>CM065664.1:6041263-6083763 GCA_033220385.1 Triplophysa yarkandensis | reverse complement strand
AAGAAAGTAGTACTGGTTTAAATGACAAAGGGTAAAGAAAATAATGACAACTTCATCATTTTTATTTTACTTTAATGAATTGTTTTATAGCCTAACCATAAGTATGTTATAAGAGTTATTGTTTAATGGTTTAATCAACCACTGAAAATTGGTTTTCTATAGAGGAATTATCCGTTTGGACGGAGGAAGAATGCAGGAATTTTGAACAAGGTTTAAAGGCGTATGGCAAAGACTTTCATTTCATCCAGGCCAACAAGGTATGTCTCTGTCATTTAAAAAAAAAATAATAATTTAATTATTATTTTGTTATCCTTGACTGATACTTTAACACAAAGGATTTATTTGCTTCCTCAACTGCTTTAAGGTCCGAACACGGTCAGTTGGAGACTGTGTGGCCTTTTATTACATGTGGAAGAAGTCAGAGCGCTATGATTTCTTTGCCCAGCAAACTAGGCTTGGAAAGAGGAAATACAACCTTCACCCTGGGGTGACGTAAGTCCCTCTGTTTACAGTTCAAGTACAGTCATTGCAATGAAAATCAATAGGTATAGTTGTAATTTATTCAGAAAAGAAAATGTTTTTATAAAACATAGCTTTATTTTCATCATATACCGTCCTGCAGGGATTATATGGACAGACTGCTGGATGAGACCGAAAGCACCACATCCAGTCGAGCAACAACACCCTTACCGGCCCCCTCCAGCAGCAGCACCACCAGCCAATCAGAGCGAGAAGATGTCAGCGGTCACAACGGTACCGAACCAAATGGTGCAGATCTTTGATATTTCCCGATGATAAAGTGCATATTTCCTATGCTAGTTATTTATTTAAATCTCTGTGTGCTTTCTTATAAAGGACTCAGCAGTTATGTCTCCAGTGCAGACTCCACACAGACACTTAACAGCGTGAGTGAAGTGAGGACTGATTCTCTTCATTCAAACGGAGCAGACAGTCTACCCACAGATCATCAGGACTCCAACGGTTGTAACCTCACAGACACTCTTAACACGGACACTAACGGCTCTGTGGAGCACCAGCAGGACTGCCAGAGTCTAGACAGGCCCACCAAAAAAGGCCGGACAGAATCAGAGTCACCGGTCCTGGTTGAGACGGACACTTCCAGAACCAAGGAAGACTGAACCAAAAACGGGTGATGATGGGACAACGCGCTGTGACACCCCTTACCCCTGTCCACCCATAACCCAAAGCAAAGCTGCTCCAAATCTCTCACTCGACTGCAACTACAGCCCACTGATGCTCCTTATTCTTCACAAAACCCTTTTACAGAAAAATGTATATTCTATTTGGAACGGAATTTGTCTGATATTTTTTTACCGAGGAGATATTTATATTTTTATGAAGACGTTTGACAATGGGTGAATATGCTTTTATTAAAGCCATTATGTTATTCATGTTGATGGTTTGTTGGGAGGTGTGGCCCCTTGAATGGGGGAGGAGTCACCATGCACATCAGGCTGAGTCTTACACTAAACCGGTGTTGATAAAGGTGTACCGCAATCCCTGGACAGCTTTGTTTTTGTAGTAAAGTGCTTGGAAAAAAATTTGGCTTGCTGTATGTTCCAGGTGAATCGGTGGCTCATGTTTTACCCCCAGAAGAAAATATGTATGTTTTGCATAAGGAAGACGTGGTGAATTTGAACATTTTAAATTGCTGGCACGATGTGTTCCTAAAGATGTTTGGGTTGCTATCAGGTGCTTTAATACATTGAAAATCATACTTTTCCAACACGATGCAAAAACATGATTTGGAACGCAGACTTTCTTTATTATAATCAAAATATATTT
Source organism: Triplophysa yarkandensis (assembly GCA_033220385.1). Taxonomy (NCBI): domain Eukaryota; kingdom Metazoa; phylum Chordata; class Actinopteri; order Cypriniformes; family Nemacheilidae; genus Triplophysa; species Triplophysa yarkandensis. The sequence goes on along the minus strand of CM065664.1, from coordinate 6,081,957 downwards.
TGGGAAAGTACTTGATTCATCCTACTTCATTCTTGTGGCTTTACCTCAATCACGACTTATGATGGTAAATTGTCGTATGGATTAACTTGCACACACCTGCTCTTGATAATCAGTGTATGGAAAGTTCTTCATTTGGAGTTTTTATACTTAACAGGCACAGCAGATGTTTGGAAACGTTGAACTGAGCTGTGCGTTTCTGTAGCAAACAAACACTATTAATGACTGATTACTGACTGTGACTGTAACACGCTTCTCAATTCATTATTAATATGAAAACCGTGATATGATGCAAATCAAATACTGACCTCTAATGTTATAATGAATGCAGAATAAGAAGTAATGGACTTCATATGCGTTTCATGCAGTTATGTTTGGTTGTCAGTTGATATTAGTTTTGTAAGAGTCATTATTTATGTTATAATGCAGTTTTAGGTTTGGATCAGTTTAGGTTGGCAAACAGTTAGAACAGCAAGTGTGTTATTAGAGGGAAGCACATCATGATTTTGACAGAGTCATTGGAAGAATATACGGAGGCATGCAATGAATTTTATGTGCATTTTTACTCCAGAAATGTGGGTTAACATTAAACTTTCAACTGTGCGATACATAAAATCTGATTCCGGTTTGGATTCCAAACATCAGGAACTGACATACAAACCCTATTTTTTTTATATCCGTTTAGCTGTTTGTAAAGCACATGCTCATAAAATTTTTTTCCCTGAGATGCCTTAAATTATATTTTGAAAGAAAATCAGTCCTTAACAACTCATGCAAATAAACCAGTCACAGACATCTCCCAAACATTATTTAATGTCATTTCCATTGTTTAGGGAGTGGTTTTAAGAACTTTTATTGTATTTGATCTTTCATCTTATCACGGATCAGATTTTCTTGAATAAAGTGAATCCTTACTTGTCCATTGCAGAGGAAGTGCAGCTGATGGTGTGTGTTCTTTCATTCTCCACCGCATCTCTTGTAGTAGTGCTGCTAATAGGTTTTTATCTAATTAACATTGTGAATGTACTTTGGGCTATCTGCTACTTGTATGTGACAATTAACAAACGCTCTGAAATATTCGATTCTGATTGGTCAATCCAATTCTTTCTGTATAATGATTTAATGACTTCTGTTCCAGGGATCCAATGTTACACATTTATTATGTCCTTTTTTTGTAACATAATAAATGCACTATAATGTAAAGTCAGCCATCATAAAATAAACCCAGATTTATTTGCAGTCGGGCTTTGTAAAATTAATTTTGTTCTTTGAATTGAATTATGACATTTAAAGCAATAAGAAATAAGAGAAAAGGCACATTGTTAACAGATTCCTTTAAACAGTTTTATTACAAATTTCCTAACAAAATTCTAAATTATTTAAGATTAAACATTCAAGAAATGATAACTTGGGGTTTCACAAGTAAAAAAAATCAATTTTCTCAAAAGGGAAAATATATAGCATTCACTCCATGTGCATAAAGTGGTTAAATGCACACCTTTCAGCCAATAAGAATCAAGTATTCATAAAAACAGACCATAAATTATGATATTTTAAGAATAGTTTAAAGTTACATAATAATTGCTTTTTAGTTTATTAACAAAAAAAGGAATCACACCCCACTGTACTTTCATAAAGCATTATTATACATCAATCAGTGACATACCCATGATTTCATGACATCATTGGCAAGGCTCACAAGGATGATTCATTCTGTAAATGATTCATCCTAAAATTATTAAGGTCCCACAGTTCTGTACGTTTATTGTTAATTTAATAATTCCAGCTGAATGAGGAATTTGTCTCTCGAGATTCTTCTGATTTGGTTTATGGCTTATAAATTTGGTCTGTGGATTATTAAAAATAAAAATTTAAAATATTTCAAACATTTAAGCTGCTAAACAAGAGCTTCACCATTGTGCTTTATAACAAAAGCCCTTTGAAGCAAATGTGTCTGTCCAGCATCAGCTCTCGCTGTTCCTCTATTGTGACCATCTCATGTTAAACGTTTTTTCAACTCGTTTCTGTTGAGAGAACAAACAAGAAGCTGCATGATATCTCAAGCACACTTTCTTTTATAGTCTGAGAGGAAATGAATCCAATGGCAATAAGGTTCTGTATTTGAACATATTCTCACTTTTCTTTACATTCAAGTAGAATTCACAGTACTTACTTTTTTGTTCCTTAGTGAAAGTGATGTATGAGTATACAAGACTGCCAGCAATGCTGTTGCAACAGACAGAAAATCTTTATAATTATTCAGTATAAAGAGCTTTGGTTTGTGATCTAAGGCACACTAACAGACTCTACTGTGCCTGGGTTAAAATAACGTAAAAAATATTTCAAGAACATGATTATAAAAATATGAAAACTCTTTCATTTGTACCTGATGTTCAAGCCAAAAAAGTTCAGCCAAGTGAAGATATAATCTCCACCAAACACCATCCCAATATACGTCACCAGTATATTCTGTTGGTTTTGTAAAAAAAACTGTTAAGTCCATATAAAAAAAAAGAAGATAATTCAGCCATTATTTAGATCTTAGATTTACTTTCTCCAAGAATAAGATATTTGGAAGTTTGTTGCTGAACAGCAGTAGCACACATTCTTTTCTACTTTATGGGCATCACAAATGGGTGCCAGTAACCAATATAATTGAAAATATCTTCTTTTATGTTCTGGAGAAGAAAGACGTACAGGTTTGCAATGACAAGAGGGTCATTTACAATTACATCTTAACAAAAGGTTAATATACTGACCTTAATACATCCGACTATGGTAGTTGTTAAAGCAGAGTTATATTGGGTACATAGCATGATGGAGTACATGAGAATAAACCTGCCAAAAAATATACATAAAATTATGACATTACATTTTATATTATAATGGCATCTGATGTAAAGTTTGTATTATCCATGTCTTTCCAGTTGAAAACAACATCAACACATGATATAGTCTTAATTTTTTGTATAAATCATTAATCAGCCTTCATGTTCGTCTGTGGATTATGCAAATATTTAACTATTGAAAAGCATCAAAAGGTGCATGTTAACATTGACAGTACAGTGTTTAATCACTGAAAGAAATACAGCTACAATATCAAACAAACTCAGATGCAAAACCCTTAAAGTGCCTTAAATGCTTTTTATTTTAAGTGTCAGGCTCCTCTATTTACTTCCATCAATACCTGATCATTTAGACAGATGTATCTTGTTTTTGACGGAGGTGGCTTTTAAATGTTTTGCATCTCTTCATATCAATGCTGTGAAAAAGAACTTGACATGACAGTAAATATTACTCTTACCCCATGACACATGATAAGATAAACTGGAAAAGAAAGAAAAGGTCGGTCCATCCACCATATTCCAAAGCCTGCAAATCCGCAAGACGGATATTTTATAGTTCTTTATGTTTATAGGTATTTATTATGTTGTAAAGGCACATTTGAATTTCATTTGTGATAGTCAATTATGGCCCAGAATTCTTAGTTGCTAACATTCTTCTAAATATCTCCCTATATGTTAAACAAAGAAGAAAATGTATGCAGGCTTGAAACTTGATAATGAGTGATTCATGGCAGCAGTTTCATTTTGATTAAACTATTACTTTAAAAGGGAAATACTCGCTCATAACGAGAATGTTTCTTTAGTTCTTACTTTGTGAATGTCTCCAGTGAAGTAAGCCAGAATCATAGTGGGAACGATCATAAATAAAGCATTATAATACAGAAGCCCGTATTTTCCAAGGTCCTGAAAGCAGGGTAAAAATGTCATGATAAACAAAAAATTATATATAATTAATCCATGAACCCATACATTTAAAGGCAAGGTCTATGTTTTTAAAAACGTAGAAAGGAACCAGAGTCGGGTACAAGCCCATAAACAATCGTCCAGCCAATCAGCATAAAGGGGCTTGTCTATTCTTGATGTGGAGGGGAATAGAGCGACAGATGACGTATGTGAGGGGCTGAGCAATCAAAAAGCAGTGATTCCGAATGTCAATATTAATTAACAGAAATCATACATGTTACAAGCATTTGCACACCGGATTGTAATCAAAAATGTATGTTTTGTGTTAACATTCAGTATTGTTTAAACATAATGATTTTACATTTCAGCATATTATCAATGTGTTTGCTTGGTTGTCGAATGGCAAATTTACCTTCGAGTCCAGTTTTTGTTTCATGTAAGCCCCATTAGCAGCGGTCAGAATGTTGTTAAGTGTAATGAAAACGTATCCATGAATGTCAAAAGCTAAATCTGTGCTGTGAAAGTTTAAAGAAATAAAACAGAACACTGATGTGAGACTCATTCAAAGCAAATGGAAATCTACAGGATTGGTAATGGTTTCATATTGTTGAGAAAACACATGCTGATAAATACGCTGGAAGATCTTACCTTGCAGCGATAAATGCTCCAAAGATCATGGTGAACACTGTTGCCTTAATCGACCACGAAAACTTCTTACTACATACAGATGAAACATCCAGACATGAGTATGAATGTGAAAGTGCTTTGAGCGAACAAATCTGAAGATAAAGACATACTTCAATAGGTAACCCTCAAACAACATTGTGAATAAGATGGAGAATCTTCGGAGCACAGTAAACATCGGCAGACTGAAAAAGAGAGCAGTGTGATGATTATGGATTATTCAGAATACAACGATAACAATACCTGGAAAAAATTACAAAACCATAGTCTGAATGTTGCCATAACTGTTTTGTCAATAAGGCATTGTTATGTATATAATAAAATTAAAGATTACATGTTCTGACAGTACCAACATTATATTTTTGTCTTTTCTCTTACTATTGAACCCTTACTTGACTTGTTGTGTTCCAAACAGGCCTGTAAGCTGATTTCCCACATACAGTAAAGGGAGAGGAAATACCTGAAAGTGCAGAAAAAATAATTTTTCATCCTCATGTCATTTCAAACCTGACTTTCTTCTTTGGACCACAAAAGAAGATATTATGAAGAATGTTTATAACCACACTACGGCCCCAACACTGAATGACTCAAAACCACCGATACATTTGTCCAATGCTCTTTTGTGTAAGCCACTCGGGTGTAAAACCAACCTGACAAACTTAAAGGACTCGTTAACACAAGATGAAACTCACTCTCTAAACCTGTATTGTTTGAACTGATAAACACTGAGACAGATATTTGGAAGAATGTTTGTTATTGGACCCCATTGACTCTCCTTATAAGACAAATGACTGCACAAAGTTTTTTTTGCAGAAAAAGTTTAGGGAAATGTTTTGTTGTTTATGTTGAAATGGTTTTGCTGTTTCTTTTCTTTAGTGAAAGCCTCAGATGAGTCAGTCTGGGGTCTCGTGTGAGATATAATTTTTAAGATCGTGTTGTTTAAAAACAATGACATTCAAAGATATCATTCCTGCATCTGGTGAAGATTCTTTAATCCTTCTTATAAAAGATTTCTAAATTATTTTTATGAGAAACAAAACATGGTCGGTCATCTTTAGTGATGTCACTTTCTAAACTATTCTGCACTGTTATTGGCTGTTCTTTTTTCAATAATCAGACATAGTTTGATAATTTCAGCTAAATTGTATTATTGTACACATATCTAATTTCAGACATTTATTCATACATCTTCAGATAGAAAGTTTTTTAAATAATGAGAAACATTTCACACAAATGTCCCAAATCTTTTGAAGGGTACTTTAGATCCCAGATTACCTTCTGCGGGACACTCCTGTCGAAATCTGGGAAATTGATCAGCTTCAAGGATTTTGCACCCCGCAACACAACAACAGTTGCCAACATCTGAAAGAGTAAAAGTGTATTTATATCAAACTGTTACATCAGAATCATGTAAAGAAATATGATCATAATATGAAAATAATGATCATACTTGACCCAATCCCACAGATAAAGAGGAAGGGAATCTGTAAACACACACACACACACACACACACACACACACACACACACACACACACACACACACACACACACACACACACACACACACACACACACACACACACACAATATTATTATGTATATATATATAATATTATTTAAATCTCACATATATACATATACATATACATACATATACATATATACATACATATACACATATACATACATATACACATACATACATATACACATATATACATATATATATATATTAATAAATGTGTGGCTTGTTGTCATGGTTACATATGTGCTGCTGTAGATGATGACTAAGCTATTTAAGTCACACCAAAGGTGAGCAGTAATAACAACAGCAGATATTTCGAAGAAAGACTCACATATATTCACATGTTCTGCTTTAATAAAGAAAGAAAGCGTTTAAAAAGAATAGACGTGATGACGTGTTACCTGTAGTTCGTGAGAACACTCTTGTTAACTACAACGATGAGAAAAGAAGATAGTCCGTAAAATGCCGCAGCGAGTAGCTTTAAATACAACGCAGATGTCGCCGTGACATCATCTGTCGACACATGATTGTCTGAAGATCTCTGGCGTGATCGTGAAGACGTCATGATTAATATAAACACGCACACAGAGAGAGAGAGAGAGAGAGAGAGAGAGAGAGAGAGAGAGAGAGAGAGAGAGAGAGAGAGAGAGAGAGAGAGAGAGAGAGAGAGAGAGAGAGAGAGAGAGAGAGAGAGAGAGAGAGAGAGAGAGAGAGAGAGAGAGTTTCCTGGACTTTTAAAGTGGGAGGAACATTTAACGTCATTGGGTTACTAAACTCTCTTATAGTGTCAGTCTACCAAACTTTATATTTCTTTTCTTTCGATACTCAAAAAACAGTGATCGATAAATACATAATTAAATAATATCAATTAGCCTACAATTCAATAATGAACAATATTAATGACGTCACACTGATGTGCATTAGTTACATATTTGGTTGGGTAATGTGAAATTTATCTTTATTATTTGGATAACATATTTACAACACTCTTAACGTTATATGTTTAATAAATTATATTTATTTCATATATTTTATTTTTATATTTATTTTAATTGCAACAAATGAAGACTGTATGCTAAAACAGATACATTGTGACATATTTCCATATTAATACCTAGGCTAATAATAATTAATACTTTAATATTTATTTTATTTTAACAATCATCACAAGTCTTGGATTGTAAGTCATTTTGATACAAACTTTCATTAACATTTCTTCATTTCTGTTTAGTACAACAAACACATTTTTATCAGTTTGAACTGATAATGATGACGTAACTGAACTGCAAATGATGACGTAATTTTCATTTTTGGGTTAAGTTTGACTTTACAGAGTTTGACTTTTATGTATGTGACAAATAAAAGGATTGATCAAATTGGTGACGTAATTAAATTAATTAATATAATTTTATATATATTCCAATTATGACTAATAAAAAATGTGAACCAAATAATAAAATATGATTAATTTTTTTTATATTTTAATCATAAAGCTTTCTTTGATGTTTTTTTAAATAATATTTAAACGGTGTTTCCGGAACAGGAGGTGGCGGTAAAATTCCTCTGTGACGGTGACAGCTGCCTTTAACAACACCAAAGAAGAAGAAGCTCACACTGCTGGATATCCAGACTTGTTTCACAGGTTTGTGTCGTGTTGGGGTTTTACTTTTCTACCCCTATTCTATTTAATACACAGAAGATCTGTAAATATACAGTGTATGCTTAATAAAATGTTGTTGGTGTCATGATTAATTGTTGATTGGAAATATCTCATAATGTGGTTTTTAACCAGCGTTTGAATAAGTGGGCTGACGTTTTTATAAGAACCTCTATGAAATAGTTTTTTATAATATTCAATAACTTTCTTAAGCTGTATATCATAACAAAAGAATTATGTCGTCATTTACACTCATGATTGGCTTTCCTCATCATTATCCTCATCATCATCATAATCCTTATTATCATAATTACCATCCTCCTCCTCATTATCCTCATCATCATCATTATCATCCTCATCCTCCTCACCATCATCATTATCATCACCCTAATCCTCAACATCCTCATCATCATCATCATAATCCTTATTATCATCCTCCTCATCCTCAACGTCATTATCATCCTCCTCCTCATCATCCTCATCATTATCATCATAATCCTTATTATCATTATTATCATCCTCAACGTCATTATCATCCTCCTCATCATCCTCATCATTATCATCATAATCCTTATTATCATCCTCCTCATCATTATCATCCTCCTCCTCATCATCCTCAACATCATTATCATCATCATCACCATCCTCAACATCATTATCATCATCCTACTCATTATCATCATCCTCAACATCATTATCATCATCCTACTCATTATCATCATCCTCAACATCATTACCATCATCATAAACATCCTTTTCATCATTATCATCATCATCCTCAACATCATCCCCCTAAACAAACTCATTATCATCATCCTAATCCTCCTCCTCCTCATCATCATCATAATCCTCCTCATTGTCTTCACCAACATCATCATCATCCTTAACATCCTCATTTTCATCATCCTAATCCTCATCATCCTAATCCTCATCATCATCCTCCTAATCATCCTCATCATCATCATCATCATCCTAAACATCCTCATTTTCATCATCCTAATCCTCAACATCATCCTCCTCCTCATCATCCTCACCATCATCCTCCTCATCATCCTCACCATCATCCTCCTCATCATCCTCACCATCCTCACCATCATCATCCTCCTCATCATCCTCACCATCATCATCCTCACCATCATCATCCTCACCATCATCATCATCATCCTTAACATCCTTATTTTCATCATCCTCCTCCTCATCATCCTCACCATCATCCTCCTCATCATCCTCACCATCATCATCATCCTCCTAAACATCCCTATTATCATCATCCTAAACATCATCATCCTCAACATCATTATCATCATCCTACACATCCTCATCATCTTCAACATCTTCATCCTCATCATTTTCATCCTCAATATCATTATCATCATCATTAACATCCTTTTCATCGTTTTCATCGTTATCATCATCATCCTCACCATCATCATCCCCCTAAACATCCTCATTATCATCATCCTAATCCTCATAATCCTCATCATCATCCACCTCATCATCTTCACCATCATTATCATCATCCTCGTCATCATCCTCAACATCCTCATCCTCCTCATCATTATCATCAGCATGATCCGTAGTTTTCCAGTGATGCTTTGATGTTAGATGTGTTTTCTAGGAAAAATGTCTATATGAATATCATGGTTCTGTTGTGAACAATACTGATATTTGGAAAAATGTAGGGAAAGCTCACAGTTCTATGTTATATTTGCCACCATTATATTATTTTCTACTATGGTAATCAAAGGTGACCAAGAACTATTCTAAGTATTCTTCTAAATATCTGTTTCAGTGTTTTTTACTACATACACGTTCCTTTAACACAGCAGATGTTGACTGGTTTGATTAAAGGTATTACTTTTAAAAATAAGAAGTTAATGTCTTTTTAGGTGTAAGAGCAAGAGTCATCCGGTAATCCATAGAGAAAGATTGAGGACATGAGTGATCCTGACTTACTCAAAATAAAAAATGAAGAGGAAGAAAGAGGTTGGTGACCATTTTGGATTATTTAAATCACTTTATGATTTATTTACGTTTTTTGTTCTTATAAGAGAAAAGCAGTTATCATTAAATACGTACTTCTTAACTTTAGACCTGATGAAACTGGAAGAAACATCCATACCAGTGACCACACAAAATTCCTTCAAGACAGAAACATCTTCTGGTTGCTTGCAGACGCCTTGTTTCTCAAAGGACGCTCGCAAATCTTTCCCTTGCCCTCATTGCGAAAAGGTACTTGGGAAAAAATGTAGCCTTGTGGAGCACATAAGAATCCATACTGGAGAACGTCCATACCCATGTCCTCAGTGTGGAAGATGTTTCATAAGGAAAGCAAGGCTTACAGAACACATGAGAGTTCACACGGGAGAGCGTCCTTTCATGTGTCGTCAGTGTGGAAAGAGTTTCAAAAGAGGAGCGATGCTGAAGCAGCACATGAGAATCCACAGCGGAGAGCGGCCGTACACATGTCCTCATTGTCAAAAGAGTTTCACACGCGAAGCAAACCTAAAAGTGCACACAAAAATTCACACAGGAGAGCGTCCATACGCATGTGTTCAGTGTGGGAAAAGTTTCATTCAAAAATATAAACTCGTGATCCATATGAGGATTCACACCGGGGAGCGTCCATACACGTGTGTGCAGTGTGGAAAGACTTTCAGCAGGAAAGAAAAACTTACAGAGCACATGAGAGTTCACACTGGACATAACCCGTACATGTGTTTTCAGTGTGTGAAGAGTTTCGCCAAAAAAGCTACTCTTACCAACCACATGAGGATTCACACTGGAGAGCGTCCCTACACGTGCGTTCACTGTGGAAAGAGTTTCACGCAGAAAGCAAATCTTCAAGTGCACTTGAAAGTTTATCACCATTAACTTGTACTGAAACATTATTCATGTACTGTTATAAATACTTGTGAACTAGGTAAAAACTTTCCCTTATAGTAAATATTATACATCAAAGTGTATTCAATGGGCTTCTTTGCGAGTATGAACTAATATAAATGCTTTAAAACTATCATCTGTACATTACTTACAATTACTTGTAGTACACTTATGCTTGAATGATGGCTTAACATTTCCTATAAATGGTCAAAAATACATTTTTAACTTACAGAGAGAGTATGTTTGTAACTCTTAAGTTTTTAGGTTCTGTTATCATATGAATCAATTACAGATGAAGTTGCATTTTGTGTTATTTAGATGACACTCGACTCTCATAAAAAGCATCATGGCAGTAAAAAGAATAGTCTAAAACATATAATACAGTTACACTAAAATGATCATAATACAAATTGTGTCACAAACGTGAGTTTGATATTAATGTATTTTATTTTCAGCTTTTTCTTCTGAAATTCTCATTGACGTTACATTTCCAGATTTGTTAGTGCTTTATATGTTGTAAATTAAACAGAGAAAAATTAATAAATTCTTGGAAAAAAACAGTTGTATGATCAAGATGACAGCTTATTCATGTAAAATAAAATGGAAGAAACGGTGAATAGAAACAAGTGTCATTCTCATCCTCTAAGATGTTATTTAAAGGATCGGTTTACACACTAAGACATTTACATCAGTATGTGTTTTCTTTGAAGAAATACATCAACTAGTAACTTAAAAAACGTAATTTTCTCTTGTCACGTTTTGAACATAACTCTTTCAGTGTCTTCTACCTATTTCATGGCTTGGCTTTTATGAGAATTTTTAAGCACGTTTATCGTGATCCCCTTGTTGTTTTGAATGCTTTGGTGAAGATCATCAAATTTCATGGAAAGATCTAAATACCCTCTGGTTGGTAAAAATACACTGTAAGATTAAACTGCCTCCGATAATATGATGTGTAGAGATAACACAATAAATATAACATGAGGGAAATGACATATTGGGCAAACACATTAGTGGCATGTAAACTTTATTTTTGGTGATCAAACTCCAGATCACATTTGGAAAAGCAAGTGTCCACTAAAGGTGCTATGATGATGTTCATTGTCGAAAATCCAATATCCAGGGTAAAGATTCACATAAACTCTATCACCCTTCTCCAGCAACAGGGAAACTCCATTGGAAGAGCTGATAAATCCACCGTCTTGGCGTGCATATGTAGAAAATACATGTTCATTGTTTTTAAACAGACCAGCGACCAAGGCTTTATCTTTACTTCCATGGGCCTTTGAATAGACCGTGAATACATAAACTCCCCTCATTTGTGCTGTAAAGACCCCTGTGTCAGAATAATACAATAGAATTATTCAATAAATCCTTTAAATACGTAATGATGCTTTCACAATCACAATATATAAGTGTACCTGTGTTTGGATCGTAGGCGTTTCCAGTATTGAGAAAGATGTGTTTGTATATCAGTGTGTGTAAAGCGCTGTGAGGCACAACTGGACGACAGAGATGTTGAGAAGGCCACTTTTGAATCTAAAGAGAAAAATATATGAGATTACAAGTTATTTCGTTGTATTAGTTTATCCATTCTGAAAATATGTGTTCCTTACCATTGTTATGTTTGATTAGTTCGTCCATTTTAACATTAATGCCGTTCATTGTTCCATACATGACCTCCAGGTTTAGTGCCTTTGCTAAATGAAACATTAACAGATTGATCTCATACACTTAAAGTGACACTTTCAAATTATTTAAACAACATCTGTCTTTATAGAGCTAAAAATGAATATACTTTTATATTTTTAATGTTACCTTGATTTTCTTTTATAAGTTCATTCATTTTGATCTCTCCTTCATTCAGTTTAACCTTCAATTCTGCCAGCTCCTGGTCCTGTGCTAAAATAAGAATCATTCATAAATGTAATTCTTATGTGTAGTAAACGCCATGTATACTCCATCACCTTTGATCCCATCACCATGTTTAAGAGGATTCCATCAAACATGAATTATGAGATTACGCTGGAGATCCAAACATTTCAAATCAAATGATTGAAAAATAAATCGCAAACATGCCGGAAACTTTTATAACCTGAGTTCTTTTCCCTTAGTTGTTCCATTCCGCTCTCCATGGACTTCATCCTGATTTCCATGTTCGTTATCTTCTTCAGTTCATCGAGAATGTTGATGTTTGGTGAAAGTATATCTGCTGTTATGACACCTATACTGAGCATTAAAACTGTTACAAGCTTCAACATTATGGTCTGCGGCCTTTACTCCTCGTGTATACACTGAACGACTGATCATTCAGTCCTATGAACACAAGAAAAACACTTTAGACTTTAGACTTTGGACTGCAAAGGTTTTTTCTCGGCGTGAGATTCCAAAATCAAATGTAAGTGTAATCAATGAGATTTAAGGGAAGGGCATTCACGCATTATAAGTGCTTTAGACTGTTAAACATGTTGAGCTGTCATGTTCATCGTGGTGCCAAAATATTTCAGAATCTTCTGACATTCAACCCATCTCCGTCATTAGATCACATGAAACCCAAGCACCAATCAGAGAGGTGGGACGTGATTCAACACACCTGGGGCCTCATTTATAAAACTGTGCGTAGGATTCTTACTAAAACTCTACGTACGCACAAAAGCCAAAAAGAGCGTACGCAAAAAAAATATTCAGATTTATAAAAGCATGCGTACGCACACCTGCACGCAATTTTCACTTTATAAAAAACAGCCTACCTGACAAATTACGCATACAAAACAAATCTCATTTACTTTATTGCTGGCGTGCTCAATTAAATAAAATAAATTACACAATTGGTTTAGTCCTTAGTCTTGCAGTGTCACGAAACTCCCAGCGCAGAGTCTGCGGGGCTCTGGAGTTTCCCGAGGTCCCCAGCACAAGTACTGAGGTCGCGCCATCTGCGCTTCTGAGAAGCGTGGTCGCGCCATCTACGCTTAACACACTGCGCCTCTACACGAGGTTGCGTGGGAGACTCAATTTGTATGTGTTTGGTTATCGGCAGACTTTTTAAATATATTCATAAAAATATCAAATTATTTTCTACAAACTCCACCAGATTCTTGTTCTTCATCTCACTGTCTACCACTGTCGTGATTTTCATGTCTTTTTACTGTTTTATTATTTAATAATTACCTGCCAAAGTCATATACTGTATACCTGGCTATATAGAAATATTTAATAAATTCATAAAAAATGCAAATCAAATTGTGCAAATTGAGTCTCCCACGCAACCTCGTGTAGAGGCGCAGTGTGTTATTAAGCGTAGATGGCGCGAACACGCTTCTCAGAAGCGCAGCTGGCGTGACCTCAGTAGCACAAGTGCGGGAGTCCCGACTGTATGGCACTGCTGGAATATACAACTTCTCACATTAATCACATAATGAGTGATAGGCCTACATCCATTTAAGAATGGAAGTGAAAGAAATTACATTTACGTACTTTCAGCATGTACTTGCTTTTATGTCTTTAAACTGAACATGCATGTATGTATCTTTAGGACCCATAATGGTGATTTAATGTTATTTGTATGTTTTGTTGTAACCGGGACCTATGAGCAACTGGTAAATATTGTAAATATTAAAATATGTCAAAGTAAATTAATTTAAAGGGTTAATTCCCTTCATCCGCAGTCAGTTCCTCAACTCCCCATCAGTGTCGCCAAACTCTTTAAAATGTGCGTACGCATGGGTCAGAGTTTGCGTGTAGGTGCGCATATTTTCACGTCAAATTTTTCTTTATAAATCACAACTTTTGCGCAGGAACTAGCGTACGCATGTTTTCAGCTCCGTTTTGTGCGTCTTAATTTACTAATAATTCTTTATTGTTTACGTAATGTACAGTTTTAACTGTATATAAAGATCTATCTCAGATTTAAAGGAAACATTTTTGTTGAATTTTGCAATGTGATCACATTGAATGCAGAAGTCCAGCGCCACCTGGTGTCCGTCTGAGTCACTGCAGCACAAACAGACAGAAGGAAAGGGAGGAGATCACATTACTCCACATAAAGTTCATGTTGTGACACTTTCACAACAAACAACTTCACAAAACCGGATACACAACATGGACACACACGTTAACTTCATGTTGTAACCTTATAAGTCTGTTTAGAACCGCAAACTACACTCAGGGAAGTGTGTAGTGTGTAGTGTGTAGTGGGTAGTGTGCACTGGTAAGTCATGACTGTTTCTCTTCTCTTTTAGTCTCTGTCTAAATAACAGTTTCTTCAGTGTGTTGTTCAACATGTTTATATGTCTGTTTATACAGAAAGACAACAAACACTGAAGCTTTGACTTGTGTTGATGGGATTGGTGAAAAGATCCTGAAAAAGTGGTTCAGGGTTGACAGATCCTCTGATTTCTGATTGTTTAGTAAGTTAAAAAACAAAGTAACACAATATAAACTGTCCCTCTGTTTTGCACTTTATAACAATGTTCAACTTTTATAGTCTAAAAATAATATATTGTGAATTACTATGAATTGTGTTTATTTATAATGAGGAAATAGCATTATAGTGTCTGCATGCCCTTATGATGCCCACATAAAAAATAAGTATGGTTAAAGTTATTTGTTTTATAAATACTTTAAAAGAATGAAAGAATGTGTAAAAGTTTACTTTGTTAAGTTAGTATACTTATATCAGTTTACTTGTAGTGCACTTAGTGTACGGCACTAAATTGGTAAATACTAAATGCTTTTTTGAGTTTAAAATTAGTATGCAGAATTAATCGAAAAGTAATCAGGATTACAATTACAGGTGAAATAATTCCATCATCTCCAAAGGCATCAATTACATCCGTCCATTTGTGCTCATTCCTGTCTGTTTCGACAGTTGTTTTACTCACTAAATACAGTGATGAATCAGACATTGTAACATTAAACATTAAAATTAGTTTTGACATTTCTTTATTGTGTTTAGAATTTACCATTTAGCTCCTTTACACAAAGATAAAACATTTCCAACTGTAAAATCTGTTAATCGTCTGATAATAAGACGATAATAATAGTTTAATTGCAATAACAAAATCAAGTTGAAACATTGACAATTATGATTTTTCTCATAACCCTGCAGGCCTTACTAATATCACACTTCAATAAACATCTTATTCTTAATGGTGGCCGATGCTGCCTTTACACATAAAGTCATGAAGTTCATTCGGTCAAACAAGAAGTCTTTTATTTCAGCTCAGTTTAAAGTGCATGTGATGACAGCGCGTTCGTAACATCAATGACAGTCTTTAATATCACTCCTGACTCTCATATGACCCTCTTCTTTTCTAGCCAGACTTTATTATAATGGACCTGCTTAAAATGAATGACACTGCTGAGGTGAGTCTGCTCTTTGGGCTTTAAACCCATGACCTTTATATCACAAACATCAATCTTTCTATCCACATGAATTCAGAAATCAAACAGATTTTTCAATACTACATTTACTACTACATCAGAACATGACTCTGGCATATTACACTATTTTACATGCCTACCCTGAATGACTATAGAAACATGAACACGCATGTACAACACAGCATCAGTTCTGTTGCTTTATTATCTTGCAGCTTTTTATTGTGTGACCTGATTTGTTTTGTAAAATGTGTTTTTAAAACACAACTGTTCAATAATTGCCTTTTTATACTTCGTTTTTGTCTTCACATCTCATCAGGAACTTCACAGCATCTCACAGAATCCAACAACAGACACAGACAGGAATCATGTAAGATCGAGCTTTTTCTTTTAAACACTGCATCCTAACCACGTGCAACAAGATCCAACGACATGAGTAAAATAAACAGAT
Organism: Triplophysa yarkandensis; assembly: GCA_033220385.1. Taxonomy (NCBI): domain Eukaryota; kingdom Metazoa; phylum Chordata; class Actinopteri; order Cypriniformes; family Nemacheilidae; genus Triplophysa; species Triplophysa yarkandensis. The sequence goes on along the minus strand of CM065664.1, from coordinate 6,065,629 downwards.
ATTTTGCCCTAACCAGCCGTGACCACAACAACCGGACATCCCGTGACGCTATCGGATGGATGTTCGGCACCTCATGAATGTTATTCATCAAATCTGGATGATCCGATACTGAATATATACATAGAAACTTAAAAGATAGTATAGAATCCGCCAAAGCGTTCATCTGAGATCAACACTTCTGATTGGCTGTTCTGAGATTGATTGTTGTGTCATGTCCCTTTCTAACGTTAAGTGAGGACAGACACATTTCTTACAGGAACTTTCACATTTCGCAGGAATTTTATTATGTGTTTGGTTGGAATGTGAAGTGGGTTAAAATATTGCTCACGTTATCCGTGATACTTAACCAAGGTTACTCATCACAGGGGGTTATTGATCAGGTCCTGGAAAAGAATCATGACGCAGAGTGTGAGATACCTAGAGAAGAGGAAAAACCCAAAGTAACTGCTCTACTGAAGTCAATACATTATCTGTTTCGACAGAACAGCTTATATTTATATTATTATATACTTACAGCAAAAAGCAGAGAGGAAAAAACCCAGAAATCCCTTTTTACCTGAAGCTGCAGCAAAGGTAAATAAGCCATGTCTATCTTCCATCTGAAATGACTTTTGAAGAAGAGAATGACAATAGCTCGTCAAAACTTTTTTTCAGGGCAAAACAACGCAGAAGAGTAATGAACTCCAAGATGGTGGAAAAGAAAGTGACCCTTCAGACGTACTGATACACTTACATAACAGATTTTTCCACATTATTCTTATATCATCTCCTCATTTAGAATATCGTGACTTTTTGTTTTACATTAGACTAAGGGGAATAAGAAGTGCCTCGTGGAATGGCTGGATGACTTCCGATTAACTGAATCTCAGAGAGAGGATGAAGAGGTTGGTCACTTTAAATCTGGATTCATTTGGCATTTGCTTAAATTCTTTCTTTAATTACTTTACATCTGTCTGTCTTAGGATCTTGATGGCCTCATGGATTGGTGGAGCACTGTGGAACGTGAGTCGGCCTCACTACAGTCTTATTAGTCTTTTAACTACCTGCTATAGTATTCTCATTTTCATTATTTAGAATGGGAGGACATGCCCAAGCCTCACAACATGACGGCCAGAGAAGAAGCCAAGTAAGTTTCAATTCATTAGAAGTGTTTGACCCATCTCCATGAAACTGACGTTTGTTTCTTTCTCAGGGCTTTCGCTTTAACCGCTGAGAAGGTGCAGAAGGGCATACGCGTGTTTAACAAACTGTTCTCAGAAAGAGCGGAGGGATTGTGGCAGCACGTGATCGACCTGCACACAATTGCAGATGGCCTGGACCGCTTTAACAAGAAGACCAAGATCGCCCAGATCACCGGCGGTTCCACAAGCGCTTTGGGGGGCATTACCACCATCACAGGTCTCGCCCTGGCACCGTTCACTCTGGGAACCTCTCTAATCGTGACCGCCGTGGGCTTGGGCGTTGCCATGGCCGGTGGACTAACCTCTGCTTCCGCTGGGATATCCAATACCGTCAACAACTCCCTGGATCGCAAGAAAGTGGAGTGCATCGTACAGGACTACCAGGAGAAGATGGATGACCTCAACAGTTGCATGAAGTACATCAAGCAGGGTATCACAAACCTGCGCAGGTTCAATCTGAACCGGATGAAGAACCATGCGTACAATCAAGATTTTCCAGGTTTCGATGATGTTTATGAAGACGGCGCGATGGCAGGCAAATCCATTTTAAGCAATGCCAATGAGATCATGCGTGTGATGCAAATCGCCAATGTAGCGGGAACCACGGCGGCACGTGCTGTGCAGATCGCTAGTATATCCACCGGGGTTTTGACTGGACTGTTTGTTGGGATGGACATTTACTTTGTGGCAAAAGACTCACATGAGCTGAAAAAAGGTGCAAAGTCAGAATTCGCGGCCAAGATTAGAGAAGTGGCAGACCAGTTACACGAGGGTTTGGTGGAACTCAACAGCATCCGAGAGGAGCTGCAGACAAACAACTCTGTGAAAGAAAACCAAGCATAACCAACAAACCCCTGCAGATGTCTCTATAAAAACTCATAGAGTTGTAGAAGGAGTAAGGTTTATCCTTGAGCCTCCAATATAAATACTATAGCTAGAGCAAGCAATAATTTATTTGTTAAGGTTTTCATCTTTACTTCTTTGGATTGTATTAAAGAATAAGCACTCATATGGTCTTTATTTTGGGACATGTTGTTGTGTCATAATACACTTAATGAATTTACTTAGTTACTATTGCTGTTTGTATTTTGAAAACACAACATTGAAAAAAAAAATAGTTATATTAAATATTATTGTCCTGTCTTCCAACAGCAATAACATTTCAGAGCAATCAAACACAGTGTTTTTAAATGTAATCTTGAACCAAGAAAAGTCTTGAGGATATGGTGAGAACAAACATGTATAAACTACATTATAAACTAAGCATTTACAGCACATTCTGTATATTTTTTGGTACGACATGTTGTATATTCCAGTATATGTTAAAAATATATTGAACGGATATATTGTTATTTGTTACATTAAATGATTTTAATAACCTGGAATTGTGTCATTGTTTTTTTAAATTGTAATTCATAATAAATGCAGTAATTTCACCAACAACAAAAGAAAATTCTGTCATGAATGAATCTCTCAGTTTTGTAAGGTTGAACTCAGAGAAAGATATTTGGATAAATGCTTGTAACTTTCACAGTGCTCCAAATAACCAACAACTTTTTGTTGCCCAACATTCTTCAAAATATCTCATTTCCCACAAATGTATACACAAGTGTTTTTCTAGAGTTTGTCAGTGATGTTGTGTGGTTTGTTTGTGTAATGGCCATGCAGACACATCATCTGATCTGAAGAAGCTCTCTGTGTTCCTCAACAATCAGGCGGAGCTTCAACTTTCACTACAATCCGTTTCTCTGCATGGACATCTAAGGTAGGACAACCATAAATACAACAACTTTACTTTATTAAAGTATTCTCTTATCATAATCTCATATGAAAGAAACTTTTATATTTAAATCGCTGTCGCTTTCGTGTATATAAATATTAGATTGTTCCTGTTCGACCACTAAAACCCATGAGAACGCATTAGCAGCTTTAATAATACAGCTGCATGTTTATTTTTCAGACTTTAAGGACACAACGTCACTTGAAGAATACTTTACACTTCATAACATTACACGAAGCGTCAGAAGGGCGAGATTTCATGCAGCGCTGAGCAGACCAAGCTGCGAATCGAGCTATCGCGAGAGCGTGTTTGGACAGAGGTCTGTTCTCGCGGTAGTAGTAGTCATACCCTGATCGGTCTGCGCAGCGCGGCATGAAATCGCACACGTACTGCGCATGCGCATTATTACCAGTGTAGTCATACTCAGATCATTTGATCCGGTTGATGTTGTGGCATTTGTTTCTCTTAGGTTGGAAATAGTGAAGTGTGCTTAAAGAGGAACATGATTTACACATTTCATTACATTTCAATGGTGCTTTTTATATTTAAGCATAAAGTGTAATGGCATGCCAGCAGATGATTTATAATTCTTAATATAATTTTATATCAGGTCTATTAATGTTACCATAGATTAAGATCAAGCTGATGGTTGTGAAAGACTATAGTAAATGTATAGTAAACTATAGTATAGTACTATTGTGTGTGTGCGTGCGTGCGTGCGTGCTCAAGGTTGTTGTTGTTTGTGTGTGCACTACTGTGTGTGTGTTCAAGATTGGTGTGTGTACACTACTGTTTGTTTGTTCAAGGTGTGTGTGTGTGTGTGTGTGTGTGTGTGTGTGTGTGTGTGTGTGTGTGTGTGTGTGTGTGTGTGTGTGTGTGTGTGTGTGTGTGTGTTCAATGTTGTTGTTGATGTTTGTGTGTGCACTACTGTGTGTGTGTTCAAGGTTGGTGTGTATGTTCACTACTGTGTGTGTGTTCAAGGTTGGTGTGTGTACACTACTGTGTGTGTTTACAAGGTTGGTGTGTGTACACTACTGTGTGTGTTTTCAAGGTTGGTGTGTGTACACTACTGTGTGTGGGTTCAAGGTTGTTGTTTGTGTGTGCACTACTGTGTGTGTTTACAAGGTTGGTGTGTGTACACTACTGTGTGTGTTTTCAAGGTTGGTGTGTGTACACTACTGTGTGTGTGTGTGTGTGTGTGTGTGTGTGTGTGTGTGTGTGTGTGTGTTCAAGGTTGGTGTGTGTACACTACTGTGTGTGTGTTCAAGGTTGCTGTGTGTGTTCACTAATATGTTTGTGCGCACGTTGGATGTGTCAAAAGCACAAATTCTGAGTATGGGTCACCTTACTTGCTCTATGTCACTTTCACTTTCAAATCTCTAGAAGTACATTAATATTAGTACATTAACTTATTAAAGTATACTTTTACAAATACTTCTCCTTTACGTAAGTATTATTATAAAACTGCAAGTATGCTGCTTTTTTAAAGTGCATGTGATTAATACATGCAAGGCTTTTTCGATCTTCCCTTAAATTCATACGAAAGGGCTCTATGAAGAATATGTGCAATCATGTGACAAAAACAGACAACTTCACTTCTATCGTTTTATATATGACAATGCTAAACTCTTATTAAACTCTGAGGTTATAGTGAAATGTTCTTTAAGGCTGATCATCATCTCAAGCATCATCTGCAGTTCCGGTGGCAGATGACCTACCTCAGACACACATTTACACAGATTTATAATAGGAACATTCAGACTGACATCTTTGATTGGCCTAGGCCCGCCTATAAGGCCGTTTGACCATGAAAATGTTCCCACAACCACAGACTAGTGCAACACGTCATTGAAATAACCAGCATTGAAAGTCAAAGAAGAAGAGGAAGAACAAGCAGTAGACAGTTGTGGTCTGGGGTTTAGAGAGTTGGACATGTAAGCAGAAGGTCGTGGGTTTGAATCTCAGTTCCAGCAGATCATGTCAGATGTGTCCTTGAGCAAGACTTAATTAATCCAATTTATATGCTATAAAAAAGTGCACAATAATGATGGATGTAAACCTGGCTAGTGTTTGTTTCCCCAAGGACTGAAAATAAACCAAAAGGAGATAATAATACATGTAAAATCCCCAAAGTATATGGGGTTTATTTAAGTATATATTTAAGACTAGATATTATTTTTTTTGTATTTCTTCTTCTCGAGCTTGACTAACAGTGACATTGTTTTTTGACAGTGCTCAATACTTCACAGCATGCTTTAGAGGAAATATGTTAATATTTAGCCACCGTATGTATATTATATACCATTCCTATTTGTGTTTCTTGTGTAGTTTCTGTTTGTTGAAGAAAGAGTGGATTTAATGTCCAGGCTGTCAGACAGAGCTAAACACTCATCTGAGGTGAGAACATAACACATCTCTCTTGTTCACTTGTGTGCATCTATATAGATTATTTCATATATGTTGTGTGTTTTTCCTAGAATGAGCATAGTGTACATGGTGAACTCACAGGCAGTGAAGTCAAGGTCAGATCTCAAATAATTTAAATTCAAAGGAATCAAATGGCTGTATCCTCTATTGTCTTCAGTTCTTCAAACAACAAAGAATCGTATTATTCTTTTCTAGAACAAACTATCTATTCCCAGTACGCATCGACCATTATGTAGCAAACAAACGAAGATCAGTTTCTACTGTTGTTTGTGATTCATTGTTTGTACTTGTATTTAAGAACCAGGACATGTGAAAAATTGAATATACGTTGTGTGTGTGTGTGTGTGTGTGTGGGGGGGGGGGGGGGGGTCAAAGGGAAAGTTCTCCCATGAAAGAAGAGTTTTATTGGTGCTCCAGAATTCTCAGTTGCCTTGTATATAAATCTTAAGGGTGAGTTACTTGCAACACAATTATCATTTTTTGGGTGGATTATTCCTTTAAGATAAGTAACTGAAAAAGTGTATGGGATTGATGTTGACTGTTTAAATTTCAGTTATTCTATGGTGAAATAAACTCATTCTTACAGGGATAAAGGAGGTATAAAACGTTCATATGATGACGTTATGTGAGAAATATTACAGGAAATGAAGTCATGTACCCTATAGAAAATTTAAAAAATAGATTCAATAAATACTACAACTTTGTCGAGCTGTTTTCCTACAAAATGCCTATTATAGATTAATTTGTTTGCAGATGCCACTTATCCTAAAAGATAATAAAGATAATAATATTTTACACAAATGACATCAATGTGTAATGTTTACCAGCAGAGGGCAAAACATCCTCATGAGAATAAAGACCTCTTTATTCAAACACTCAGTATTGTGTTTACATGATACATACATTTATTTTTTATTTATTTCATATGTACTTTGTGTTTTGATGATATGTCACGATATGTTTTGTGTATGGAAATAACTTCCACATATGTTGCCTTCTCACAGGAAGAGCTTTCATCACAAAATGCAGAACACTTATCCATCACCGGCAACCAGCCAAAACACAACAACATCCAGGTGTGATAAAATATTTAACATTTACATAATAACAACAACAAAAAAAACGTTACTTGAACAAATGTAATAAATCCAGTCGTATAAAGGTATCAAACTTCATTGTTTTTACAATTCGTCGCAATGCAGATGAGCACGATTTGCACAGATTAAGTAATAGACCGTAACCAATATTATAAAACAGTTACTTCCATGACCTATAGAGAAGTAATGGCCTAGTGGTTAGAGTTTTACTCATATTAATGATTTTTCTTAAAGAAAACATAATACATAACAATTAACATATATTTTAACTTTAAAATTGTAATTGTGTGGTAACCGTTTTATAAAAGCAATAACTTGAGTCCGCGCTGTATGGTGAATTAATCACGGCCGGACATAGCCAGGCCTCTCGTACTGACGCTATTCTGAAGTCATTTGCCAGGCACACGCTTTGTCGCAGTTATTTAAACTGCTCCAACCACTTTAAAAGCCAAAATCTTGGCTTAATGGTTCTTTTAGGATCACCCTGGATAAGGATCACATAACACCGTGATCCTTATCTTGTGTCACCGTGCTCCAAACTATTCCAAATATTGATTTCACAAGTCATAATGCAACTCTCTTTATAAGTGTAGGGTACTCAATTATATGCACTCAGTTCTCTAGTGTTATAGAATTTTGTCAATACTAGAAACAAATCAAAACTCAAGTCAAAGCACGGGAGATAACAGAAGCGTTTAAAAAAAATACACAAATTTAAATACTAAAAGTGCATAATGCAATCGATTTGAGCCACAGCGATCATGTTCAATACATAACATGGGACCAGGACTACATCTGTATTTGATGGCTGCCATTCTTAATATGAGACAGTGGCTCAGTCAGGGGGCAGTCGTGGCCTGGTGCTTCCAGTGTGGGACTTGTGATCCCAAGGTCACTGGTTTGATACTCTGTACCAGCTGTGTGTGTGTGTGTGTGTGTGTGTGTGTGTGTGTGTGTGTGTGTGTGTGTGTGTGTGTGTGTGTGTGTGTGTGTGTGGGTGTGTGTGTGTGTGTGGGTGTGGGTGTGTGTGCGCACGAATCCTATGAAATTGCAGAGCACGAATTCCAAGTATAGGGCACCACACTTGACTCATACAGAGTTATGCATGGAAGTAATATTTGGAATTGTTTGCAGCACTGTGACACAAGTCTGCTTGGAATAGTGTTGTGTGTTTAAGATTTGTATCACAGTTCATGGAGGAAGGAACAGTCACATCATTTACATAATGCTGTTGGTTTCCCACTCCAGCATGGTATGTCAAGTTGGTGGTATCTACTTCTGCATACTTTATTTGTGCGTCTCATCCAAGTTGTTCATAAAAGCAAAAAGGAGATTTCAGCTTTTAAATTGAAACATTTGTTATAACTTGCACTGAGTCTCACCTCCCTCAGCCGTTGAATTCTACCCTGACAAACAATGTGTATGGCAAATGACATCAGAAAAGCATAAATCAATACGTTTTTATCGGTTATGTATATCACTGAATGAGAACTGAAACGATCTCTTCTTCATCACAATGCATAATAGAAACAATCGATTTTATCACCTCTTGTGCATCGTCAATGAACCGTGGTCAATCGTGATATTGTATTAAACGGATTTGATGTTATGATTGGTTCACACCAATAATGGACGTACAGTCATGTAATTTCAGCCTCGTCTTCAGGAGGACCATTGCGTGCTCAATTTACTTAAAACATTTCTTCAAGGTGCTTAAGTTACTTCAGGGGAGATGCTCCAACACAAACAAAGAAAACACGACTCCTGGAATGCTTTATATGACGTCAAATGATTTTCTTGTCACAGTTCTCAAGTCATTGTTTCTCTGAAAACAATACACAATACTTATAAGCTTTTCTCTTTTAGGACAGCCCGCCATTACACATCAAACTGCTCTCTTGTAATGATGACCTCTTATGTGTCCCGAACAACAACTCAAAGGTGATCAAGTATTTCATCATATAGAGTATAATGCCAATTATAATGATAAGAAATTCACGTTCAGAATTGTGTTTTTGTTCAGGATAACTTCAAGCCAAGCGGCACATTCCGCACTTCCCCAAAACCATTATTACGGTTTCCTGTGGAGATGGTAAAATAAACCCTGCGCAAATAATGTTCAAGCCTGTTTATACCATAACATATCTTATAATGTAGTATTTTCTCTATATAGGATCCTCTCAGTGAACAAAGTGAGTTCATGGACTGCAGTCATGAAGCGGATGATACAAAGGTACTTTACAAAATCCTGAAATGATCTTAAGGGATATCAGGGTGATTGTTTGAAACATGTGCGGTTTGATCTGTTTATTAGGGATCGTTCGCAATGTGGAGAAAAAGTAATCACGGCGGCCTGTCTGACACTAAAAATAAGGTGAGATTCTGACCTTTGGTATTATAATGCTGTGGTTGTATAAATGTTGCGTATCAGACAGCAGAGGAAAGGAAAATACAGGATCATATTCAACATTTGCATAACATCGACAAAACAAAGAACAGCATGTGCTCGCTCAGATTTTCTGTTTCTATTCGTCATGATTGTCAAGGTTAAAGCAAGTCAAACGATCCAATTGTGAAAATGTCTGAGGGTTCTCACAAAAGTCAGAAATGGGTTTTGCATCTTTTAGGTCATTTCTTTTCGAGTGAAGAGGACCCTATCCAAACTCTCATCTAGTGCCCAGGTAGTATAATTAAAACGTGTTGCATCTGTTTATAGTTTACATGAAATGAAAGAACTCATTCTCTAATAGGGTTCAGATGAAGAAGAGACAATCGATGAGCCAATGGAAATGAAGCATTCACAAACCACTGGGGTGAGACCTCATAGCGTCCGGTACACGTCCGCAACAAAAGGGTGCCAAACAAGCAAAACACACAAAAATCCTTATTTGGCTAAACTTGCCTCTCCGTTATTTTGAATAAAGACTGATGTCCTATTTTGAGATGTCCCTGTTTATGCGATAAAGTTAATATTCAATACATTTGAACCAATTTATAATAGAAAAATCAAAATATAAAAAATGTATAAAAGCCACTTGCCAGATCGACCGATGAGTAACCGTCAGATCAGGTTTGTATGTGTCCGATAAAACGGTCTGTATAAACTTTACTTGATGTTCTGTCGGGATATAACCAACAACTCCATCATAATCTTTGTTTATAGGAGTGCATGTTTGAGGTTGTGCCAGTGGAGATTGCTGCCTATCCAACAGATGAAAAGCCCATTGAGATGAATGAGGTTTGTCTTTTTCTACTTTTGGGTAATGTGCAGGTTAAATTTGTTGGTTTTACCCTACTCTTAATCTACACAGGATGATGATCTGATGGACTGGTGGAAGACTGTTGAGGGTAAGATGGGTCAAAATAGGTTGATTTTCTGCTTTTATGTAATATCTTTAGGTTATCTATCCCAAATTAACCTTAACATAAAAAAACACTAGCATAATAAAAAATTATATTGAGATCATCCTACTATTCTGAATAAAACATGTTTGTTTGGAATATATAGATTACAAAAAAGGAATGTTTTTTGTGATATTGTGAACAAACAAAATTGTTTAATATAGATATCAGCTATTATATTCTATACCTATATTCATCCATGACATAAATATAGCTTAGTCGTGTTGTGTTGTGTTGTGTTGTGTTAGCCAATCAGAAGTGCTTTTTTATCCACATAACAATATAGATTGTATTCTTATCTGTGTTCAACACAATTATTAAATCTTTTGTCATCCCTCCACCTCCCCAAATCCACAGCAGAGGTCTCCTATAGGGTTCTACAGTCTTGCAGCAGGCTTCGTTTGTAATTTTTGACTAAGATGAGCTATTGTTGTATTTGCTGAGCATCAGCATAGCAGGTCTTGTCTGCCAAAATCAAGCTTATGTACATTGAATGCCCACGTCAATAAATGTCGGGAGAAACCATCACTCCAAGGGCTGGCATGACTGAAAAGTATTTACAATAGATATCCTGAATTTTACTTATATGACTACTTGACGTTCTTACAGGTTGGAGTGAATGGAACGAAACAGCACATTTTCAGAAGGATGAGCTGTGAGTAAATGAGAAACAACATAAGTCAAACTGACACTTCATTGACTAAAGTTAAATCTTAACCCAGGGATTTCTGACAAACTCAACTCAATTTCATTGTCAGAGTGGTCGAGGCTGTAGCAGACAGAGTATTCATGGCAGCTCGTCTTTTTGTCAGTCTATTCAACCAATATGGAGCTTCTCTGCAACGCCGTGTTGTGGAGTTGCTTGCCCTGGCAGACACTGCCGACAGCTTTCATAAGAAGACCGTCAGCGCAGCCATTGGCGGAGGGGTTGCTAGTGTGGCTGGGGGTATAGCAACCATTACTGGCCTCATCCTGGCTCCCTTCACTTTCGGGACGTCCACCATTGTGACAGCAGTGGGGATCAGTGTGGCAACAGCTGGAAGTATCACCTCGGCTACAGCTAACATCACTGATGCGGTTCAATCCAAGATGGACCGCAAGAAGGTGGAAAAGATGATTCAAGACTACCAGAACGAGATCAGTGATATCAAGGATTGTCTGGAATTCATGCAGGTGTGTTGAGCCTCTGGCTGTGTTAAACTGCTTGTAAGCTGTCATGTAAATATTTTCTGTTGTTCTGTATTTAGGAAGGAATGAACACTCTACAGAAATATAACTTCAAAGAATACTCTGAGGGTCTTGCAAACTCCAGCCTCAACCGTAACATAAAACACGTCATGAAGGAAGGTGGACGGGCAGGTAAAGCCCTTATGATAAACACAGAAAAGCTTATCAGTACTGTGAAAGTTCTGGGTGTCGCTGGAGGGGCTACCAAAGCTGCCAAGGCCATCAGCGTCACCACGGGAGTCGTCTCCGCACTCTTTCTGGCCCTGGACGTCTTCTTTCTCGCCAAAGACTCCAACGAACTGCGCAAAGGCGCCAAGACCAAATTTGCTTCCAAGATCCGAGAAGTGTGCCGGGAACTTCAGCACGGCCTGCTGGAGCTAAACAAAGTCAAGACTCAACTTCAGAAGACCATGGACGGGATTGAAGTGGAAGAGTATGACAAGCAGGGTGAGGGAGAGGAGCAGGAAGAAGATCAAGATCCCATCAAACTGGCTCAGCTGGAACAAGAACTAGATCAGTTGGAGGAGAAGCTTAACGTGAAGGCTTCACAAACAAACCACCAGGACAAAGAGATACATGAAAAGAAAGGAGCTGCGGAGGCAAAAAGTAAAAGGAAACAATAAAAAGAATTCAGAATGGAAAAAATAAAGGTGTGAATGAAATTCTTGCATTGTGATTGAGGTCAGGAAGAGGTTAAACGAATTGAAAAGACATGAAATATTTTTTAAAGGTGCAATGTGTAATAAAGAGGATGCGTTGACAGAAATACAATATATATATATAATGTACATAACTATGACTTCATAAGTGTATAAAGACCTTACATAATGAATCATTACGTTTTTCAAACTGTATCTTTAAAAGAAGACAGCAAAGGATGTCATGGAGCACCAAAGATTTGGATAAACATATTAAAAAGTGTATTCTTTGTGTACTGAACTATACATAAATTCCCTAAAATCTTAAAAGAACACTTTAAAAGTTTTATTGTTTCATTTGTACTGAGTATTTTCACACGTCTGAACGAGTTCCTGACTCTTTATGCCCTGCCTCAAAGTATACTCTGATTGGTCATACCGTCTAGTCTACTGTTATTGGCCAACTCGGCTTTTAGTCACTTTTTTGACGGATCTCTGATGATACGTCACGGAAGTATCTGGATGACTTCAATCCTGACGTTTACTGTAGCTCAAGACATCAATACATCTGTTAAAAATGATAACTTGCTTTATCGTGAACTTTAGGATTTGCAACTTGACATATTGTTTACAGGGACGAACACACAAAAGTGTTCAGTTTCATACAGTGCTGTGAACAATTACAAACACACATAAAATAAGACTTTAGTTAGAATAAGATATCTTCATACTTTTATCCATATGGTGTAATATATACTGTATATGTGAAAGTGTAATATGGGGAAAAGAGCTTTGTTTTTAAAAAATAATAAAAAATCTGTATTTTTATTGTTAATTCTAAGTAAAAAACTGCAATAAAGTTATTTTGATTGATTGAGATTATTTTGAACAACATTAATAAACAACAGTTCCATAAATATATATACACAATTTCTTTGTTTCAAAGTCAACACCGTGTGTTTATGGTTTAAAAGGAGATACTAGTCTAAGTATAGTTGACCAGACGTATGGGTATGACAAATAAATAATTTGAATAAACTCGGTTAATAAATCCCCATATCAAATCACATATATTTAACTGAATCGCAAGTGTTGGATCACTGACTTAATAGAATTCCACCCCATGCGGATAACATCAAAACCAGAAGAGATACAAAACAAATCGAGAGAAAAACTTCCTCTTAACCTAACTTTGGGGAACAAGTATGTTGAAACTGTTTTTCGGAAACATTGCTCTTCTATTTTTAGCATTATGATCATGTTCAACCAATTATGTGAATCTTGGGCAGGACTGTGTTTGTCCGGTGAATGTTTGGAGTAGGGTTTAGGATCCATGCATGAAATTTAAGCAGCTTTGTGTGGTTACGTTACTGGGGATACAACGTTTGAACAATACTCTTATAATGAGTGTACCAGAATAATCTTCAGGAAGTGAATCTGAGTAATCAAAGAAAAGAAAAACATTACTTAGAAGTGTCCCAACACATGGCAGAGTTGATCCGGCGTCATTGGCGACCGGTCGCCGGGGTTTTAGTTTGTCATGTAAAGAATAAAATCAACTTTATATTGAAGAACATGGTGCAGAGATGGATTGTGTCAGAAAAACAGATTTTTTCTGTTGCTGGGGTTTATTTTGTACCCTTAAAAACATTGTAATATTTTACTTTTATGGGTATTTTAAGTATGGGTACAGTTAAGTGTTTTGTATCTCTAATATTTACAGTACACAAAAGGTCCTTTGGGTACAATAACGTACGATTATTAGATTTCATGTGGCCAATGGCTATATTCTTAGTAAATTCATAGTTTGATTTTAACAAAAAGGGAAACGGTATCCACCAGTCTCTAAATATAAAACCATTTGACATTTGAATAAAAAGATACGTAAATCTTGTATTAAAACATATTATGGTTCATATTATTGTTCATTTCATTGAATGTTTTACTAAATTTTTAATCATTATCTGCTGATCATATGCACTATTTTAAATGACGTACACACAGACCTTCCATTAAATGTCTTAAAATCTTCAGTGTACCGTTTCGACCGAGTCATTTGTGATGACGGTCTTACAAGAAATCTCTTTTTAAATCTTATTTCATCATCATCATACATGCTTTGAACTTTGAATGATGCATTTGGCATAGTTTTACAACCTCAGGACCTAAAAGCAGAACATGGCGTCATCATCATTCACATTCCATTCTCTTGATAGTGTGTGTAATTCTGTTTGTCTGTTCGTGGAATCCTTGTATCATTGCCATCTGTTACGAACAAGACCTGGAATGTGAAGTGTATTCCTGTCCCAAAATCCAACATTTCCATAAAAAACTTTACGTGTTCTTTGACTGACGTTAAACATGACGTGCGGACATCTGATTTCTTAAATTGAAGAGGTGTTCATAAACAAACGTCATCGCACAAGAATGTTCTTGTCCGTCTACTCTGTCATATATGCCTTCATTAGGGGATTGTTATTTTTGTACAATTCAATAAAATAAGAGAAACTAAAACTATAATAAACCAACTTTCTTTGTCGTGTTTGGTAGAATGTTTTCCATTTTGAAGGACATACATGTTCGACACACATTCAACACCTGCTTCTAAATGGTTTGGGCATTTATAATGTATTGAAGACAAAACCACAAGGGGACAATGTAGCACAGAAAAACATAACAGCAAATAACAAAATAACTGTTTACCATGCAACATTAGCCAAAGTAAATATCTAGTACATATGTGCCAGTGCTATCATATAGATTAAAAGAAATATTCTGGTTAAACAGGCCTTTATGTCACACTTGAGATCCATTACGTCAAACCGGTATACCCATGCAACTCCCGCATCATTCCGTGATAAAGTGCTGGGTGTGGCCAGGTATAGGCTCCAGTCGTGGAAAAATTGAGTCCTCTCCAAAACATAAATAGGCAGGTTTGCTTTCAAACTTTACAAGTCAACAAAGAGTTAGAAGGTGGACGTATCTAAACAGGTAAAGGAACATAGCTGCATATGATCTGCATTGCGGTCATCTTTTCTGTTTTAACATAGGCTGATACTTGAATTTGTTTTAAAATATTTCTTATTTATATAATTATTTAATAATGTTTCACACTAAATAGTATTGTTAAAACACAAACATTTAAATGGAATTAATTAAATGACAAATTATTAATTGAATGCACAATTAACTTTTTCAGTGTGTGTTTAATTATACATGACATTTTGAAACATGTTACATTACATTTCAGTCGTAATAACATTCATTATTTAGCACATTTTACAATTAACATTTATTTGCATTTCAGTTGAAAGACAAATGTTTGATTAAGTGATAAGTTTTTTTCTTGTTTTGAATCTTTTTTCACAAATTTAATCGATAGGTTACCAATAACAACAAATGTTGTTATCATTTATTCACTCTCTTATCTTTTCATACCTGCATAACTTTCTTTCACGGAAAACAAAGGAAAATATTTTGAAAAGGACTGGTAACACCCATTGCACCCATTTACTCCTATTGTACAATAACAAAAGCCAATGCAAGTGAATGGATGCCAATTACTATCATTCTTCAGAATATATTTTTTGTGTTCTGTGGAAAAAAAGAAAGTCAAGAGGGTGAAAAAATAAAGACTTTGGATTTTGAGGTGAACAATGACAACAATGTTATTAAACTTCTCGTCCTTTCTCCAGACATGGACAGCAGAAACGTGTTTTTGGTGGTTTTTGTCTTGGCCTCTGCCCTGACATACATTAAGGCGGAAGCAAACATGACAGCTTTGAATGTAAGAATGCCGTCCCTTTCATTACAAACTCCATGACATGGGTTTATCTAAAGATCTGCTAGACTTGTTGTGATTTTAGATGGTATTGCAATGAAAAGGGTGTTGGTCTGAATACATGCTTGTGATGTTTCTGGCAGTACAACTACACCCGCAGCGGCTGTGGGAGTACTAAACTGTGCGTGGAAAAGCCGACTGGATGTGACCCTTCAGGCAGCTCTGAGTGCTTCTTCACTTCCACGAGCATCAGGGTTTCAGATGTGAGTCTGGTCTGTGAGCTCAGTGGGAACTCCAGCGGTTACATCGCCATGGCAGCTGGAGTCAGCTCCATAGTTTCTCAGGTGAACACAAAACCCACACAAAATCATCCTTTTAGGGCTTTTTCTGGCTTTTGCAAACGGTGCTGAAAAATATTTCCTAAGCAACTGTTATCTGTGAGAGCACTGCACTGTTTAAACTGGACAAACCTGCCAAACTACAAATCTTTTGTCCTGCATAGTTATGACACTCGGTTTCGAAATATTTAATTATAGTTCTTTCATTGTTTTCTTTATTAGAAGAAATAGGAAAGGAAGTGTTTGGCAAAACCATTATTAAACTGTTGAAATGCGGGAGAGTTTAGTTATTTTTAAATAAACAAGTCCAACTGGAAATTCTGTTTTGCCCCGAAAAGTTTGTTCAAGAATCATTTCTTTCTTTTCATCATAATATGTCCTTGTTTTTTTACGCAGGGGAGTAATATTGTCTTTGTCTGTGGGAATAATAATGGCAGTTTCTTCTTCCAAGCGACAAGACTCACAAACAACACACTGGAGACCACAAATTTAGTAAGACATTACATATTGTTTAAACACTTATCCTTATTCATTTATAAAGTAACTTATAAACTCAACAATATATATACACATACAGTACATACATACATTGATTCTGTAAAAATATATATAGAACAAATTTCAATTCGAAAACTGACTTTTGAACCTTTAAAGTTCACATCATAGTAGCTTTATAATGATCATTAAACTTTGAGAAAACATTTGAGAAAATAACTTATTATATAGTTATATATCAAGTTATAACAGGAAAGTTTAATATAATCACAATTTTTTGTCTTTATGAAACCTTGAATGTTCACATTGTGTGACTTAAAATTTTTGTTAGAAATCATTATGTATGAATCACTTTTCTTTTTTATGAAATCTAACCATTATAAAGTATTAAAGTGCTTCGAACTTTGACTATACGATATTTATAGGCACAGTTCACCCAAGATGAAAATAAATGCATTCAATCCTTTTTCAAAGGAGTTTGATTGTCTTCCGCAGAGCACAAAAAATACATACATAAAGAATGTCCTTAACAGAACCCCCTTGTGCCCATTGAAATTGACAAAAACTTAATGCAATTGAAGGGGTGCCTGTTTCCGACATTCTTCAAAATATGCTGCAGAAGACAGAAAGTCATACAGGTTCAAAATGTCAAGAGGCCGCATAAACGACGACGGAATTTTCATTGTGGGTTGAAAACACAGCATTTATTTGGACATCGGAGGTTTCATAAGGCCAGCGATGATACATACGAATGACTTCCTTCATGTTTGATGGACATGATTATACAGTGCAGCATCCTGATATTATAAAGCTGTGTTTGTTTGTGTTCTCACAGCCCATTGTAAGCACAGTTCAGTACAGTCTGAAAGAGCCGAGTTTGATACAGTGCACTTTCACCATCCCCATCACCTTCAACGTCAACACCACGGAGTCTCTAGCCATCCTGGGCTTTAACTCCACAACGTTCAACGTCAGTAACCTGGTTAATGCTTCAATTGGTTCATTCCTTGAGGTCTATCATGGTTCAATGAATGGTGAGCATTATTAAGATTTGTATGGAGAATGAACAATATAAGAAGTCCATAGATACTAATCGCCACTTTTGTTTTAAAGGAAGTGTACTCGGACAGCCGAAGAGCGCTTTCGGCTCTTCTTTTTCTGTAAATCTGGCTAATGTCAATTCCTCCAGTTCCACAAACTCAGCAACAACCACCACCACAACCACCACCACAACCACCACCACCACCAAAACTTCTACAACTGCTGTCACAACGAAGAAACCGGTTTCCAACACCAGCACGTCACTCTTCAGTCATGGTCAGTAAACATCTCAGACAGTTTTTTTATGATGTGATAGATGAAACTAACCTTTTCTTCTTCTCTCTGCCTCTCAGCTGCACTCGGCCTGCTTGCAGCAGTCGCTCTGCGTTTCCTCTGAACACACTTTGAAGGAATTATAGAAGACTTTGTAGATTTCGTATATGTATACAAGTAGAATATATATTTGATGTTTATGCCGCCAGTATGAAGGGTAGTCTATTCTTTTCTGAAGCATGGCTTTAAGTCAAACAGACATTGCACAAACAAATGGGAAGTTCATTGTGTTTTGGCATTGATCATATGTTTGAGCGTCTGTCATAGATTATAAAGCCAATTGTCCTAATCCTGTATCATTACTATTTATTGCTAGTGAATAAACTCAAGAAATTTCCTTTTGTATTTTGCGTTGGTTTTAAGTTTCATTGAAACTTACTGATGAAAATAACACACTCTGTGAATACACAATGTAATCATTATTATGACTATAAAATAGTGTTGTTGTGTGATGTTGAATACTGAAAATGAACACTAGACTAAATTAAACTCTTTGTACTTCTTACCAATAAACATTCCACATGATGAATAGTCCAGGTTTTTTATTTCAGTTAGACCAAACAAATATCTTTAAAAATGATGATAAATGTTCGTGGGGTATATGGTGAACATGTGTCAACATGGAACTATTAAAAAGACAATAGGATTTTCCGCTAAATGTTTACATACAAGAATTCTAACTTCCTTATATGATGACTCGCCCCAGTCCCATCCCACAAAAACATGTTTTAACTATTATATATATGTGAAAGTGAAAGCGATGTGACATGACATTCAGCCAAGAACGGTGACCTATACTCAGAATTCCTGCTCTGCATTAAACCCATCCAAAGTGTCCAGACACAGCAGTGAACACACACACACACACTGGGCAGCCATTAATGCCATTGCTGGCCCAAGACTTGAACCCACAACCGTAGGGTTAGGAGTTAAACTCTTTGACCTCTAGTGTATATATATATATATATATATATATATTGTATAGTTTTATGGGGAGGTCATGGCCTAGTGGTAAGAGAGTTTAACTCCTAACCCAAGGGTTGTTGGTTCAAGTGTTGTGTCACTTCACTAGTTTTTGTGTACTATGTAACTCTGCGGTAAAAAACCTAAACTTAATCTACCTATAAATGATGAATTAGGTTTCATGAAATTCAACTATATTTTTAAGTCAGTTTACCGAACTTTTAGTTGAAAATCATGTTGATTTAACTGAAAAAGTTAAGACAGCATTTGAACTAAAGTTTTAATTTGAAATATAGGTGGATTTTTATACGGACACCTTTTTCGTCAGCATCATACTTTAAATTTAAAGTTCTATACTGTTATATTAAAGCACTGTTTTTACAGCAGTTTTTAAAGAGTTAATAGAGCCGCATGATTATGACAAAAATCGTAATTTTAGATTATACATCTCGAATATTGTAATTGCGATTACTATTGTTGATTAAACTATTTTACATTGAGGTTTTGAAATGTTTTATAACTTATGTGCAAATTTTAAATATCCACAGCTGAATAAAAAATAACTATGGGAGATATGTTGTTAGTAGAAAATCAGAAAAGAGAATGTCAACTTGTCAACTTTACAACCTTTGATTGGCCTAAACACACAGAACTAAAGACAAATGAACTGCTGCAATTGAGGCGGTAAATTTTGTTCATCTGTAATTGCAATTGGATTCATTCTGCATCCAGAATTAATGAAATTCAGTATATATAAAAACAAGTCCTGTATGTCCTGTGTTGTTGTTATAATACCTATTCCAAACCTGATCTAACCCCTTTGTTGGTGTAACAAAGTTGTATTTGAAGCAGGCAACTAAATATAATTTTCAACTTATATTTATAAAAAGATCAATCTAACTTTTAGTGTTATTGTGATGGAATGATATGTGAAGAATATCTAGATTACACTGTATATTTACTTGAAGATTTTATTACCTAGATAAGATGGTTTGGATGATAGAGGAAAGCATATGTGCGGGTGTGTTGAGATGTGCTGCCAAACAGATATCTTCAGACAAAGACATGAAAATGCTTTCAAGACAGGAGATAATTGTAGATTTATGAAGTGAGAAATCATATTGTACAACATTATTATTATTATATAGACTAATGTTGTACACATGTGAGATAGGAAAGAATGAATATGGAACGCCCTCTGCTGTTACAGCGTATATTCTGCACTTACCACACTTAACATTACTTTAAAGTGACAGGTCAACCAAAAATGAAAATTCTGTCATTTACCCATCTTCTTGCCATCTCTTCTGCAAAATGCAAACAAGATATTTTGAAGAAAGTTGTTCACTGGCATCAGTTTTTTTTTCTATACAGAAGTTAATGTGTGCCACTGTTGTTTGGTTAGCCACATTCTTCTAAATGTTTTTTGTGGAAGAATGTCATACAAGATTAAAATCACAAGAGGGTAAAAAATGATCACACTCTAAAAGCGATGCGTTTACTTTAGCTAGAAGATAAGACCCAAGAGCGAGTCAATGTTTTTTTTTGACAAGTAACTGAATATTTAAATGTTAATGTTTCATTCCCCAAATCTCTTTTATGCTTACAGACCACCTGTCTTTACTCTGCATACGTGCACACACATACATAACAGCTTATGCTCTTTGTGCCCATATTATAGAGGTTCCCATTTTGTGCTATAAATAGAGAAAAGTGAGTGAGAGCATTCAAAATGACTTTTTACCTTGAACCTAACATTAAAACATACACACATCTAACTAGACTGTATGTTACTGAAGAGGCATTCAAACACTTACTGCAATGAAATGTTACATAATGTACTTTACTTTATATAACTACTCACTGCCCTTAGGACATAACATTGTTTTTTTTCCTGGAAGTATATGTTTTAGACTGAGTCACACTGAGAAAAAACAAACGTGGGTTAGATCACAAGAGAAGACACAGAGTGGTACAGTACTACATCACACAAAGACTCATTTTGACTGTTTAAAACGCTCAGTTGCTGTATTTATCCCACCTGTGTCAATTCAATTACAGACGTCCTATTAACTCTCAGAGAAGTGTGTATTGAGCGCTCTCATTATTGTGTGCTATTCTGAGACATCTGTGGAGACTGTTTTAATTATAATGGAAGGAGAAAGAGACACTTAAAATAGATCAAAATGTTACACTTTCCTTGATTGAATCGTCTTCATTTATATGATCTCACTGTCAAATCTATAATGTTAGGTTTCACATAATGCATATGCAAAATGCAACGCCAAAGTTCATGTACATAGGTGAGTTTAAAAAGTAGGATATGACTTTAATGAACATAAAGTGTGCAAAAAAGAAATCCAACCAATCGTAACCGTTTGTAAGTTATTTTTAATCTTGTGTTCTGTTGTCCAATTAACAATTATTTCTTTTTCTGGTGTTGATCAGTATTTTTTACATGTTCAAAATGTGCTAAAATGTCAATTGGTTATTTACTGTCCTTTAAATCTTTAAGTTTACATCACTGAAATTTGCTATATTATTAAACATACTTAATGCACACGACAAAAGAAAGCACATTTCTAGCTATATGAACAACCATGAGGAGGAGAGGAGAGCAGAGAGATGATATTAAAGTAAAAATCTTGTCTTCTCTATTCTTATCTCCTAAACTCTATTCAGCCCAGCATGTTGATGCCAAAGGCCTATCATTTGTTTTCAAGCCCCCTAATTTCCCACCCACGCCCGACTTTACCCTCTCCTTCATCTCCGCCCTATTAACTCTCCTTCCATACTGAACCAAAGTGGATGCCTCATTTTCATCCTTTACTTCTTTTTCTTCTGGAAGCGTCTAAACTGATTCTGTATTGCCAAAGCTGCTTTCTCTGTCTCTGGAGCCTCCAGATCGATGTCGATCTCTTCTTCAGGTGCTTGTGAAGGGGGCATTCCCGCTTTGTCCGACCCTTTCTCCTCCGGGGCTAAAAGTCACATTGAACCACAACACAGACAATTGATCAATATGTTTATCAAGGTTTTTTTTTTTACTTGTTTTGATATTCAGTTATGTGGGGGTAAAATGAAATGTATCTCAATTTAATGACCATAAAATGAAATGAACTAATGTTTATGTGTATGTCAGAAAGAGTACACATAAAACTGCATGTGAGACCATGACAATGGAATAAAAGCATATTTCTTCGTTTTGTGTCTATATTTTTATGATGAAGTACCCCTTTGGATAGCCAGTCTTATTGCGCACACTGTTTTTGTGGTATATGAAACCTTGACCATTTTTATTTTTTTCAGTTTGTGAAGAGCCTGAAAGGATTGATGTCTAAAAATAGTGAGGAATAAAACAGGAGCAGGGACAGGAAAAATATCTCAAAAATGATTTAGTTTTTTTCCCTTAAATGACCTGAAATCCCATAAAAGCAGATTATAAACTCAAACAGATTAACAATTATTTTGTCAAATGCAAATCTAAACATGAATTAATGTAACTTGCTAGCTTTACATTGTAACTAGGGACAAATAGGATATTTTATCCAAGAATGATAATCCTGCCATGAATTATTCAATCTCTACTTGTTCCAAACCTGTATAAACAATTTAAAAAGAATTATAGCGTCTGAGATTTCTATGTAGACTATAGTAGAAAATGTTAAATTAAATTGCTTTAAATTATATTCTCTTGTGTTCAACAAAACAAATAAGTACATTTCTTTTCCTATAATTTTTATATCTTTTGATAATTTTCTTGGACATTCTTTCAAATATCTTTCTTTGTGTCCAACCAAAGTACATCTTAGTATTTCAGGACAGAACATTTTTACTATCTCTTTAAGTGAAAACAATCCTGTGTTTTTGATGCAGTGGAAAACAAATATGCTTAATATTTTAAACTTGTGTATGAAGTATGGTTTTATGAAGTTATGCACTTAAACACACCTCTCTCATTGGTGGTGGAGCCCTGGATGCTGTTGGGAGGATCAGAAGAACTGTTCTGAGGGAAAGAAAAAAAACATTAAGCTTAAATAAGTTAAGTTATCGTCACCTGAGAGTATAAAATAACACTGTGTGAACTGACATGCAAGTGAAAACAGACAGATGGGGACTGTTAGAACGCGTAATCCCTATCATTTTAATCTCTCTTTTTTAATTCTGTGTGTAATCTGGAACATTGGCATTCAGATCCGGAGAGAATCCCCGTTATATCCCAACATAAAATCAACCTTAGTGCAGTGGGACTAATTTAATGTTTTCTTTTATTCAAATTTTGTAAATGAACATGAAATATTTTTTTTCCTGCTGACTTTCTGTTCGGACTCTTAAAAATGTGTGTACTAATGACACAAATTTATGTGTTCAAAATGAGAATGTGTGTTTGTGTTTGTATATATGCCCTTGTCCAATCTTTATATTGGTTCTTTTAGCATCCATAGCATGAGGAAACTACTTGAGGCCAAAATGCACTTAGTATATCTATGACCTTGCTCTTTCAATTATGAGACTAAAATAGAATAAATTATCCATGACGCGATGGCCTAGATTTCAGGTATTCCTTTTCTGAGACATTGACATCCAAAATGTGTCCATTTATTTTTCCGGGGTTTCATTTATCAGTGTGGATTTATTTATTCAACTAGAAATACTGTTTCCAAATAAGAAGTATGACAG
This sequence comes from Triplophysa yarkandensis, assembly GCA_033220385.1. Taxonomy (NCBI): domain Eukaryota; kingdom Metazoa; phylum Chordata; class Actinopteri; order Cypriniformes; family Nemacheilidae; genus Triplophysa; species Triplophysa yarkandensis. Next base: position 6,042,249 of record CM065664.1, on the reverse strand, counting down.
CTTTGACTGGCAACCAATGATGTTGTGATATTTACAAAGGCACTGGCAGATATATGTGCACACCTTAACACATGCATGAATATATTTTATGGCTGTATGATATTGAGGAAAAATGTGATATGCGATTTCATGCTAAACAACGCAATATTCATGATTATAAAACCAATATGTTAGATTACTTCAGGAAAACGAAAGCATCACAACATTTTTTGAAAGTTATTGATTCTTAACATGGTTGGCAGTCATTCAAAAAAATTTGCAGATTCCAGACCAGTGATCTGTCGTACAATGTTTGATATCTCTACATCGAACAACTTATATACAAGTACTTTATATAGACTTTATTTTATACATAACTTTTAAATGAATTAATTAGCTAATATTAGCAAAATTTTTACATATTGCACAGTCCTAGTATATATATACATTCACATATATATATATATATATATATATATATATATATATATATATATATATATATATATATATATATATAAACACACACACACACACACACACACACACACACACACACACACACACACACACACACACACACACATATACCCTCTCTTTTGCTGCAGGAGACTCTTTCAAATGCTTTTCTCTGCAGCCCTTCACCAAGCCTTATTTTAGAATGAGAGAGCACTTTCACCTCCTCTCAAACCCAACCTTTACTTCATATATCTAGTACGGTTTCAGTATTTCCCTGAGCTCTGAGAAATACAGCTTTGAGGTCTTTAAAATCTGCTGTTAATAATGCATATGCTCTCCTGTCTTTCACATTTATATTTATCTATCACTGGCTTCCATTAGTTTATAAAAACCAGCCACACAGTTTCAACCTGTGAACTCAACATTGATAAATATTGTACAATTTCAGGTACAATTTTTACTATATGCACTATAGTTGTACTCTTTCTCTCTTCACACTAAAAAGTGTTGGGTTAAAAATAACCCAACTATGAGTTGGTAAAGCACCA
>CM065664.1:5766263-6036263 GCA_033220385.1 Triplophysa yarkandensis | reverse complement strand
CTTCTTATGTGTTCTGCGGTAGGAAGTCATGCAGATTTAAATAACAAGAGGAAGAGGAAATGATGACCGTCAATCAGCAACTTGATTGTAATGTTCTAACCAATCCTTTTCGTCCTTCCAGGGTCTCTTCCGACAGAAGAGACATTCAGGATGAGTGATACAGAAGAAAAGTCGAGCATCACAAATGGTACGACCTGTCTCACTTTTCAGTGCAGTTTATGGATTTAATATTAAATACTTTTGCCATAATTTTTTGGCATCATAGGTGCGTCTGGAGAGGGCGATGCATCTGCTGTGAGAGAGGCTCAGTCGGATTCTGAGTCAGGTACTGTCTCAACCTATATCTTAATACAAAAAGTTTTACGGTCACCGATATGTTTCCAAGTGAGCCGAGAATGACATAAAAATGTGCTTTATACTTCAACAAGTTTTTCTGTATATTCTGTATGGTGAGGTCATAGGAAGCTGCTTATAAAGTTACAAGAGGCTGTTAAATAATAAGCCACGGTGGGCATAAATAAAATTTTTTAAATCTAGATTAATCTCACTGTAAACTTGGAATTAATCTGGATTAATCGAGATTAAAATGGCTAATTTGAATTCTGTCGAAGGCCTTTAGAATAAGTGTGCTACCCAAATAATGATGCGCTACATGCATGTAGTTGGACGCTTGAACATTTAAGTTCATTCACGCGTACAATTTGCCTCCAACGCTTCATTCGCGCAGGGGGAGGGGCTTCTGTTAGGGGAACTCATCAACTTGTCAGAGGAAAGGTCATTTATTGTAAAATAAATTGATTTAACTTAATGTGACAGTTTAAGTTATAGTCTCAATATGTCTATAGAGCTCAAATTGAGGAAAGAGATTTTTTTTCCAAAGTATAAAGTGGATTTATAAAGCTCTGTGGTTCCACATGAAGCCCTTATGACTTTCTCTTCCATTGAGAAAGTCATTCCATTCCATTTGTTTCAGATAAAGCTCCTGACTGGTTAGCGTGCCACCAAATTTCGCCAAAGTTCTTTTTTTCAACTAACGCGATTTGCGTCCAACGCGCGGCAGGAAATCTCCTCATGTCTATTCAACTCTGGTGTGAACGCAGCAATAGTCTTGTCGGGGTTTCCATTGGGAAGTTTCTTAAAAATAAATGTTCCCGAAGCAAACCCGGCGGGTTCACAGGTGCATCCATGTTAGCACGTCACGTGTGATGAGGTCATTCCACAGTAGGCATACAAACAGGTTAGAAGACTCGCTCTCGCCCCCACCTTTGAAATTCGGCTACGTATACATCCGCGCCATAAGATCAAAGGTGAAAGTCTTCATAGCTTATGTAGTATAGACGCAGCTCCCAACCCAACTTTGAAAATAGATTAACGGCGATATTTTTTTTTATCGCCCGATAAGAGTCTCATATATATATATATATATATATATATATATATATATATAAGTAGATAAACTGTATTATCCTACAATGTTAATGTTAATTGCCGTTTTACATCTCCTGTATCACTCTTCTGTCTTTAACTGCCGTTTATAATAGAAATGCATAATAATATACTGCACAGGTGATGCCTTGTTGATTTGAAGAAATACTAGTAAACCTACAAAAAAAACTGTAGTTTATAGATTACTTTAGTAAACTGTAGTTAAAATAATATACTGATAAAATATACAGGTTTGTATTAAAATATGAAATTGTACACAAAATAATACAAACCCACTAGTTATTTAATTATTTATGTTTCTAAAGTAAGGTACAGTAAATTAAATTAGTGTTTGTAAATGTTCTTTGTGTTTTTGTAGATCTCATGATTTAATAAATTTTCCTTGCAACCCGAAAGTTTTGATTGTAGACCTTACTTAATATGACCTAACACGTGGTTAATCAGCAGTTGTTCAATCTTTCTTAACAGCACCAGAGGGAGGCGATGGGGTTCAAGACCGTCCAATGGCAGATCCTGAGCAAAAGCAGGAACCAGGAGAAGAAGAGGACACGGACAGCATGGACGGCAGTGGACTGTTCTCCCTCACAGAAGACGGAGAGAGAGAGAGTGAAGAAGGAGGGCCGAGGGAGAGAGGTAAAGAGGAAGGCAGAAGATCTGCCAGGAAGAGGAACCGACCCAGTGGAGGAGCCACACGCCACTCTTCTAGTTCAGATGATGACGATGAAGATGATGACGATGATGAAGAAGAGGAGGAGGACGAAAATGTTGAAGATGAGCAAGCCATGGAGGCTTGGCTGGGAGCAGACCTGCGTGACTTGAGTCGTCCTTCGTGGTGCGCCATCCCCTCGCTTCGCGCTCGAGAGATCGGCCACAACTCTCAGCAGTTTGTGAGGAGGGTGTGCGGTGCGAGGGGTCTGGTGCAGAGGCTGGAACTTCAGGGTCGTTTGGAAAGACACACAGGCTGTGTGAACACACTCCACTTTAACCCCTCCGGCACGCGTCTTGCCTCCGGCAGTGATGACCTCCGTGTGGTGATCTGGGACTGGGCACGCAGAAAGGCAGAGCTTGAGTTTGACAGCGGACATAAGAGCAACGTGTTTCAGGTGAGGGAGCATTGCGTATGATCTCAGCTGTTGTTCAAACTAGTTTAAGGCAGCATTAATGGTTTCAATCCAACACTCTAATTCATCGTACATTTTGGTTTTGTTCCTACTATTATGGATGAAATTAGATGACATTTTTATTCAAATTGAGTTATTTACACATTCTTTGACAACATATTTAACTATGCCTAGTTTTTGAAAAAAGTTTCATAAAAAACCTGAAAGTTTTACTTTTTAACACATTATTACCAAAAATGATAGATAAATAGTTTGTGTTTCTTAAAACTAATGCTTTGATAAATGTTCTGCAGATACATTTGCGTTTGATCTCTCCAAAAATCTCCATTTTAAAAGAAAAATGTTGATATACATTTCGAACACATTTAGGCTTTCTGTCTTTTACACAATGCGAGTGATAATATCCTAATATCATTTTTGCTAAATGGAATTGCAAAAACTTTGAAGCTCAATATCTCAAAACTACTCAGAATGCATCATTCCGAGGTGATGATATGTGTGTATGTTTGCGCTTCTTTACATTATTTTTTATTCTTTTCTTAAGGCTAAGTTTCTTCCACACAGCGGTGACTCTACACTGGCCATGTGTGCCAGAGACGGACAGATCAGAGTGGCTGAGCTATCTGCTATGCAGTGCTGTAAGAACACCAAAAGAGTAGCACAACACAGAGGTGCAGCCCATAAGGTAAAGTCCATCACAAAGAACAGATTTCTATTAAATATCATGGACTCTTATTTTATTGCTTAACGTTTGTAAGTGTTTTGATTGACGTGATGTATGTTGTTTTTTTCAGCTGGCCCTGGAGCCAGACTCCCCTTGCTCTTTTCTGTCTGCTGGTGAAGACGCCGTGGTGTTTGGCATTGACTTGCGTTTGGATAGACCTGCCAAGTGAGTGGAACGCTAGGTCACATGTCACAAACCGCTCAGAGAGCTGTGTCAGCAGTCAATGGGGGCTTCTGTCACTGCTCTCATGCTATTAAACAGATTATACATAAACACCAGGGCTTTAAATTTAACTTTATTAACAAGTCTGAGCAACAGAAGTCTTTCACTGTTCTTACCAAATTACACATTAGCTGCTCGGGCTACAAACTTATATCAGGTAGAATTAAATAAAATTTCATAGCTGATCAATTTCAAAAGGCTTAATCTAACAACGAATGAAAAACCTGTTATTAAAAATTCCCACATAACAAAACAGTCTTTAAATATACCTTCACAGTCTAATAATTTCACATTTATTCTACTAAATTACTATTCACTTTATAAATAAGTCTAGAAACAACATATTTTTAAAAGCATACATTTATAAATGAAAGCAAACATTCTTAAAAATGATCTGCAACTCAAGCTGCCTGTCTTTACCAGACGCGTCAGAACAATCAATTCAAATCTTACCTAAGTAGTTTTATATCCATCACATGAATAAGCGGCGAGATTAGATAACGTATCGTTAGCACATTCCGAAGGAAAACAGAATGAATCGCATACCGTAATGTGTAAACACTGACAGCCCTACTTTTGACATTTATTTTTATTATAGAAAACACTTTACAATGCTCTCTTTTAGCCTCAATACAATTCCCATCGGTAAACATGTATGAGGTTTCTTTATGGGTATTAAAGATAAACATTAATCCGCCGAAATCTCACATTTGTTATTTGCTTTGCATACGTGTCTGCTAAAAGAACTATTGCAAATGTAGAAAGAGATTAAAGTAAGCATCTTTAAATGTTACTCATTAATCATTCTGACTACATTTTCCCATGAATGTGTTTGATACCATTTTCACCTCTTTACTAAACTATAAAAATAGAAAAAATGCCTGTGAAAAAGGCTGTACTCAAAGGACAAAATCCTCATGCATGTGAAGAACTCAAATGTTGTAACAATATTACGTTTTCTGCTATTTGATACCATCATAGAAGAGAGAAAATAAGTTTTTGACATTTTAATTGTTTATTCAATTATTTAATATTCACCATGCTAATGTTTTACACAAGGGATTGGATCCATACAGATTTCTTGAGATTGATTTACACGACAGGACTATAACTTACCTATAACGTTTATGATTGTAAAGTCTTTGTGTTGTTTAAAAATATTAAAGTGATGTTTTTAATATGATATTTTTTAACTCTTAGTAAACTGGTGGTGGTGAAGGAGGGCGATAAGAAGGTGGGACTCTACACCATTTACGTGAATCCAGCAAACACACAACACTTTGCTGTGGGCGGCAGAGACGAGTATGTCAGGTGAGATAAACATTGTTACTGTCGTTTGTACTGTCGTTTGTACAATCATCTCAGAGACATCTTCGGGCGCTCAGTGACTTCTGTTTTCTAATATGTTAGGATCTATGACCAGAGGAAGATCAATGAAAGTGACAATAACGGGGTGCTGAAGAAATTTTGTCCCTCCCCCTTGATGTCCAATGAATACAAATCTAACATCACATGTTTAGTGTATAGTCATGACGGCACAGGTAAACCACATTCTGAATGTGACTCTTGTGGGTTTGGTTTCTTTATAGTGTGTCTTGGAATAACTCTCTTATAGAGCTGCTGGCAAGTTACAACGATGAGGACATTTATCTTTTTGACTCCAGTCACAGTGATGGGGCGGATTTTCGTAGGAGATTTAAGGGTCACCGCAATAACGCCACAGGTACACAAATCTCATATGTCATTTTGTGTTAGAAACCACCAGCCTTCATCTTTTGCAGTCTGGTCATGGTTCTTGCATCTTCATGTTTTTATTTCTCAGTGAAAGGAGTGAACTTCTATGGGCCATGCAGTGAGTTTGTTGTCAGTGGAAGTGACTGTGGACACATCTACCTGTGGGACAAGAATTCAGCTCGTGTTGTGCAGTTTATGGAGGGAGACAGGGGAGGAGTGGTAAGAGGATATTACATCCACTGTGTTCAGGTGAAGTCACGTGACTTCAGGTGGACGTGTTCTGTACATATAAAGGCACACTCTTTTGTCCACAAATCTCAATCTGGTTTAATTGGGATATTTTGTATGTGTGAAAAAATCTTCTAAACATAAATTACAGTACACAAGATCTAAATAATTCATATTCATCTAACACACATCAAAGTCAATGATAAATGCATTCATATAGGAATTTATTTAATGTGTCATTCCGCCAATAAAGGTGTTTTTTAACGTTGTTATCCAAATCTGTGTGTGGTGTTAAAATAGGACTGAGTTTTGAGACTGTTTGTCAATTCGATTCGATTATTTAAATAGTTAGATTGTTATTAACATCCATTTAATTCATTATTGATTAGTAATTGGTTATGTATTTAAAATCATGCAAGTTTTGCAGACATTAAATATATATGCTTTTAACAGAAACCCTCCCATACAGCTATATTGAAAAAACACATTCAAGTGAATATTATAGCACTCACAATAATGTTTTTTTAATTACTTTTACTTTGAGTAAAAAATAAAAACATTGTAAATGTCAAAAGTGAAATCATTATAACAGATTTCAAAACTGTTTTGATTTCATGGCTGTTTATGATGTATGCTCACAACCATGTTAACCACACAATATGGCCTGAATGCATTGTTGCTCTTTGGGTGTCTCTGTCACAGCAAAAACACCTTTTGATGTATTACAATGTTGTGTTAATGCAATAAGTTGAATGTTGTTTTGAAAATCTGTATCTCGACTTTGTTCAAACTATTGTGATAGGATCACATTGTGAACCTAATATTTTTTATTGTATTAAATTGTGAGCTGGGTGTAGTATAGTGCCATTCTTAACATTGACCTTCATTATTCAGGTGAACTGTCTGGAGCCTCATCCTCATCTCCCAGGTTTGGCCACCAGTGGTCTGGACCATGATGTGAAGCTATGGGCCCCCACTGCTGAGAATCCCACCACACTGAAGGGACTTAAAGACGTGTGTATCACACAACAGATATCTCAAGCACATACTTGACAAAGCACAGAGATTTTTTAAAAGTCTTATTTGCTGTACGTTCAGGTAATGAAGAAGAACAAGCGTGAGAGAGATGAGGACAGCGTCCGTGATGGTGTCCAGTATGACACGCAGCTTCTCTGGTTCCTGATGAGACACATGAGAAACCGAAGACCTCAGCGAGTAAGCCGTACAACAGTTTCTTTCATTGAGAGTCATCATACACTCACACATTGTGACTCACTCACTTAAATGTATAATACATAAATTATGTACATTCAATATTTCTTGCCCCTCACAGACCCGTCGAGGGGAAGGCGGAGAGGGAGACACGGACGAATCTTGGAGTTCACCGGATTCCTCTGATGAAGACGACGGAGGGCCAGACCATGTGCAGTGCATGTCCTCCTGAGCCTCACACACACACTCTCTTCAAATATTTAAGCACATACATGCTAGTAACACACTGGTACACAATAGACACTTGAAGGGCCAGCAGTAAACAAACACACACACAGAGCTTTATAACACAATTTAAGAGAGATGTAAACACCTTCTGGCTCCACACACACACATACATAAATATCATAATTGCAGGAAAATAACACAAAGATTCATATTTTTGATATGCGTCATAGATTTGCACTCACACACTGATATGTGAACACAAACATGTTTCATTCCCACTTTAGCTAAAGAAAAATACCGTAAGTAGCGCTTGGCTGCAGGCTCAGATGAGGAACAATGCTTTCCATTATTCTGCAGTTTCTCTTCTCTAATAGAAAGTGAAAGTTTTATTTTAACCAGCATCGACCTTTCCCAGGCTCATGGATATCTCCAGTGGTCTGTTCTGCCAGAACAACAGCAGAGAAATGCTATTTTTGGACTGTGATGTTCTTTTCATTGCATTCATAGACTGTCATTGACCATCTGCTCGCCACTACTGTCTAATCTTTGTTCTCTTCTCGTGTATGTGTGTGCGTGCGCGCGTGCATTTAATGAAACCAGCCACAGCAAATCTTTTTGAGGTCAATCCTGCTCTTAGCTCTGTCTGAAGACACAGAAGATGAGCCAGACGGGCTTTGAATCGCTCTCTCTCCCGAGATACTGAGTGCACTTTAATCAGGGATCTGCGTTGAGTTTTCAAGACGAGTATATGCTTAGGGGGCATGCAGTACTTAATGGATTATACATGTTTATTATGATGATGTTTTTGCCCTGCAGCTTCCCAAACTTGTTATGGACTTGATATTGAATACAAAGTTTTGACACCAGCTTCTTGGTTTTGGATTTGCACTTGGGTGGAGATTCTTGGAGATGGTGTTCCTGAAGAAATTTCAAAAAGTGTTTCGTCTAAGAACAGACGTCTCCATGGAGTCCTGTCTCTTAGTAATTGACTTTGATTTGTGGAATCCTCGTTTCTTCCTCCTTTTGTTTGAATGGACATCCTAGAGATCTTTGCCCGACCATCTGATGAGGATGTAGCGGACATTCTGTGTTTGTCTGAGGAAGGCTGAAGTCCCTGCAACCCATTTTTTATAAAAATGGCGGCTGTTCTTATCAGTATTTGCAGTTGGTTGTAAACAATGATAGGTTGATGCGACTTGCATGTAGGTAAATGGTTGTTTTGAAAGAACTGGTGAATGGCAGGGGTGGGGTTGTACTTGTAGGGTTCACCATGGGGGTAAGAAGCTTTAATACCTTTGCCCCCATTTTCCTTCTGCTTTTGTGAGGGGAATAATGTCTCAACTTTTCTCTTTTTGTATGAGAAGAATAACTTATGAATATAATGACTATATGTATATACAAACATATAGAGATCTATATATATATATAGATATATAAATATGAATTAAAAACCTGTAAAATCATCTTGAACTATAACTCTTACAATCTAAATTGATGCAGAGGTTTATATTGTGTATAACTGAATGGAAAACATTGCGTAAATGTGCATACTAAACATACGTATATATGTAGTATGCACATACATGCAGTATCTTTCGTTTTATGTACACTTTTTTTTCTCTAGATTTGTCTGCCCTTATTCTTTCTGAAGCATTCATTTCAGTTTGTTTGTTTTCAGTCTCACTTGTCTTCTCAAACTGTTGATTCTGTCACAGGCATTGGTTTCTTTAAGGAGTTTGATATATTATTTATCCCAGTGCTGCCTAATATTGTTTCTTTCTGTTCAATTGAAAACATGTACAATTTGTGCAGTAAAAAAATATGTTCTTTGTTTCTGATAAGGTGCCTTTATTATTTTGGAAATTCCTTCGTTCAATACAGGAGAAACTTTTTCCCCTGTATGACTAATTCTAGACCATCATACAACACGTCATAGAAACATAAAATGCGCATAACAGATGTTTTTGTTCGCCCACAAAGTTGTGGATTCAGAGATTAGAGATAATTTTAAATAAAGAGAAATTTCCATTCAATATGTGTTTCCACAAATATAAGAAAGCAAGATTAACTGATATAGAGTGTGCAATGAAGGCAGATTTGATCAATAGTCCGAGTACCGGAAAGCACTGTGAAATTGAAAATTCTGTGGTCATTCACTTGCCCACTTGTCATTTAAAACCTGCAATATTTTCTTTCTTTAGCAGAAAACAAAATAGATTGAGAAGAATGTGGGCAATCAAACCGGCAAAACCAATGCAAGGGAATGGTTTTATTTTGTGGACGTTCTTCAAAATATCTTATTTTGTGTTCTTGTATGTTACAAATGACAAGAGGTTGAATAAATGTCACAACTCCCAAAAATGACATTATCTGGAGTAACATTAGCTAGTTTCATTTGTTCTTGTTTTTTAATATAAAAATTGTCTACACCCTCTCACTCCAAGCACATTTAAGAAGCATCAAACGTGTAGGATTTGTTAATTGGTTTTATTTACTGAAAACAGTGAGAAAATATTTTAAAAGTATATTTATATTAAGTATATTTTGTGTTATGGTGCTTTAGTGTAAGATATTGAGACACTAACATTTGAGATACATTGCTTGGAAAGGATATGTGGTTCTGTAAGGACTTCTTGAGTCGTTTAAAGGCGGGGTAACAGATATCTAAATTCCTAAATTTAAATCTAAATATCTTCTTTCCAAAACAAACTTGCAGCAGTATGGGACAGGAAGAAAGGAAGAAGCTATTAGAAAGACTTTGAAAAAGCGATGATGTTTGAGAGCAGAGCAATACAAGAATGAGCATGTTCCTTTTGCACAGTCTTTAGTCGTAGATTTCAAAACACAACAACCTTTTTTGGATATTGGTGACACTGCCTTTCACACCCATATTTGATTATTTAATTCTGTAGCATTAAAATGAGCTGTGCCTAAGGTGATGGTTGGTGATCAAACCGACTAAAACTCAATGGCAGAGGTGAACGTCAGACATAGAGGACAATCAGAAAACATCTGCTCTGGAAAAACCAAATAATGCAGCCGGGAACTCATATGAGAATGAGGAACATATGAAAGACCCAAGAAGAGGTTCTTCCAAGAACAAATCTAAGACCCACAACATTCACAGGTCTCATGCTAATGATATTCAAGTCATGCCCAACCGTTATACGCAGCTTAACACGGGAAAAGCTCCTGATGGAAATATGGGAAAGAATGCCCTTGGCCTTATGCTGTTCAAGAAATAACTTACCATGGTGGAAGCCGACAAACCTGAGCTCCCACCTCACCTGGTGAATACTAAAGACAGAGAGCTTACCTTAAGGAAACAAAATATGCTTGTGATGAGTACACAGCATCCCTTCTGTTGTGTAGAAACAACACAACTAAGTTGAAGAAGACATCAGTAGTAGGATCAACGCTCTGATATATTCTGTACAAACCATTGAAAATATTGATACCGTAATTGAACAAGTCCCCACACAAACACTGTAGATGTGTTATATTTCATTACATTGATGATGATGATGTTGAGGAGGATGATGATGATGATGATGATAAGATGGGCGAGGAAAGTCTTCAAACAACACCTGGCAGAAGTGTGCAACCAGCTGTCATAAAGTATTTTTGTACTATGTATTGTTTTATGAAATATGATGTTTGCTTCTTACGAACAATAAGATCATATAATTGTATTGGTCTCATTTAAATTCTGTTGAATTGGGTGCTTTTCAAATATACTCTGGATGTGTTTACCAGTTCATGTCAATATTTAATAAATAAAACAACACATGTATGTCACTTAAGATTGTATCTTAAATATGTATTGCATTAGTTTTGTATATGTCCATACATAACTTAGATAGGTGCCACTGCTGTTTGGTTAGCAACATTCTTCGAAATATCTTTTTTGTGTTCTGTGGGAAAGAGAGTCATTCAGGTTTAGAATCGCATTTTTGATTTCACCTTTTAAAGGAACAATGTCACTTAATAAATTCCAATTGATAACAAATTTAAATATTAAAATCGTAATAATGTGAAACTGACCATTCTGTTGTGAATTGATCATTGATTTACTCCATCTCAAATGTGGCCTGTTTAATCTTAAGAGTAAAACAATGCAATTAAATAAGTGAATAAGTATTTAAAACACATGAATGTGTAAAATAATGTATAAAATAACCAAAGGTAAAAAAAACGATTTAAAACACGGCTAATATTAGTCAACTTTACCCATCCGTAATGTATAAAAACCCGTTTTTATATAAAAAAATACGTAATAATAATTAATTACAAGAACTCCCCTCATTATACTTTATATATTTTTAATAAAACTCTACACGTCGTCACCGGGCTGTCCCATAAACACGGCGCTCGCGACAAATATAAGGCAACCGATGACCCGAAAAGACTTTTAATTTGAAAAACGGCGTCGCTGGGTTCTGTGTGGCAGCCAATCGAGTGCTCGCATTGACTTCATATTTGCCTTTTTGCAGCCCGTGTATAAGGCGCTCGATCCTCCCTTTATCTCTCGTTTTAAACTTTGTACCTCTGGTGAGTACATTCTTCATTCGAGGTTTTGTTGCTCCGAGATAACATCTGCATATTTTTCCTGCGTTTTTCCCGAAGGATTTGCTCCCCGCGAGCGCGTAGGCCCGGTGCCGGATGTCTTTGTGTGTGTTTGAGAAGATCACAGGAACACATGTCATCCTGTCATCTCTGACCGACTCCAGTCTTGATTCTGTATGACGCTGCGGCGTTACATCACAAACGCGAGCACGATTCCAGACTACGTCACGTGTTTTGCTTTTCCCCATCTGTGTCCCCAACGTCGCAGTTTTTTATTTTTAAACCTGTTTTTCACTTTTTGTTTTGCATCCTTTTTTATAGGTCTCGGCTGTTTTAAATCAGAGAGGTGATACTTATTTTTTCCTTTGCATTGTTTGACTTGATTATTTTTCCAGCGGCTCCCGCGCAGATCACGACTGGCGCCTTTTTTAAAAGTGTTAAAATAAAGAAAGTGATCATGTCCAGTAATGAGGTGTGTTTTTGTTGCCTCAGTGTAACTGGCGGAAGTGACGCGCGTTGCTGGGGTGATATTGGGAATTGTAGTTTTGGCTGAGGGCGCCGTGTTCACCTCAGCCTGTCGCATTAACCTCAACCCCCAGTGACGAAACAACAGACGACTGCCCTGCACTGACGCTATGGAGTGAGTTTACCGACACATTTCAATGTTAAACATCTTTCATGTGGGTTTATATTCGGCCAGGCGCGCACCTGTCGGCGTAATGACGTCACAGTCGTACGCCGGTTGGTCTACGCAGCCGTTGAGAAGTTACGTCACTGTGAAAATGTTGGCCAATTAGGGAGCAGGTGACGTCACAGCGACATGAAGTGGGACTGGGTTGTAAATTGAGCCTATGCTTAAAAGCATCATCACTATATTTCAATTCTAATGAAGATCCCCACTGCACTGGCACTGTTATGTCTTGAGTGTTTGGTTACGAACTCACCTTTATTTTGTGTGTCTGCCCCCCCGCAGTCGCCCCCCCAGCACCAGTCAACTGATGGCCAGCAACGTGACCAACAAGACGGACCCCCGGTCTCTGAACTCGAGGGTCTTCATTGGGAATCTCAACACCATGCTGGTCACCAAGGCTGACGTGGAAGCCATCTTCAGCAAGTACGGCAAGATCGTCGGCTGCTCCGTGCACAAGGGCTACGCCTTCGTCCAGTACGCCAACGAGAGGAACGCGCGGGCCGCTGTGGGGGGCGAGGACGGCCGCATGATAGTCGGACAGGTGCTAGGTGAGTCACCTGAAAGAAGAAGGTTCTCAGTTTGCCCCGCGCCATCCCTAGATTTTATAGGAACTGTTGGCAGTTCATGTTTCGGCCTGACACCACAAGTGAAGTGCTTGACATATGAGTGTCAATCAGTCCCACAAATTACATTTCCGTTTGAATATTTCGTTCCTATAGAGTTGGCCATTTATCAATTGTGTAGGTATTTAAAGGACAATAATGTGTAAGATTATTCTTTAATATTTTATATGTAATTTTAAAGTCATATGCATGCTGTACATAAATATTGTTACAATAAATTTAAATGTTTCAATCTAATTTTAAGGAAAATCGGCGGTTCCATTGAGCAAGTAGACGCTAAAGTAACGTTAGGAGCTAGCGGTGTCGGATCATGACGCGTAACGATGTTTTAGGAGTGTCTCCTTTCTTACTGTTCGCTCGTACCAAGTGAGGGTTCATTTGCCCATGTGTGTGTATGTTAAGTACATAGTTCTTAATCTAATTCATCCGATTGATGATGTTAAAATGACCTTTTCCATCGTGGAAAAGTCACATGTTTTGAAAAGGGTTTATATCACATTAAACAGTTTTTTTGTGTCTGATCTGGTAGAGATGTGTCTATGGAGAACACCTGATTCAACTCATCTGTTTATTAATTAGGAGCCATTAGAAATGTTCTGATGAGCTTGAGCAGGTGTTTTATATAGAGAGCTCTCTTAAACATTCATGAGAGGGTATCTGGGGAGTAGAGTAGAGTAGAGTAGGGAACCCTTGAAATTGAAGGTTTGTCCTCTCTTGTTACAAATAATGATTGAAATAGCAAACATGTGACCTTTGAACAAAATAATTGACTGTATAAGTTTTACGCGATTTCCTAAATTTAAGTATATGAAAATGTATTTAACAACATGTGCTGTGCTGTTTTTAGCTTCTGTCTTGAGTTCAAGCTCAAAATACTTTAAATTATGTTACTGTCCATTTTGTAACTCGCCAAACTCCCCACTCTCATTGTAGATGCTGAATTGACCCACGGTCGAAATAGAAGGACCCACATGCTGTTGTTTAGAAATACTGTTTATTTTATGAAGATTTTTTAAAACTGCAAATCGTTCTTTCCGTCAGATATTAACTTGGCAGGAGAGCCCAAACCTCACAGGTCAAAGACGACGAAAAGATCTGCTGGAGATATGTACAGGTAAGCAGTTCCCCCTCTTTGCTTTAACATCCGCAAATGTACTTGAATGCTTAAAATGTCTGTTATCTTTTCACAGCAGTTCAACTTTCGAGCTTGATTATGATTTTCAGAGGGATTACTATGACAGGTGAGATCACCACTGATCTATCAAAACTGCACTGGGTACAGTGTTATTATTACTAATATAAAATTTCTACATGTGCTGACAGGATGTATTCGTACCCATCCCGTGTCCCTCCACCACCCCCTCCTCCTCTGTCCCGCGCTGTGATCCCTTCCAAACGTCCACGGGTCAGTATGAGCGGAGGAACCAGCCGCCGGAAGTCCAGCCTGTCCTCTTCTTCCAAAAGCAGTCAGCGGTCATCCTCTCGAGGCTGTCAGTATTCCTCCCAGTGATGTTCAATAAGCACTGTTTATTCTGACATGGATTTAACAGAATTCTTTTTTTTTTCATTAGTGAAAGCCGATGACCTTCAAACTATTAAACGAGAGCTTGCTCAAATTAAACATAAGGTCGACTACCTGTTAGAGAGTCTGGACAGGATGGAAAAAGACCACAGCAAGAAATCAGGTATGGCGATATGCTGCTCCGGTATTAATTTTTTGTCATTTTCCAGTTGTTCATGTTCATTCCTCAACATAACACATTTAATTTGATGGAATTCGTTCATGCTTGTATTTTATGCATCAGATGGGAAAACATTGAAGGCAGAATTGGCTGAAGCTTCCCTGCAGCACTCCAGCAAGAAGGACAGAGAGAGAGAGGAGCAAGAGATAAACGACTCTGATGAGGAGAGAGATCTTTTAGAAGAGGAGGAAGAGGTGAGAAGAAAGATGCAAGATGATGGATGGTGATTCGGTCAAATGTTAAAGTTTTTATTTTCATGCTTAGGTTAAAAGTCAGGAAGAAGAGAATGAAGAAGAGGAAGGAGAACACGAGGAAGAAGAAGAAGAGGAGGAGGAGGAGGAGGAAGAGGAGGGCGAGCATGAGGAAGGGGAGGACGATGGCGACAGCGTCAACGGTGACGACTCGTAGACTATTTTATACACGGTGGACACCAAACACGCACCCTTTCAGTTGTTTAGAAAGGTTGAAGCCGGTCTTTAAAAGATTTGTACATTTGAAATGTAGATGCACTCGTGATGTATATGACACTACATTTATGTTTATTTTAAATCTAGCATGGCATCATTTCAGGCTTTTCAATTGTCCCTCAACTATAATGAAGAAAACCAACAGACAATAGTACATTCTCTTGTTATCCCTAATCATTCTGATATGAATAGAAGACCGTTGTTTTGTATGTATTTACTCTGTTTGTGACACACACACACATGTTGTCTTTCTCACTTACAGATGGCAGATCATGTGCATATTTAATTCTCTGAGTGAGACTGACTTGATCCCTGTTTTCCCTTTCACATAGGGTTTTTGTTTTCTGTGTATAAAACTAAAATGTGTATTTTAAGAAAGGAAACTGAGGTGGCTGCTCTGTTTCAGAAAGTCAGGAAGCTTCTAGGAAATGTCTATGTTTGTATGTTTCTGTCTTTTTATATTACCCTGTTTCAGAATATTTACAGGAGAGTTTCAATAAAATATTAAAATAAATGTTTGTGTTTTTCAACTAGTTGATGTTTTTTGGGGTTTTGAGTTACTTGATGTAGACCAACTTTGTGTTCTTTAGTTGTATGGTTAATCTAACCAACTTCATCTCCAAATTACTTAACAACAATAGAACACAAATCATTAACGTTACTGTAGTTTAAACCAGTTTATGTACTTGTTTTAATCTTCAAAGCAGACGATGCGATTAGCATTTACAGAGGAAAAATCAGAAACCCACTGAAACTAGTGTAGCTTGCTTCATCGTCGTAAACCCATGATTCTTTCCAGAGTCGTGTGTAAATTCGATCACCAGATTCCAGTGTAAGAATAATACCATTGCTTGCATTGCCATTGGTGATAGGCTTCCAAGAAAACACAGAGCTTTGCATCACATCATTCTTCATGAGACTGACAGCCATTTTGGTTCCCCCATGCGAATGAGCGTAAAATCTAAAGTAATAGACTCCTTTAAATGGTGCTGTGAAAATACCTGTAAGATATGGACAGTTATGTAAAATCTGCAAAGCCTCACACATAATGAAATGATCTCATATTGTCTGGATAATGATGTCTGTAATGTTTACATCCCTCACCAGTATCTGAGTTATAGGCATTTCCAATGTTAGTAAACACCTTCTTATAAATCAGAGTTTTGTCAAAGTTAACAGGTCCAGTGTTTCCTGATAAAGATGCCAGAAGGCCGGCCGAGAAGGCAATTTTCTGACCTGAAAGCGTGGAATAGAATTTGTCCTTAACAAAAATATCAAAATGTTTGATATAATAAATCAAAAGAAATGCACCATCTTTCTCTATCTGGAATGATTCAAGCTTATTTTGGGACTAAAGCCTTTAAAATCTTTGGAATAGACAATTCTAATATCCTAAAAGATGTATACAAAGAAATATTGAACATTAATGATGTATTTGTTAACATGATTCAATAATGAAAACGCTCATCATTTACGCACAAAAGAAGATATTTTGAGGAATGTTGGTGTCATCAAAATTCAGGCATCAAAGTGTTAATTTAATCCTTAATAAATTCAATCATACATTTTTATTCATTATTATTATTTATTTTATTTTAAAAAAAATTCCTTACCGTTATTCTCACTAGATACTTTGTTCAGTGTTTCTTCTAGTCTTTGAATCTTTTCTTCCATGATCTTAAGCTTCTCCAGTTCAGCAGCAATATTCACAGTTGGTTCTAATAAATCTTGTGAAACTGAGCTGCTGGCACAGATGAGTAATATTAACACCACCAACATCTTATTTATTATGATTTCTTTATAAACTGCAGTAAATGACAGATCCTTCTCCTGCTCCACAGGTTAGCAGTCAATATATATTGCTGGTGTTTCTATTTGGTTAACAAAACAGTGCGTGTGGCAATGAAATGTTAACATGAACCTCTGTACTTTACACTTATGTGGGATGGGTTTTATTTGCTTCTGTCTAAAGGGTAAAATCTAAAAAACAGAACAGTTACTGATCATACAGCTGAACCTTCACAGGTTGGCATTGTATTTTACCTTACAGAATACCAAAACTGTTTCTCTTCCATGTGTCTTGTTAGTTTTGCCAGTAGATGGTGTCCTAATGATTACTTTTCATAAGGATTATCATTCATTGACATGTTTTTTTTTTAGATTATTTAGATACTTTTGTTTCTCTTACGGCCAGTAAGAAAATAATGTTAATTATCTTAAATATTTGTGTAAGTGTATCCCAATTTACTGGAGGCAATGATAGAAAGAAGAAAAAGTGGAGGGTGATGGAAAGGATAAGTAAGTTAATGCTTTATTTTTATTTTCCGGCCTGGCCAACACTATAAATGCTATTTTATTTGACAAAATCATTTTAAGGATCTTAGATTTTCCTTGTGATGCCGAATTATGCTAGAAAATTAATCATTTAAATAGAATAATTAGTTGTTTTTTTGGATGATCAGACGTTTAATTATTTACTTCTCACTTTATTTACTTAAGACAGAGGGGGGCAAGAAACTGCACAACGAGTCTCCGGCCACACCAGTACCAGTTCCTTAACTAGCTCCGGCTCAAGCTCCACTTCCAGCTCCAGTGGATCCCATTCCAGATCCTCTGGAGGCAATGATAGAAAGGAGAAAGAGGAGAAGGGTGTTGTAAAGAAGATGGAATTTATTATGTTTTTCTTTTTGGTTTCTACAGCACTTTTATGAACCAAAACCTTTTTAAGGATCTTACTTTTGGGTGTTTGAATTGTGTTAGTTAATTAAATTTTTGGAAAATTGTAATGTAGACTAACAGATCTGTCTGGTCCCGTGATATGATATCCCAAAACTAAAAGGTTGTGCTTCTTGTTTTTGCTGTAAAATAAGGGAAGAGAACCTGATATGAAGGCCTAAGTTAAAAAACTCTTCTTGGGTTGTTTCAAAATGCTAAAGGTGGGAACACCTCGAAATAAACTGTGAAAACGAAATGAAAAGTGATCATCATTTTCGCAGATTCATTTAAAACCTGTTTAATTTTTTTCAGTTGCAGAAGCCAAAAGATATTTTGTAGAAAGTTGGTCGCCAGTTACCAACATTCTCTAAAATTTCTTCTTTTGTGTTCTGCACGATGCTCAGGTTTGAAGACATTGGAGTGAGTAAGTTTTGAGATATTTTTGAGACATTTCTTGAGTGAACTATCACTTTAAGATTAGAAAAGTTAAATGGAGTATATGGAAGACTACAAACTGAACAGACTTTAAACTGCGACCAACAGTAGGACATGGATGTTTAAACAAGTTTAAGTGACATTTGCTGTAACCAGACATTTGTTATATTGTGTTATTATTGCATACACTGGCTGTCTTAACATTAATATCCCAATGATACAGATCCCAACTCTTCTGTCAGATCTAACTGATGTAGCTTGCGTCAACAAGAAGGTCAGAAGAGTCTACAATGGTGTATGGTTTTTATTGTACTTTACTTTTTATTACTTGTTATTTCGTTTATTAAAGTTGTACATAAAACCGAATGTATACCAATTGATTCAGTCTTGAGCAAATGAATCATGGTAAATGAATTTGACTTGCTGTCTCAGAACCTGGTGAAATTACGGGAGGAGTAGGGTGATGGACAGATGATGGAAGTGTCTCTCTTAAGGCAAAATGATCCAGATATTTTGTTCAGTGTTTCTTCTAGTCTTTGAATCTTTTCTTCCATGATCTTAAGCTTCAAGTTCAGCAGCAATATTCACGGTTGGTCTTAATAAATCTTTTGAAACTGAGCTGCTGGCACAGATGAGTAATATTAAATCCACCAACATCTTATTTATTATGATTTCTTTATAAACTGCAGTAGATGACAGGTCCTTCCCCTGCTCCATAGGTAAGCAGTCAATCTATTTGGTTAACAAAACGTGTTTTGCAATTGCGTGTTGCAATTAAATGTTAACATGAACCTCTGTACTTTAGACTTATGTTGGAGGAGTTTTATTTATCTAAAGGGTAAAATCTTAAAAACAGAACAGTTATTGCCCCCCAGCTTGGCATCAACAATGCCAGTAGAGATGCTGTGGCTGTGAGGATTAGGTTTGCCGAGTACTTCTCCGGCTGGTCAAGTTTCCTTGGCAAGACTACCAACAATGCAGCACATTTTCTTAAAATCAAATGCTCTTTATGAGCTGCTGATAAAATCAATTTAAAAGCAATTTCACAAAAAACGATTTTTTATTGTTGCATGTTCCAAGTATATATTTTTTAGTGTTTGCATGTTTTTATGTATAGACACTATGTATCTTACTTTAAAACAAAAACAGCAATAGATGTAGTTGATTATTAGACATAATGCTATAGCCAATAATATGGACAAATGTCAATCTAAGGCTATTTCCCAAATATCAAGTTGAAAAACATGTTTGCATTTTAAGCCTGGCCTCAGCTTGCTTGCTGGGTTCAAGCTGTCTTATTGCTGGTCCACAACTCAGCAGGAAGTTCCATTTGGACTGCAGAACTAGTTGTTGGTCATGGGTTGTTGATCCTGGTCCTACCTCCTATCTTGTTGACGAGAAGAATTTGGCCGAATTGGAGTAGGTTTCTGTGCTGATGGCTGGTGTTTGCCATGACTTGGTAGACCGATGACCAGTGAGACACCAGGGTTGGATTCAGCACTGTGACCAGGCTTTGATGCGGCGCGGTGACATGAACCCTCCACTTCTTCTTCTTAGAGCCGAGGGTTAGTCGAGAGGTCGCAGGGAAGGGCGTGACCAGTTCCGAGCCTGAGTAGTCTGACGGGGTGTCCCAGGACTTCCTTCTCAGCCATCTACCTTGGAAAGTGATGGGGGCCCGGCAGGGCTTGGAACGTGGAGAGAGGAGCTGGCGTTGCTGGTGGTGGGAGGAGCTGAGTACCCCAGAGTAGCCCTAGCCAGTACGCAATCTTCGGGATTGTGGCCAGGGGGCTAGAAACCCTGGCTGGTATTGCATGCCTCGGATCATCCCAGTCGATCATGAGCCTGACCATGTCTCCAAAATAAAGGGGACTCAGCTTCCTCAGCTCACAGGATGGAAGGGGAGTCAGCTGTTGACCGCCAGCTCCCCCTACGAAAACTCTGTCTCTGCCACCACCCTAAGAAGTCCCGGGCAAAGGCCCAGAGGCCTAGGTCTCCCTGGTGCATTTCTGACAGCAGGTGAGATTCCGGTTCTGCAGCCAAGTATTGTCCATGCCTGCTAGGTTCAGTTCTGACTGTTGCATTCTGTCAGGATGAATAATGGGAGGAAGAACTCAAATTCAGTCACAAATGGAGAAATGCAAATACTTTTAATAAAACAAAACAAAAACAGTGGGGAAACAGTAACAAAATACTACAAAACAAAACAAACACTTCCCATCAGGGGAAAAAACAGAGCACTAGAACTAGAAGTAAAACTAGGAATAATACAGCTAGGTCAAAGTTATTAAACGAACTGTACCAGGACAAAGACTTGACAAGAAAACTCTTTTAATTCAACATGTAAAACGCCCAAACAGCAAACACAAGGCATTTAAATAGGTAAACATAACTTCGGATAACGACATGAGGGCAGCGGTAGGGAAACAAACAATGAAGGGAAGATAGACAGGACAACAAGGGTGCAGGAGACGAGACAAAAGAGCACATGGCACACCGGAACAATGCCATATGACTCACAAAACACAGGGGTCTGTCATGATTCTGCCAAACCCTGGAAAACCATGACCAAAATAAGGAGAACCATGACACCATGAGTATATTCGCTTGTGAGACGTGCATATACAGTGACAGGGTCTAATTCCATACCCAAGGGGAATACCATGTCAGCAAAGATTGGCTAGTCATTGAGACAGTTGAGAACCTGAATACCCCGCTCTCTGAGGGGGATTGCCACGAACCAATCCTCTTGTTCGAGGATGCGCTTCGTTAGCAAGTGGTATGATTGCTTCTTCGCCAGAAGAGCCGCTACCTCAGGGCGGAGAACAGGGGACTCGTCTCCTTGTACTGAGGTGTAGAGGACTCCTCTAAAGATGGGTGGGTGTTTGGAAAACTGGATTGCATATCCAAGACAGAAGGTCCTTGCTAGCTGCTGTGCCGGTGTGCAAGGGATTTGAAAGTGGACAGTGCTGAATACATAGCTGCATGTTAGGGATTGTGAGTGTGGAGGACAGTAGCACCCCTGTCTTGTGACAACCTCAAGTCTTGACCCAATGTCGGGTCGAGTTGACGCAACGGCGGACATAACATTAGACAGCCACTCTCGTGGAGGGTAATATTGACCTGCAGGATAGAAATGGGGTGGAGGCGAGGAAGCAGCTTGGTCTGTAGCAGTGTAAGCCCTGACATAAGGGTGGAAGAGAACTTACACACCTTGGAAGGGAGCCTTGGTCGAGCTCTCTAGAAGGTGGCGGTCTGCACACATGCCCCCGACTGGTCCCACCGTTGAGGGAAGTGAGAGCTGCAGCTCACGCCTGAAGGGAAGCTAAGAAGGGGACATTCCAAGACATTGTGAGATACTCATGCAACTCCAGGAGGCATCTAACAACAAACTTGGGGTGACGGAGAGGCCACACACTGCAGCCCAATACTCATAGGGGCCTGGGAGAACATAGCTGCCAAATCCGAGCCTGGTGAATCCTGGATCTTAACCGCCAGAAGCTGAAGGTCCAGCATGTCCGAAGCAAGCAGGTCTCCCTCCGATGCTGTGAAGAATAACTCATCTTCCTCACGCAATGACTGCGTGGAAATGAGGTATGGCTTACCGCCTCCCGCTGACGCGGTAGATGCGCATGTTGGGATATGAACTGCCCATTAGCTCGTGGCTGACAGGTTGACGTCCATAAGGCCCCCATAATCACCAACACTCCTCACTAAGGCTGCTGACTGTGCCGTAGCTACAGCCAGCAAACAAAAGGAAGCAGACAAAGGGTGGGCATGCCTTCCGCAGAAAGCAGCCACCCGTGACCGCAATGTCCTCATCGACATCTGCTCACAGTGGAGCAGGTAAGAACCACAAACGCGTCCTCAGTATACAGGAAACCCAAACATGTGAGGCAGATGTCATGGAAGTACCTGTCAATGCGAATTTGTCGCAACCCAGGGTACAGCAGAGCGCCGTGCAGGCCAACACACTGAACAGAAATTTGCACTTTCAGGATCTCTGGCTATGCAACCTTCATTTACAAATTTCATTCTCAAGTTCTCAAGTTCCAACCCTATACTGTCGGTTCGACACAGCGTCGAGAGACAGACAGAAATGGAACCAGTTCTCCTCTGGCAAAACAGCTGCATCTCTACAAGCTCGCCAGTGTTTGCTCAACTATAATATAATTTTAATTTAAAAAAAGATATTAATGTCTAATATTACACCTAGGTCTTTAACTGTATTTGCAGGGATAACATTGCAAATGGTAGTCTGAATCACCAATAAGGATAACTTCAGTTTTATTTCAGTACCAGTAGTTAAATGTTGCCTCGGTCTGAGGCGATCAACAGGTCATTTGTTATTTTACACAATGCAGTAGCAATGCTGTGATTCTGCCTAAAACCTGAATGAAATATTTCAAGCATATCATTATTTTGTAAGAAGGACCACAGCAGAGTAGACACAAGTTTTTGTAGTATTTAAGGGTAATGGATGTTTGAAATCAGTTGGTAGTACCTAGTTCACAAAGTCTGGCATTTTTATAAGAGGTATAATGACAGCACAAACTGCTTTATAACAACCACAATCACATTTGGGATCATTTTAAAAGCATCAAATTCTTTAAATTGTTGCCCTTTATATGTCTTTTGCTCACTTAGCCTAGTTATCAAGAAGAATTGGTTCTCCCGGCTGGGCCTGGTTACTCTCAAGATTTTTCTCCTTTTGGAGTTATTTATCCTCGCCACCACTGGATTGCTTCTCTTTGTCCAGTCAGGAGGCTAATGACATCAGCTTTAAAGGCACTTATTATTAATATGTACATATGTATGGCATAATTACTTGTGTTTCACTTCTTTCAAATTGTTATATCTATCTGTGTGTGAATTATAATTTTGCTTTGATTTTAAACAAATGTACTAACTCCACTAAATCCCAACCCTACCCCTAAACCTAAATATCTTTACAAACTAGTGCGTTAAGAAATTAAGAAAAAAAACCATTTTGTTTTTAATGAATTAAATTTGGGAGGACACAAGGCACAGAGACACAGGGGCACATACAAACACACATGTATACAACCATGTATACAAGCACACACACAGCTTTGCTTTATCATTAAACTCCAGCTGGTGACTAAATAGGCATTGACTGCCCAGCGTCACTAAATCAAGAGGTAGAAGAGAACATGTGAGATCATATTACAGATTTTTATTAATAACCCACTTCTTGCATTTCAATTTGTAAAGTAATCTTCAGGTATTTTCGCAACCACATTTACACATAATCTTGAGCGTGCACATATCACACACGGTAGTGCCCTCACTAAGTTTAAGTATGCACACCATAAAAGCGAATTATCCTGTTCTCATGGACACATAAGCATGAACGTGTCTGGGTCACGATTCCTGGGTTTCTTTTCTCATGGTTTTCTAGACAGAAGATTCGTCCAGAACGGATCGGTCCGAGCAAACTGACATCTGTGAAACCCAAGGAGGCGTACCAGCTTCATTTCTCCATCTTGTCCTGGACTGACCTAGTGCCACATTCAATCACAAAGATTAGCCAGGACAACGTCCCTCAACGCCACCATCTCTGCATGTATGTTGGAGTGTTGTATCTTTTGTTTTACCCTTAAGAAAAAAAGTTTTTTGACATCTGCCATTATTATGCTTATTTTAAAATAGGAAAGTTTACTTCTAGAAACTAGAAAGTGGGTCAAGTACACTACTAGTACACTGATATAAGTATACTTACTAAATAAAGAATACTCTTACATATACTTGACCTTTCCTTAAGCATTCTATTCAAGTATAATAATTTTTAAGACCAGCCAAGATCTGAGTACTGTAAAATTTAAAATATAAGAAACATCTCAAGTCTTGACATATCATATGTTGCTTTTCGTTTTCCATGTTTTTGTCTATTATACTTCCTGTTTTTTTTTTTTACTTTCCTACTGGTTGTTCGTAAATACTAGGTCTGTAGGTTTTACTGAAGGTCTCCTCTGTCTGTCTTGCCCACTTAACACTTGGACATACAAGAAATATCTCCCTCTCTTTTTTAAGCAGCCCACTCCCATCTTATGTTGGATCTATCTTAGTTCCTCTCTCTCTCTTAGACACACCTAATCCCACCCCCTTAATGTCCCTCGACCCTGTAACTCTTCTCCTTCAGCTGTGTGCAGGGGTGTCATAAAGGGGCCTCAGGACTCGGACTTGTCTGTTCTGGGTGGCGGGATCACAGGTCCTTTCCAAGTGAATTGTATGAATTAATTTGGAGTTATAGACCATTTAAGCATTGAATCATGAAGTGGAACCTGGTGTTCCTCGGGTTCCTTCTGACCTTCGGGCAACTGTCATGGGGCCAGAAGGGTATGGACATCCCTGAATACGATGGAAAGGACCGCGTTCATGAGCTTAACGCCAAGAATTACAAGTCTGTGATGAAGAAATATGACGTGATGGTGGTGTACTACCATGAGCATGTTGGATCCAGCAAAGCCGCCCAGAAACAGTTTCAGATTGAGGAGCTTGCCCTTGAGGTGGGTTTGACTCGGAATTGGCTGATGTTGGGGGAAAGGGGCAAGTAACACCTAGGTTTGGTGTAAATGTAGATACCTGTGAAAAACAGGGACATTAAATACATAAAGTTTTGTGGGAGACGAAAGCGTATTTTTCGAGTAGAACATGTAGGATAAAGTTTCATTCAGTATTCATAAGAAAGGCAAGGATGTTGTTGCTATGCATACCTGAGACGTACCTGAGAGCTATGTTTCCATCCACCTATTTTCCTACTAACAATGGTTTTTCCTACTTCTCAGACAACCATTAGTGACAGTTTTTCATGAAGTGACTATTTTGATCCCTTCAACTCACTGGATGAAAGACCCACTTTATTCTCACAAGTTTAATTCTATATTTTAGTTACGTACACCAGTTTACCCAACTTTGGACGTAAACATGGCTTGCAACTTTGCAGGGAATATTTCTAAAAGAGAAGAATATTAAAGCAGATTGGTGATAGATTAATGACTATAGTGATTCAGGTTTAAAAAAGATCCTCTGGCTGTTAACATTAATATTAAAGATTTGTTTTTTGGTTAAACTTTGTCACCTTAAAATAGAAACAGCACTGCTTCACAAACATAACATCACAGACACACAAATCAACATCACAAACAGCACAAATACGTACAGAATTAAGGTCATGGGAAACCTTTATGTTCATGCCTTCACGTCATATTAACAGAAACAAGAATTCGCTTAGTGGTGGAATAAATGCTGTATACTTGAAATTACTTTAATTCAATCTATTAAATTTAAAAATGTCACCTGATTGGTTACTATCTTGTTTGTAATGATAAATCTGAACAATTTTTTTAAAGATCTAAATCTACATGCAGAAGAAACTATTTGGCTAATAGGTGAATATTATACCGCTGGGCAATGAAGCCTATAATGAGTTGATAGGCAAGTTAATCTCAATGAAAAGACCCGGTCAGATATTTATAGACTTTAGAACTAAACTTCCGACACCTGTTAATTTTGTTCTAATGGTTAATGGAAGGCTCTTTTCTTAACCTTCCTGTTGATATTATGAAACATAGAGCAACCTGCCAGTAGATTTTTTATCAAAATGCAGTAATATCCGCTGAATATTTGATCTCTTTTAACCTCTAGGTGGTGTGATAATCGTTAAACTCCTTTAAGCTGGACGATATTTAAAATGAAATCTTTCAATGGTCTGAATGTGAGGTGTTTAGTCAGTGTTTGGGAATGTGGAACATGTTACAGAAGTGGACCGTGGACTATGGCATCAATGTTCAGAAAAGTGCTGATGCACCTCGCAGTAAATTTACACCATGTGCATGAGCTCAAACTGTTGGGCTGGAAGTTTATTCTAAAAAGAAATTATTTTGGAGTTCATGGAGCATTTCCCACTCCAGAGAATTGTCTTTTCTGAAGTCCCATCAATTCTTTTCAACAGTAGTAACGGTGATTTATTACGTCACTGCTAGTTGACCACCGTTACAAAGAATGCCAACCAGGCTGATGTCCTCTGTATACCACTTTTGCATTCATTAAACATATTCTAAGTTGAAAACTACATCCACAACATAAAAGCAACTCATTCAATCTTTTAATAACATATTTTAATATGTATTACTCTAACATACTGTAATTACAAAGTAGTTATGTGTGAAAAAATCACAAACTCATTCCATTCTCTTGCAAGCAAATATGGCGAGTTACTTGTGATACTTATATCAATCCTTCTACTTTATCATTCAGCCTTACTTATTGAAATACGGGCCAAATTTGTTAACAGTGTGTGGCATGGCAAACAGCTTTATGATATATTGTGTTGGTCTGGATAGGAATAAGATATTGATTTTGCTTCTTTTTATTTGTGCATTAACAATAAATAAGCTCCGATGTTTGTAATCCCATTAGCAGTTTTGGATTATTTCAATTGATTGATTATGCTACGTGTTAAATTCATGTCTCGTGAGAATCTAGTAAACATAAGCATCTCTTTTATTATAAACGTCTTTCTGCATATCTCACCAGACACATTTTTAGACGTGATGTACATAGGTGAACATGACACCCCAAACTCATATTTTACATTCCTTCTTCCCAAAATGTGCGATATTCGGATGACGCAGCTGAAATCATGGGCAGGGGTTATCCCCGACACGTCTGATCACCTTCCTCAAGGCATGCATTTTATTAATATGTGTTTACCTTGGAAATTAAACTCACAACCTTTAACCCTGCTAATGTTTTGTAGATTAAGTTACAGGAACACAACACTAACACATTTAAATGATTGAAAATATTGCTTGTGGTAAAGTTTGCGTGATCATGCTGTCACCAGCAAAATTCAACAGAGTACTACTGAAAACCTTTTGAGACATTTATTTCTCAAGCATTTCAAAACAGATACTTTAGCGTAGACATGGAAGGCCACAGTTAAATGGATCAATTATTAATATTGATGAAGGAACCAGGATAAAGAAGATGTCAAAATATTTCAGATTCTTTCATTTTATGACATTAATAATGAAGAAAAGCAGTTACGTTATTTACGGTGTAGCCCTTTAATATGGTATACTAAATACGCTATATAACATGAAGTTATTATTATTATTTAATAGAATTAAATAAAGTTAAATATTATCATTAGTATAAATATTTATTTGGTATTTTAAACCTGTATAACTTTCTTCGGCAGAACACAAAAGAAGATATTTTGAAATATGTTGGTAACCAAACATTGGCAGTGCCCAATGTCTTGCATAGCTTTTGTGTCAATACAGCAGAAGTAAAATGGGTCCTTCTGCTGTTTTGTTATCCACATTCTTCAAAATATCTTCTTTTGTATTGTGCAGAAGTTTTATTGCTGATATGACATGCATGACGTCAATTAAGCAATGCCGTGTGCTTGTTGCTTCCAGTACAAATAGGGAATAAGTATAAGATTTAGTTCTGAAATCTGCAGTGTCGACTGAGAAGACTGAGTGCTGGGTTCATTACTGTACCTGTCAGCGGATCCCAAGAACTGAACGTCACCCACACTATGCCAAAATAGTCCTGTTGGTCTCAGCTATAGCACTAATAATAGAGTCCTGTGCTGTCATAGATGAGAGACTGCTGTAATACTCCACAACACAAGATCTGCCCATATAGAAACGCATTGTGTAGGGTCATTTACACGTGCATGAATATGAAAAAACAAATAATGATATAGCTGGGTCTGAATAAAGAGAGAATATTATTTTGTTTTATCTTTAATGTTTTGTATTAAAGGATAAAGACACAACATAATTAGATCATGAAGTTATTATTTGATAAGCTTACCTTTATTTAATGATTACCATTCTTTATAAATGCTGCTGTCAATCAATGACAAAGTGATGTAATGATGGGAGGGGCAATACTGTACACTTAAACCTCTAGTGCAGTTTGAACACATGCCAGACTTCTCGACTAGTCTGATATTTTCGGTTCAGTAATAAAAAACTTTGCAAAAATGTGCAACAATCAGGAGATGGGGGGAGTCACATACTGTAGAAGAAAGGTCTTATTTCTTAGTTGTGTTGACTTATAATTTGTAATCTCTCCACCTTGGCTTCATTTCAGACATGAACTCTTCTTGACTCATGTCTTCTTTCAGGTTGCCTTATATAGCTGTGGTTCATTTGGCTATAGGCCTTTAAGCTGAGTTTAGCTTTAGATTTATTTAACAGATGGATATCACAGATATCACACAGTCACCAGCTTGCACTTATTTAGCGGTCTAAACGGATCAGAAAGCCATGGAATAAATGTAAAAAGCATTAAGAAATGATCAGGAGCATTCTTGTATTGTTAACCATACAAACAAATAAAAAATGCATAGTCATATATAACAATAGTATATATACTACTATTAATGTAATTACTGAAATTGGTAATGGAGTATGATGTACCTCAAACAGAAAACAATAAAAAAACAAATTCAGAAATCTTTATTATATATTAAAATTAAAGCATAATTGTGAGCTAATGATTATTAACTAATACAATTTAGATGAATGAATTGGAAACAGGAAAGTTCCCTGCATAATTTAATATAGTTCACTTAATACTTCTAAATCACAATAAATAAGTGACATAAAAATGTATGCAATAAAAGATGAAGTGTCCACATAAGGGTGGTTCTTTCTTAATATTCAGTATCTGTCTGTGTGTGTGCACCTGTCAGCAACCATGACATCCAGCAGAACGGACACGCCAGTTCTCCATGCCAACCGCTTTCTAGTGCGGCGCTGTGATTGGAGGACGCAGCTGTCCGTCATATGGGTCAGATTTCAAACCGATTTAGAAACTGCAGCAGCAGCGCTCTTCATATGACGGCTTTTATGGATATAAGACTGTGTACTATACAGTTCTTACAGCACACCCTGAAATAAAAACAAATGTGCTGTCACTGGCCTTGTCTCGACTGTGAATGTGTTTCACCAGAAATCCATCTCTTATGGGTCGATAATCTTAATGAGAACTTTCTGAAAGCCATAATGGCAGAAGCCAATTGGATAAAAATGTGTTTTGAATATGTTTTTTCATGTTCACACAAACAGAGCATGGCATTTAGTTTGAAAGGGGCATGAATATTTAAAGGGTATGTTCTGTCACACAGCTTGCTGCTCAAGTCCTGGAGGACCTAGACGATGAGGACATTGGCGTTGGCCTTCTTGATGAAAAGAAAGACAAGGCTGTCGCCAAGAAACTTGGTATGTGCATTTGAACACACATGTGACCTTTCTCAAGCACGAGGGTCACAACCCAAAAACGCATCACAGGTCAGTTCAGATCTGGTCGTGGACAATTTACAAAGCCCAATGCATTGACATTCCTCTGATATATGTTGTTGTTAATGACAAAGTTTCTCGTTGAGAGAAATGTGAACCAAACATCCCTCATTTACTTTTACTGTAGAACAATTAACTCGACGACCACTCGAAACCTCTGAAAAGCTAAACCACAGTCCTATGTACTTAAATGACCGACAGCAAAAAATAAATTGCATATTTCTGATAAATTTGATCTAAAAGTTAACATGAACTGCATCATTACTTTGTGCTAAAATTCCCTTTCGCTGGAGCCCATCCACTGTTATAGCAGTGGCACATTGGGTTGATATTACCTTTGATTAAGCCAAAATGTCAAAGCTTGCAAATTATGTCATTTCATTTTTACTTTGGTTTACATGCCCATCGTTAACATTAGACAGGGCAGGTTGGTGATCAATACTGCAGCTAGCCAAAAGGGGGAAATCAAATTATTGGCCTTAGGCCTACTTTTCATGCAGGTGTGTGTGGTATGCCTATTCAAACGACATTGTGTTTACCAAAAGAAGTGTTGAAAGATCCCACCCGGTTTAAGTTCCCGATTCTTTAAGGCCCACCTCATCATACGCCCAACGTTTCCTGATTTGAAGCTAGATTGCTAGCAAATACTAACGCATCCACATAAAGAAAATGTAAAACAAGAACAAGTACCCGATGGTCTCTTTAAAATTCGTTTAGGCCAAATTCTTGCTTTACAAATAAACTTGTATTGTATAAAAACCAGTGCAACCATGACCACAGGTTGTGTATTTCCACCTCACTGCATCTTTGTTTGCATCAGGTCTTGATGAAGACGACAGCATCTATGTCTTCATCGAGGATGAGGTCATTGAATATGATGGAGAGCTTGCTGCAGACACACTAGTGGAGTTCATCTATGATGTGAGTAAAAAATAAAGAGCCATTCAGGGGCTTGTTAATATTCAATTTTCCCACACCAGGGCTTCAATGTTGGGTTTATGCACACTTTAGCAACAGAGTCTTACTGTTTGACTTTTAACTCAGGTCATTGATGATCCAGTGGAGATCATTGATAACATGCGTGAGGTGAGAGGTTTCCATAATGTAGAGGAAGACATCAAGCTGGTGGGCTTCTTCAAGAGTGAGAAATCTGAACGTAAGCATCACAATTGGCCTCTTACGTGACATAAGTCAATAGTTGAAAAAGTAGAGTCATAGTTTCAGAAATTCACATATGCTCTTATGGTTTTAGACTATCATGCATTTGAGGATGCAGCAGAGGAGTTTCACCCACACATCAGGTTCTTTGCCACCTTTAGTCCAAAGGTAAGAAATGAGATCTTAATTTACACGCACCTGTGTGACAACAACGATTTATTTGGCCAGCTAGATTTTTATGTTTGACATGTGGTGCTCTGACATCTTAGGGTTGTTCAGTATTAGTTTGAAATGTCATTTTAGTATTCATTTGGGAAATCACCCCACTTATGCTTGTTAAACAATATTGATCATACTTATATATAGGGATAAGTATACCACGACGTATGAAGGTCTGATCACAGTTAAAACTTTGGTTTCAAGATCGATTCTCCAAAATTCTCATTACCATAACCATGTTAAACTATTAATCCAATTAAATAAAAGAAACCTTGATCACTGTCAAAAAGAATTTATTCATTTTGACCTAGTGGAGATGGCAACATAAATCATACTAAATTACTATTGTTATAAATATTTTCAACATCTAAATAAATCACTTCTAAAGTGAATGTTAGGGTAGATAAGATGTTTGTCACATATAAAGAATATACATGGAAAGGTAATGTGTTTATGTATAATGTTCAGTGTTTCTTCTCTCACTGATAAAAATGGAGTACTCGAAACCAGATCTGATCTCTGTTTGCAGGTTGCGAAGAGTCTAGACTTGAAGTTAAATGAGGTCGACTTTTATGAGCCTTTCATGGATGATCCCATCGTCATCCCTGGCAAACCCTACAGTGAGGAAGAACTTGTTGAGTTCATTGAGGACAATGACAGGTGACTGCTACTGCTTTAGATTTAAAAACAAAACACAAGATTGTTAATGTGTGTTAATGGAAAACTCTACCTGCAGACCAACACTGAGGAAAATGATGCCACATAACATGTATGAGATTTGGGTAAGCTGCTCTTTGACAAATAACAGTAAACCAACATTATTACAATTTTCAATCACCTTCACTATCTTCTTGACTTATGTGGTCATGAATAATTATGTCATGACCTTGAAGTAG
Source organism: Triplophysa yarkandensis (assembly GCA_033220385.1). Taxonomy (NCBI): domain Eukaryota; kingdom Metazoa; phylum Chordata; class Actinopteri; order Cypriniformes; family Nemacheilidae; genus Triplophysa; species Triplophysa yarkandensis. The sequence continues at coordinate 6,004,494 of CM065664.1, read as the reverse complement.
TCTGTGCACTATTATTATTATAATGACACAAGAGCAGAAGAACTTTAACCATCATCTTCTCACAGGAGGATGCTCTTGATGGCGAGCACATCATTGTGTTTGCTGAGGAGGGTGACCCAGGTAGACTTCTTATTTATTCACAAAACGAAAGAGAAATGTATTGTAAGGATCAATGTTGTTTATCTTCCCTTTTTTAATATCTGACATGTTCTTCTTTCAGATGGTTATGAATTTCTTGATATTGTGAAAGAGGTGGCAGAAGATAATACAGACAATCCCGATCTGAGCATCGTCTGGATTGACCCCGATGATTTCCCTCTGGTATCCCTGCGGCTTTAATCACTACATAGATACTTAATGTGACAATAAATATTACATTTGGTAACAAGACTGTGTGATAATGAGAATATATCTGTGACCAACAGCTTGTGCCCTATTGGGAAAAGACCTTCGACATCGACCTGTCCTCCCCTCAGATTGGCGTTGTAGAGGTTGATGATGTGAGTTTTTCAGTAGATTGTGCTGGTTTATTTAGCAGAAAGTACACTCTTTATGGTTGTCAATCTGAGCTGTTCTTTCTTCTTAAGGCGGAGAGTATCTGGTTGGAGATGGATGATGATGATGACATGCCCACAGCAAAAGAGCTGGAAGATTGGCTGGAGGACGTGCTGGAGGACAAAATTGACCCTGACGATGATGACGATGATGACGATGATGACGATGATGATGACGACGACGATGATGACGACGATGATGACGACGATGATGACGACGATGATGACGACGATGATGATGACGACGATGATGACGACGATGACGATGATGATGACGACGATGATGATGACGATGATGACGACGATGATGACGACGACGACGATGATGATGACGATGACGACGACGATGATGACGACGACGATGATGACGACGACGATGACGACGATGATGACGACAACGACGATGACGACGACGATGATGATGACGACGATGACGATGATTATTAAACTCTATGACACAAGTTCTTATGTATTCTTTAAATCTTGTCTAAAGTTTTTGTATTTGCACTGTTCATCGACGTCATCAAAATTCCTTTGTTAAATTGTCATTATCATGTCACTGTCTCCATGTTGCAGACATCTCTGTTTACTTGCAACATGCTCTCTCATGTCATCATTCTTTCTCCCTTTGACCTTAAATTATATCTGAAGGCTGCATTCTCTTCAGTTCCTATTTCATTTATCATTTGTGTTGAACCGACTGTAATTGGAACATAAATACAGCAGAATTACAACTAGACAAGGGCCTTGCTTTCAAGCATGTCAAATCTGAATATGTCTGTTTGTCTGAGGGAGCAGCAAATCCATCTGTTTAATTTCTTGTGTATGTCTCGATGTTTATTTGTACTAATACGTGGATGGATTGTCTGTCCCACTGTGATAGGACCTAAAGGTGCTAAGCAGGCTTTTCCTCAAGGTCATTGGTCAAACCTTTTTCCTTTGTTAATTCTAAATGTAACTTTAGACAAAAAGGATTTTCCAGCCCTTCTTTTGTGTCTAAAAAGTAAAGTAAAAGAAATATGTTTTCTATTGAAAAAAAAACATTGACATTTTTTATAAAGACAGCTTGGTTTAAATCTGAAGTCTTTAAATAAAAAAGAGATTGGAATTCACAGTTTAAAGGTCTAGATTGTGAAAGTTGAATTGTTGACATTTGCTCACGTTTTTACTTCTTTGCTGAGGGAAATAATATATCCAACGCTGTTTGTCTATTTAGGACTAGAAACACGTCAGGAAAATCCATGTAGAAGGATCAATGGTCAGAGAATGGCGTTACAAGGCTATGGTCATGGATTCAATCCCAGGAATCGCACATACTCAGAAATTGAATAAATGTGTAGTATAGTCCAATGCTTTAAGTCGCTTTGGATAAAAGTGTCTGCCAAATGTGTAAAAGTAAATATTAAAGGACCTGTAGATAGAAATAGGTCATTCTAAGGAAATAAAATTGTAATGGTTTATTATGAAAGGTCTTCATACACCTCTGATAACATAGTTGTGTATTATATAAAATTTCTGTCAATAGATCCTTAATATCCCACAATGTACTATAGTATAATTGTCAGTTCTGTAGAAATGTCAACCTTACCATGAAAAATTTTGCACAGATGTAAGGCCGGTCTTAAAATGTTTAGCGCATTAACTTTTTTATTTTTAGTGCATGGTTTTTCAGATTTTTCAAGAAAGGGCTATTTTCAGGATTGTCACATCCATACCGTTACATTTTGCTCAAAAAAGGACAAATAAAACTATAGTCAAAATTAGATGTTCCATAAAGAGCTATTCCTTGGCCCTTTATTGGATATTTTTCATTTTGGTCTGTTCATTTTAATTAACATAAATCTTAAGAAGTTTGTTGTCTCCCAAAAGCGGTGTCCTTTTTGTTACATCTATAACGCAGGTTTATTTACCTTTTTAAAATAGAAAACTAGTGAACAGACCGTTGTTTTTCTGATGTTTAAATACTATTAACAAGGGCTGTATTATATAAACAATTGGTTCAGTTTACTGGTAACCACTCCATTCTAAAAGCGTTTTATGGTCTTCATTTTTCAATCAGATATTGTATAACATGTTTTATTAATTCAGTCATAAAAAACTCAAAATAATAAAATCAATAACAGGATGCATTTTTAACATGATAAAAATTGTGTATTTTAAGTAACATCAGTTGTTATGCAGATGGACAGTTTATATAAATAAAAATGGAAGACAAAAAACTATATAGCTTTATAAAATAAACTCTTAATAAATAAACTCAAATTTTTCTTTGGAAATTATATTTAATATTTTTACTTTGATAAACACCACATGGAAGTATACTGTAAAAGACCCTTCAAATACACAGTGAAAAATATCTGTAAAAAAGTGATCAAATACTGGCAAAGAAGTACAATATCAGTGTTTCAATATTTGACATTTTTAAGTTAAACTCTTTCTTTAATAAGTGCAAATGTTTAAAAAATATACAGACATGCCTCGAATGTTATAATTTCCATCATATCTAAAGAAAGAAATGTTGAGTTTCCTTGATGTGATTATGTTGGTGAATTCTGCTTGTTTCAATGCTTCTTAAGTATATAACCCTCCATAATAATCCAAACCTATAAAACCTCTTCCGCTTCTCATGTTTGAAGTAAAGTTTGGGTGTCAACAAAGTTGTCATCAACACAAAGCCATGCACATGTGCATGCAGGGTTGCCAGGTTGCTGGTTGTCAAAACCACCCAAAGGCTGATAAATATTTATTATTAACAGTTATTATGCATTCCATGTAAACAAAACAACTATACAAACTTGCTCCCCATCAATATCTTACAAATATATAAAAAATACAAATTGGGTGATTAAAGAGGATTTTACATTATTAGTGGATTTGGCGCCAGGAGAGCAGTGCGTGCTGACGTCATTCTGGAAGGTCATCAGACACGCCCACTTCTTCCATCTTAGCCATGTGGACGTGAGCACAAGCTGCAGGTTGATCGGATTGTTGACCCGGTTGAACTCGGATTGTGCGGGATCGGACCGTCGGCGGCATGTGCGAGCTCGCGTCCAGGTTTCGGGCGGAAGTGACGGCCGTTATGGAGGTGTTGGTGAAGGTGGCCGTCGTGGAGATCACGAAAGTTTTGGAGGTGCACTCTCGAGACTGCTCTGTGAACAGAGATGACGTCAGAGCTCACATGCACAATGCATTGATGCACGCGTCTGATAAACGTGTCTGCAGCGTCGGCGTGCAGGTGGAGGAGACGCTGCTATTACGTCATAACGGTATGCTTGTTGCCTTGACAACAGTCAGCGCACGAGCCTGCGTGCCCCGTCGGTCGAAACCGGAAGTGCAACAATAAGATGATGTGCAGTTACAGGAAAAATGTTCTCTGCACGTTTTCATATACAAGTATACGAGTTTGTTGTTAATTTATATTCATAAATGTTTATTTGTATCAGAAATTAATATTTGGGAAAAGTCTCTTATAAAAACAATAATAAAATTAATATATTATTTTATAATGTTCTCCCATCTTATCTTTTAAATTAATCCTTGAGGAAATGACTTGCTTTTTTACCTTCTTATATAAATATTTATTTTTATTTTCATATACTGTATTGTGATAACCTGTATGCTTTGTCTTATGTTAAGATTTGTGTTCACCATTAATAAAAAAAATACAGGGAAAATATTTCATCTGGTATCAATATATTACAGTTTATTCGTACTTAAAAGTCCTTCAGAATGGAGTGATATGAATGTGAACATGAACGCCATCGTTCATTTTCTTACGTAAAATAGATTTATTTTGTTGTTTTATTTTCAGATGAAAAAGACAATGTTTGTCCTCCGGAATCCAACAGATTGGATGATTTATGTCCTTCTGAAACTCTTTTTAAAGAGACATCACAGGATGCGGATGTTCACTGCTCCATCATCGGTCATAATGTAAGTGGCGCTTATATCCTTTTTTATTAAACCGCCTTCTGTTTTACACTGTGACATTGGATATATTAAGATAATATATCATAAAGGTCTCTTTTTGTATTGTAGATTAAAGAAGTAGAGCATAGGTGATTATACATTTCTTCACATAAAGAATCAAAATGAGTTCGTCTGAGATTTTCTTTTCTGATAGATATTTGTGTTGGAGAACAACACAAAAAAGCTTGACTTTTGCAGTGCAATCCAATCATGTGTATTGTTTTCAGGGAATCGGTTTGGGAAAAGGAGACGGTGTCATTGGGGATGCCGCGGGGACCGGTGACGTCCAGACTCAAGAGACAATTAAAGAGAATGGTATACAGAGAACATGTATTTGTTGCTCAAAAACCTTTCTCCTTAAAAGTGCTCTAATGAATGAGAATTAATGTTTGATTCAATTGCATTTACTCACCATCTGGCCATTTCAAACCACTTTGACTCTTAGGCAGAACACAAGATATTTTGAAAAATGTTATGACTGGGTATCCATTGACTTGCAATACAGTTGAAGTGAAAGGACACCACTGATATTTGGCTACCAACATCCTTTAAAACATCTTCTTTTGTCATTTGCCAGGGTTTGAAAACACAAAAGGTCGAGCAAATGATGACACAATTGTTATTTTTGGGTGTGCTATCACTGGAAGTGTTACAGGTGTCTAACGTATTCAAACGTTGTTGGTTTTGTCTTCAAGGACTGGCAGAGTCAACTACATGTTCTTTAGTAGATCCAGATGTCAGCCCGCTCCGCTCTGTAGTGGCCAGTATTCCCAGTAAGGATCTTAGCACAGACACTACTGGCCAGTTGGATCTTGGCGCTATGGAAGTCGGTTCTTTGCCTTCAATGGAAACGCCTCAAGCAGAACCTCCTCAGTCCAGTAAAACCACAGCCGAGCCAGCTCGCTCCAGCTCGGGATCAAACGCCAAAAGCTCTATACAGGCCATACATACACTCAATTTAAAAAAGATGAGCTTGCAGCTCAGCCAAACACCTTTAGACTGCAAACTCTTAAGGCCTTGCTCCGTTCAGCTTGTGAATCTTTTGATGCTCTCAAGAGCCGTAAAAAGGACCAATGCTTCCACCGGGAATTTTTCGTCTACACACAAAGATCTACGGACTCATCAGAACGTCCACACCGGACGCCGACCGTGCTGCTTCACAGAGTGTGGGGACGGCATTTGGCGCCTTCAGCGGGTCCTCGAGCGCGGCCACCCTCTGGCCTGTAAGACGTGCGGCAAAAAGTTCAAACGCCGGAAGATCTTGAAGAGGCATGAGCGCTTTCACACGGGAGAGAAGCCGTACTCATGCAGACGGTGTAAAAAACGGTTCGCCCTGCGGAAGAACTTAAGAAGACACGAGAGGTTTCACACTGGAGAGAGACCTCACAACTGCTCTCACTGTGGAAAAGGCTTCCATCTCAAGAACAATCTGAAGGCACATCTGCGCTTTCACACTGGAGAAAAGCCTTACGTTTGCGACATGTGCTTGAAGAGTTTTCGCATCTCCAAGAACCTGGAGAAACACAGACTGACACATACTACACCAGCCAGATGCAGATCTAATAAATAACCGAAGCCGGTCCTGTTTGCTTTTCATCTAAATACTCTCTCTACCTCACCTTAAAACCTCTGGATATAACCACCGAGTCTGATGTCGCAAAATTCACGCAGGAACACATCTGGTCATTTTTCTTAAAATCTTGTTTCCGTTTTATTCCTGATGTTGAGTCGGCTATTTAGCATGCTGATGGATGTTTTTCTTCTGTTGTAAATATTCTGAGAAAGCTGTCTTTCCTCTCATCCTTTTTAAAACGTGATTGATATGTGTACAATATAGTTTTTTTTTTAAATGCCTCAGGAAAATTAGTGTAAAGTTGAAAACATGCACGTGTTGGCTTATGTACACACTGGAGATCATCTGAAGCTGTATTATTTCGTTCTGTTGATCTTCTATCGTAAATGTTATATCTGATTCCTTTTAGTGTTATTAACAAAGTAAATATTTCAATGTTTATAAACAGAGACTGTATATTGCTTTGTTAGTTTTAAATAGTTTTAAGTTGTTTGTATTACATCTTAGCAACGTTGTAAGGTAGATTTGACCATTTCTAAGTGTCATTCCTTGAAGCCCTCTCGACGAAACCTACATACTTTTCTGATTTAATAAAAAATCATATTTCACTTTTAACTTTTTTCATTTTTTGATCAATTAAGAAAAACAAACCCAATTGTGATTAAAAGTTTTATGTGGTGTTTTTTGGAATATGCTCTTGAACATTGATGTATCATCTATTATCCATAGTGCTAAAGTTTAGCAAAAACAGTTTAAATACAATGTTTGAAACTTGCCATGTCTTGAACTTTTGATCACAGTTTGAGTCCATAGATATATCAGGAAGGCACATAGATTTGGGTTGAAATGATCATTGCACTGCTGTGTCGGCCTTCGGTTTCACTTTCAGTTTTAGCATCATCTGAAACTTGGGCTGAGCTCATTTGCATATTTAATTAAGCTGAAGTGTAAAGCTTTTTAGAGAAGAATAAATATTTCATTTTGTAATTTGGATTTTAGAGAGGAGAAGAGTTTTGCCCACAGGAGACTGTAAAGAGTACAGCTGCAGAACAGTTAGAGCTTTATTCAGATTGCTGAGTTCACTTCTAAAAGCAACAACTTGAGCTTAAACTAAAACAAACATGTTCCGAATATAATCAATTTCAACGGTAAGATAGACAAAACACCCATGATATCTTTCTTTTTCAAGGTTCAGTGTGAGCTGGAATTCAGATGTGTGCACTAAATTACACCGTTGTGTATTTTCTTTGCAACAGAAATTCATTGCAAAGCTGTTAAATTAAGTTTTTTTCTCAAAATATCAGCAAGGTTGTAATGCCTTGTATGGATTTTACATTAATAATAATCACATTGTATTAATCACATTTATATTACATTAAAGTTATATAAATATATTTTATGTATTTGTGTTCACCAGAATAATGTGAGATTCTTGACATTTAGAAAAACTGTTAAAAAGGATGTAAAGGTAGCATAAAAGTACTTTATATCAGACTCAATGTTTGTAATCATAAATATTGAATTTTACTGTTTGGATCACGTTAAGTATATTTTAAACTGGTAATTAACATTGATTTATCATTAATCTATGCTAACTATTGATTTGTGACATTCAGATGTTTTAGCATGGACTGTGTATGCAGTATTTTCCCCATGTGTATGAAAATAATATTTCATTTATTCAAGTAAAATGAAATATATACCTTTAATACAAATGTATGTATGTATGTATATATATTAGGAAAGTTGAATCGGCAAAAGGATAAGTTCATGACAAATCAGCATTCATAGCAATCATACACACAGTGTAAAATTCTCTTGCTGAGTTTCTCATTAAAAATTATTAAGACATTAACTTTTAGCTGCACTTTATTAATACTCAACACCAATAAAAAAAAAATCAGCAACACATTTTCTTATCAAAACAAAAAGCCAAAATAATAAGAGCAGACAAAAAACTACATATAACTGCAGATTAACATCATAACTGTTTCATTATTCTTCTACATCTCAAACTTATCTAAAGCATGTCATAATTGTAATGATGTGTCACACTTTAACACATATACAATTGATGTATATATAAAAATAAATCACTGCCGCAAGGTCTGAATATAGTACAAAACAGGCAAAAATTTGTATAACCAAGTATAATTGGTTATAACTTAAACTCAAACAGACTTTGTGGTTCATGTTTCCACTGCTGTCAAAGGAAGTATCTGTCCATTAACACGAGTAATCAATGCACCGATGATTTGTTTTAACACTTTAAATACAAAACACTACATGTGATCCACAGGTTGAGTAGAATACCAATATCTTGACTAAAGACATATTCAGGAATGCTAAGATGGAGGATTTCATTTATTTGACAGCGGCTGAATTCTGACTCCTTATTGAACACCAGGCCATGAAAATGTCCCTGTTCAAAGAACAAACAGAGAAAAAATAGAGTTTATTACCATATATTATTAAAGAGTTATATATCCTACATAGTGTTCTCTCAAAACAATAAGTTTTATAAATTTGCATATACTGTATATGTAATTCTTGTGAAAACCCACCTGCAGTGTGTGGCTACACACTCATTGCTGCAATACTCCTTATCCCAGTCGCGACTCTCCACGGCCAGGTTTGTGCATCCAGCACGGACACAGATATTAGAACCAGAAGCAGAACAGGAGACTGCAGAAACAACGCTGACCTCCATCTGAAAGAGAAAATGCATTTGTGTGTATCAGAATAGGTTTTGCAAGGTCCTCTTTTGGAACAGTTGTTTGTTAGTTGTGTGGTTGGCTCTGTGTCCGACCTTTAAGTCCTAAACAACAAATTAATGTAAAAATACCTCCTCTGAGCCAAGTTCCTCCGTTACAACTTCATTCTCCCCAGTGACCAGGTGCTCGTTGGCTCGCCCCACCTGCACTTCCAGGGGTGTGGGATGTGCCGAGGCGGCGACGACAGTGGAGGAGGAAAAAACAGAGTTGGCACTTGTAGCTGTAGTGACAATGATAGGTGCGGACAAGTCGGAATGTAAAGAAGCAGGCACAATCTTTATCTGGAGAGGAGGAGGTGTGGCAGTGACAGTCACAGAACCTCCCGTCCCTCCGTGGGGTTTGGGCTGGAGAGGAGGCGGGGCGTGTGCCTGTACCATCTGCTGCAAACGTGGTGGAGGAGGGGTGCCCTGCATCTGCTGCAGCGGTGGAGGCTGGCGGCCAGCGGACTGCTGCACGGTTCGGATCCCAGCGGGAATCACTGTCACCATGGATGTGGGGATATGATGGAGCTGAGCACCTCCCTGTAACATTTGCTTGGAGATGATGATTTTGGTGACAGTGGGTGTTGGGCTTGGGTTAGTGGGAGGGGGTTGACCAATGGTCAGGGGTAAGGAGCCCGTGCGGGAACGGGTGGTGACCTGAGGCAGATCGAGAATGATGTTGGACGCACAAATGTTAGTGATGGTGTTCTGGTCAGGGTTGGTGGGGAGCCGTGCAGGACGAGCAGGGGCAGTGGCAACAGGAGTGGAGGGAGTGATCTCCTCCACTTCAGGAGAGGGCTGGTTAAAAACGAAAAGAAAGCACATTAAGAGTGGGCATAACAGAGTAAGAGACAGAGATTCTGTACTCACTTTTGACAGCTGATTTGCTCGGTAAGCTGCCAACGCTTTCAGATAATCTTTCTTTGCTGCTTCTGTTTTCTTCTTGTAAACCTGCGAGAGATAAATGTCGTTATTTATTTTTAAATCCCTTGTTGTTGATCATTTCATTTCTTAAACCCAATCTTAAACTATAACATGTACATTTGACAGCTATTTACTCAAAAAATATTTCGCTGCCATAAAATAAGCTCCATCAAGTAAACAAATGTAAATTAGCTCCGCATACACTTCATCGCTCTTGGCAGTTCCAGACGCTGCTTAGACTGAAAGTGAAACTAATTGCATAAAATACACCTTATAAAAATGTGAAAGATCCCCTGAAACACTCTTGGAAGAAGCTACTTCACCTGCTTCTGCTCCTCTCCAAGACTATCCCACATGGACGCCACGATCTTCGACACCTCCCCAAATGTAGCATTTGGGTTCTGGCCTTTAATGGCAGACTGCGTGTCTCTGAAGAACAGAGCATAAGCCGACACCGGTTTCTGTGGTTCATTAGGATCCTTTTTCTTACGGCCTTTCTTGGGACCAAGCGCCGCTCCCACATCTACATTAGCACTGGGCATCATGGCCGGCTTGCCACCCACCCTTCTCACAACAGCCACAGGAGCGGCAGACATCTGTGCAGAACCCATCAAGCTCGGGACATGGGTCATGATCATTGAGGAGTCTACCAGCATAGTTTTCTGAAAGAGAGAGGACAATTCTTGAATAACAGACAGAAATATACTCATGACGTGAAATATTGACAATTGACTTACTTGTCTGAAGTCTTCCATGTCTTCATCCTGTAGTGAGCTGGCAGGAGATGGGGTTGCTGACAGCCGCTGGTCAGGTGACTTTGACACGCTCGCTCCACCACCGAGACTGAGTCCTAATTGAGCACTTAGATCTGAATGGTCTATGGTGGTGAGCTGGTTGTGTCCTAGGAGAGTGTGGTTCATATCATTTATTGGAACATCAATAGTCATCGAGGAGGAACTGTTGAAATGAGAGCCAACCGAATGGCCAAGATCCTAGAAACAAACAAATGATACGCACTGTCAATCCACCATTTATTCCAGGCCAAAATCACTTTAAGAAATGGTCACTTGAGAAAGCATAAAAGCTTACCACACCCAGAGTCGAGCTAAGTAGAGCATTTTCCCCTGATTGGTTAATCACACTCAAATTCAGGTGATCCATGCCCTGAGATGATGGATTCATGAAAGCCGATGCAAAAGAGGGATCGTTCCCCCCGACCACGGCATTACTGGCAAGACTGCCACCAACTCCGGGACCCCTTGAGCTTCCTGCCTGTTCGGCCAGCTGTCCGAAATGAGCCTCCACATCCTCTATGGTGAGGGCAGAGTCTGGATCCAGCGAGATGGGTGGGATTTCAAACACTTCATCTCCCAGACTGGGTGTGTGAAACGTTTGCTACAATAAAAGAAGAGGAGAAATGAGTTTGAACTTGTAAAACAATGTTTTATTAACTGGAGTGAGAGTAACACTACCTCAGCGGAGAGAAAATGATGACCAGGCCCGCTTATGGTCAGGTATGAATCAGTGCCACCTGCAAACTGAGAAATGGAGATATAAAAGGTTAAACAGCCTCCAAAGACATCAATGAAGATAAAGTGTGCAGCCTAGTCAGGATTTGTAATGCATGCCAGGCTTACTTTGTTCACAGATTCATAACCATTGTAAGATGAGTTGTCCATGAACTCTGAATCCACATGCTGTCCCGTCCCATCAGAGAGATCCGGGTAAAAATTAAGATCCATTATGATAGGATTGATGGTACAAACAACACTCAAGACACAAATGAAGGACTTTCACCCCAAAAGTAAAGGCAGATGACGTCTTGAACAAAGAAAAGTCTAAATGGCAGAAAGAGAAACAAATCTTCAGGATCTGGGTATCATCCAGCACGTGTCCTGTTGTCCTTGTTGCTTCCCTAAATAATAAACCATGTTTAGTAAACACTTCAACAGGAAGCCCAAATATTTGATATTAAATTTTAAACACGTATTGTATATGTAGGCTTACCAGTTTAGCAAGCTAGCAGCAGCTAAGTTAACTCAGCTGCATTGTGCTAGCTCACAAATGTCGTGTGATAAGCGTGGTTTCATTCCAAACAAAGAGATTATTAATGCTTGTTATTTTCATGTCGAATCGATTAATACATAAAAGCATAACTGTGTTTTCCTAAAACATTCGCGAGGTGGATTAGCAGAACTGCATTAGCTGAAGCAATGGCAGCAAGTGCTTCAGAGCGGATCGATGACATCGATATTCTGCTACTCTGGTCTGACTCGGCTTTAATACACGAGGCTGTTTAATCGCACCCCGATCTCTATCGATCCAAAATGTCGACGTTTTTAGCCGGAAGTCATCAGTTTTATTAAATACTATTTAATCTTAAAGTTTTTTTTTGTAAATGACACAAATATTTGTTGTGTTTGTTCACGCTTAAAGGGAAAATGTCACCGGAAAATAAAAAATGACGTCATGGTTTAGTCTCTTACGTCATTCAAAGCCTGTTACTTTATATGACATTTACTTCAGTGGAAGTGATGCAGTTTTTGTGTCCATACAATAGTTGTTCAAGGGCAAACATTTCTCAAAATATCTTATAAAAGCCCATTTTGTGATAACATGGATATTTAAACTACATCTGTCCAGTTAAACTGCACACATGACAGTTATTAGACAATTACTACAGTAGTAACATTTAAATCAATGGACATAAACCACTTTAATTTGTTCAAGGTCTTAAAATATGACCAAACGTTCATCCAAACACCTCACATTGTGTTCCTGTAGTGTGTGATGATCCACAGGATTCAAGAAATGACTTCAACAGACATGAGTTTCCACTTTAGACTGCTATTCATATTTATATCACAGAGACAGTTGATGTCAGTTCATGAAACGGGAATAAACTCATAATTTTTGCATCATTGCAGGCATAAGACCACCTCTACTTTGTACAATACAGCCGTCATCTGTCTAACAATGTTTCAGTAACTAACCCTAAAGCCCAACTCCTACCCTCCCCCCTAAACAAACACGCACAAAATGAATGCTATACATCCAAAAGAAACATGTTCTTCACCAGACGGAGGCACAGATCAGTGCATAAATCCTCCAGCACACTGTTACACAGTTCAGCCCGAGGGTGGAAAACCAAACGGGTTCTTTTCTGAGCCATGAAGGATGAAGAGGACCTGCTTTGAGTAAATCACACAGTTCAGTTGGCTGGAATCGGTGTTTCGCACAACGTGCCGAACGAGATATACAAAAAAAAGAAATCATGAGTGACACCTTTTGCTCAGTCTACACAAAACAGTTCAGTAGAAGTCCAAACCAAGAAAAGAAATTCTGATACTCAATATTTAAAGCAATAACATCAACAATAATTATAAAAATAATGAAGGCAGAATATAATAAAATAAACCACTGTCATGATCTCGGTCTACTACGTCAAACATGTCGATTTGGTCAATCCTCTGAACTCGAGGAAGAGTCTGAATTTTTAGGTGCCATGATGATATCATCCAAAATGGCCTCTCTGTCTGAGCTATCGTAGCCACCCTGCGACAAGCTATCGCCGCCGTCCATATCAAGAGCGCTCGGCTCCATTTTCACATCGTAGGCGGGAGTGAGGAAGTGGTGAGATGATGTGAGGTGACCGCCGTCTTCCAGGTCCTCATCGTCCATCATGTACGCCCCGTCGGAAACTAACGTCTCGCCTTCGCCTCCTCCCAGGAGAGGGTCATCAGACGTAATCGAAGGGACGGAGAGGTAATGTCGGCTCTTTTTGGGGATTGAAGCATGGGGACTCAACAGTCTGTGAAATAAACTCTCTGGCAAAAAACCCTAAAATTCAGAAAAACCACATTACACAATGCTGAGTAATATTGTAACTTAATATTCCAGGAACTGATTTGTGATGTCTTTTGACAACTGTCTGGTATACAGACATACACAAGTGTAACACAGGAGGCACTGACCGAGTTGCGAACAGTTTCGGACCATTCTGGTGTGACAGCATGGTCAGGATTCTCTTCCAGGTGCTCCCTCAAGTCCTGTAATGCAGGGCCATATATTCCACCAAACTGTGAAAGCAACCGGCGGTGAATTAATGATCAAAATAAATCCTACTGCTAAAAATTCTACCTGATCTTTAAAAATGACCCAGCCACATACTTTTCAGGAACAAATTTATGCACAGAAGTAAAAGTTTGTTCAGTGTTGCAAGCCAATGATGTCAGTGTCATTCCTTACCTTCTTGCCTGTCCTCACGTCTATGACTTTTACTCTTTCACTTCCTGTAAGTGCTATTCCTTTTTCAACCTTCTTCCTCCTCCTCTTTCTTTTGGTCCTGTTAACCAGCAGCTGCAATGTGAGAAACATTAACATGCGAGTCAGTCCAAGTCGAAGTCAAAGCGACCACAAAGGACAAGTTTTTTGTCATAACCTCTAACATATCTCCCTCCACCTCATATTCTGGATTCTCTTTAAGCCAGTTGGGAAGGTCCCTCCTTCGAGGAGCATGGAGGGCTCCCTCTGAATCTACCAGCTAAAACCCAAAGATTCACCATGTTACCACTAGATTTAACCTTTGAGACAGCCATGTGTTTTTATTATCACAAAAAGATCTAGAAATATTCAATTATGACCTCGTGCTCCTTTCGTTTCTTGCGTACACTGTCTTCTCCATTCGGCATCAGAGCTTGCTTAGAAAATGTGAGCTTCAAACCCTCCTCCTACAATAAAAGACCCAAAATAAAGACGGAAATATTAGTTTCTAGTTATCAGGCATAAATATAGCCCATCTAGGATTTCTCAGTACCTTCAGGAGTTTTACTGTGAACTCTGTATCTTGGCCTTGGATAGATTCCGCAGATAAGCCGATGTTGCTCTTGCGTATCACCCGTGGGTAACCCAGGTCATCTCCAAGGTCACGCTCTTCAGACACTGCACTAAGCATAATCTCAGGAATGTAACGGCGGCCTGATGGCCAGTGCCCCGACAGGACAAGAGAACAGAGGTTATCTATTCTGTTTATCAATATGCGATCCTTGGGCCAGTCTACTCTTAGAGGGTCAGTGAGGGACTCTGGTGGAGCACCGTCCTGGGATGGAGTCAATGAGAGGATGCTGTTGTCTTCATCTCCATCACACATCTTTAGAGCTGTTGCTGAGAGATTAGACTCATTTTAAATTACGAACAATGAACTCCTAATAACAAATAATTACATCAGCTTTTAAAAAAATATTTCTTTAAGAACCCTTAACAGTTCCTCAAAGTTCCAATCTTTGAAATAAAGATACATCTCCTCACCTTGTTCTCTCTCAGCATCACTGTCTCCACTATCACTCGAGCTGCCTGAATGACGCGAGGAAGACGATGAGCCAGAATCAGAATCGGAATCCGAGTCTGAAGCCCTCTCACCTCGGTCTCCCTTACTCCCACTAGACCCAGCGTGTTTGCTCTTTTTCCAGCTCCAGACAGCCTGCCCCCCAATTTTTCCCTGGGAATGCAAGAACGGCATGACAGGGGAGTCTGACTGACACAGAGCTTCCAACCCCAACAGTCGAGAGTTATCGACTAGCCTCCCCTCTTTGATACCAGTTTGCTCTAGTGATGGGCTGAATGACAGAGTCTGTGAAGCCGATTGAGATTGGTGGTTGTGGAGGTAGTCAAGGCGGGCCTGGCCGAACGAATACTGGGGGTCAGAGAAGATGGAAAGTTCGGTTCGGCTGACACCATGTCTGGAGGCAGCTAAGAGCAACTCGTGGTCATGTTGAGGGATGCTCCACCAGTTGGGGAGCTCAGAGCTGGCCGGTGCCAGAGCGAGTCTTTCCTCCAGCAACGGGTGGGGGAGAACACGCTCGCGTAGCCGACACAGCAAGCTCACTCTGTACAGTGTCCGCGAGGCTCGTTCTTCTGTGATAGGTGCCAGGGACTGAGACATATCTTGAGATTCTGCAATTAATTTATTTAAAATCAATCTTTATTGTTTCATGCTTTAATATTAATATTATCCAGTAGTCCCCCATCTACTTTTCTTTAAATATTTCAGTTTTCTTAAAAATCAGAGGAATTATGGAAGTAAAATGTTTTGGCATAAACGTACCTTCTCCCCGTGCAGGCCGAAAGTGACACACTTTCCGACACATTGACATGAAGCACTTGTAGTAACGTGTCAAGCTCTCATCTGTCTTCTTATCAAGACGAGCAAAAGACCGAAAACGGGTCCAATCCAAGTAATGTTCGTCTCCTTCCGAACAGCCATCCTCTTTCTTTATCCTGTCCACACCGAAGGTTGACACCACCCTATAAAAATCACACTCCTCCCTACGGGTCCACCTAAAATCAAAACACCTGTGAGAACAGTGCCTGCCTAAATAAGGAGGAATCTTGAGTAGGAGTTTTCTTGAAGACTGACCTTTGTTGGCGTTCTTGTCGAGCAATCTCTTTGAGCTTTGTGGCTTGTTCACAGCGTCTTCGTCTTCGATCACCTTTCTCTGCAGCTTCCATCTTCAGCTGCTCACGTCTGTAACTGCGCTGATATGCCGTGATGAGACGTCGCAGTCGAGCTGTGAGCGATGAGCTTGTTGGCCAGTAACACAAATCTGTGGCTGAGGTAGGGCCTTCAATTTGCACAGGGGCAGAACGGTCCACCACACAAATCTCATTGTCTGCATTTATGGCATGAACCTGAAAAGCAAAGTGAATGTCCATCATTTAATATAAACAACACAAATCACAGAACCTTGTTTATGCAACTGACCTCCTCATATATGTCCTTGTTGTGTCTTAATACAGGTTTGAATTCTGGATCCTCAGAGTACTTGTCATAGTCGCCTCTTAGACAGCATAAAACAAAACTCACAAGGTCAAATACTTTTCTAAAAGCTTCTAACAATTAGCATCAGATTTTACAGATCTGCAACTCACCCGTCGCCAAGCTCTGGGTCTACCGCGTGTTGCTCAGCGTTAATGTCCTGCTCATTGGGCCTTCCGCACCGTTCAAGAAAGCACAAGCAGGGGTCAGCACGCATCGTGGTGTACATCTCATAACCTGAAATAAACATGCATCAAAACATAAGCTAAAATATTAAAGTAAACCTAAAGAAGAAAATGACAGGTTACACACACGCACCATGCTTATAAACACCAATAAGTAAGCATCGGTCGGCTTCTGAGTTCCACCAACCAGATGGAACATCCTGCTGCTCCATTTCAGGCAACCAAATATCAATTTCCCTGCATAGAGACACCACCTTTAGTAGACGTTATTGTATGCCTTTTATTTGCTAAAATGAGTCAATAACTTTACCTTGCATGAGCTCCTCTCAATACAGAATCAATGTGTTCTCCGATGACCTCCTGCTTCAGGTAATAAAGCATACGAACTCTCAACAACACTCTGAAAGGAAATGAAGTAAAAACAGAATATAAAAAATGTAACCAGCCCTTTAATGTATTATAAATATTTTTTTAAAAAGCCATACTTGTTACACTGGTGCTTAAGGTGCTTGCGATAACTGTCGTCCAGCAGCAGACTGTCAGGATTGTATTTACGAATCCACTCAACCTTCTGCACATCAAAAGAGCTCTGAGCCTTTACCCGCTTGCCCTTTCTGCCACGGGGGACAGGGATGGACAGACCTACAACAAAGGAAAAACCTTCTTGAATATTTTTAAAGCAAAGGAAGTCTCATTGCCAATAAAAGAATTTGTTAGTACCAGAATGGTTAAGCAGAGCTTGAGGCTCTCGTCCATTCTCTGGTGGAGTTATCAACTCCCAGATAAAGCTCTTGATGTTCTCATCTCCACGATAATGCAGAAGACAGAAAACCAGGATCACTCGACAGATGGTCTCCACGTCTCGCTCACTGAGACGCCGCTTACATCGAGCATGGGACAGGATATCTCTCCAACGTCCCCACCTGTACAGATTTAACATTGAAACGAATGCAAGAGTTTTGCACAATCCCACTGGCACACATCAAACATTTTCTGAATCACAAGACCACAATTATGAATAAACAAATGTACAAACCCATAAACAAGAAGGTGTTTCTCCACCCGGAAACAGTCTGTGCGTCCGTAGCCTCCACTGGAATGTCGGTCTGACCGTCTGGAAGCACGGGAGGTCCGGGCGTTATGTGGTGGGTAATCTTCATCACTGTCCATATCAGACAGCTCACCACCCTCTCCACGCAGAGTGGAGAACTGACGAGTTTGCTTTCTCACTCTTGGCGTGTCAATCACAAGTGTATTCTGCAAAGGGTTAGAAAGAAAGAGGACAAGATCACAAATGCAGAAATACACAACAGAAAGGTTTAAAGCAAGCAACAACACCCTACCTTCCTGTTGAGAGTGTCCATGTCTATATCAGCTTTCTTTGCCCACTTCTGCCAAAACTCAGGGTCATCCAGAGCAATATCTGTGCGGTTCTCAGATGCTACAAAACTAGCTTTGGAAAAGGTGGATCCTTTTCCCTCACTCTCAATTGTGATGGTAGTTGCTCTTCTCTGAAGAATCTGATCGATGTCCTCCTCACAGAAGCGACTGCCTTCATCGTTTTCATCCATTATGGCTGCGTATGCACCTTTACGAAGTAAATCCTCAATCTCCTTCTTGGAAAACTGTTGTATCTGAGGAACCAAATAACCCAAATGAGTGACAACCTGCAATGGGGAATAAAGCAAAACAGTTCTGTTTCATTCTTACCCCATTAACACTATTGTCCTTGTTTCCGCTCATGCTTTGCAAGACAGCTCGATCAAGTCCCAGTTTAAGACTGGCTTTGTCCAACATCTCCCTCTCGTAAGAGTTTCTGGTGATCAGACGATACACCTTCACTGCTTTAGACTGACCAATACGATGGCAGCGAGCCTGAGCCTGAGGAGTTGGTAAGAAAAACGAGAGGAATGAAATGTCCATCATTAATTTGATGAGTCATTTGAAAAATGAGACCCTCCTAACCTGAAGATCATTCTGTGGGTTCCAGTCCGAGTCAAAAATGACACAGGTGTCAGCAGCCGTTAAATTAATGCCCAACCCACCAGCACGAGTACAAAGTAGGAAGACAAACCGGTCTGAGTCTGGTTTACTAAATCGATCAATGGCCGCCTGTCGCAGGTTTCCTCTGACGCGCCCGTCGATGCGCTCATATAGGTATCTAACGAAACATTACAAGTCAAACAAGAGAATAAAGCTTACAAATTTAATTTTGTTTCTGGTTTTTATGCAGTTACATGGCCTTACCTTTTGTGAATGAGGTAGTCCTCTAGGATGTCGAGGCAGCGCACCATCTGGGAGAAGATGAGCACCTTGTGTCCTCCAGCTTTGAGTCGTGGAAGCAGCTTATCCAGCAAGACCAGTTTTCCAGCGGAGCGCACCAGAGCCTGGAGATGAAAGTCTGGAGCAAAAGGATCATACATCTCCCTCAGCTCAGCCACTATCTTCTCCTCAGCTCCTGCACGGAGATGGAACAAAATGTCGAAAATTGAGACAGCAATGAGCAGGGGAACATGAAAACCATGATGTGTGGAAAACAGATTTGGAAAACAAAAGATTGTTAACATGGGTGACCATTAAACAAGAGTAATAAAATGAGATTAATGATGTTTGTTGGGTTACAGTGTGATGTTTAGTACCGGTAATGAGGTATGGATGGTTGCAACACTTTCGCAGCTCCATCATGGTGTTGAGGAGATTGGGCACATTGCTGTTATGTGTGGCTCCCATGCTGAGGAAGCTAAAGTTACGCTCTAGAATAGCACGGTAATACTTCTTCTGAACATCAGTCAACTCCACCTGAGAAGCACAGAATTTCCTGCTATTAGAATCAAAAACACAGCAGAAAAAACAGAAGTTACTTAAAAATCAGAGTCAATCATGACTCGTACCTCTATAATGGTCTCTTGTTTAGGGGCAAGGTTCTTTTCCACATCCTCCTTCAATCTCCGCAACATCATGGGCTTAAGGATAGACTGCAGTTTCTGGACCTGATGAACAGATAGACAGAATTAAGATCAATCTTCTAAACATCCAACATCTCTTCTGAATTTGAAGCAACTTTGCTCTACCTGTTCCTCTGTTTTCAGATCTCCAAATTCACGTAGAAACTCGATTTCAGAGGGAAACTGAGTAGGTTCCAGGAAGTGCAGGAGGCTGAAAAGTTCCTCTACTGTGTTTTGCAGAGGAGTGCCTGTCAACAACACTTTATGCTCCTGCAAAAAAATAAAGACAAATGATGGAAGTTAAAGGGGAAGCCACATTGCGTCATAAAAACAACATTTTTTACAAAAGAATTAAATAGAAAATAAATGTTTAAATAAATCGTTAACTTATAATAGCAGAATGCTTAAATAAAGGAGAGAAAAATTTAATAGCATAGCTAATATCACAGAGCTCTATGTACAAAACATTCAAGTAAATAATCCATCACTTTCATATATTGTATAACATTTTTGAACTCAAAATAATGTGATGGACACTGATAGCCAAAATCATCAACATTTATTTTAACTTGAGAGATCTATTGTTCGATTTATGTTATCAATAGATTATTTTAAGTAGTTTGGACTGTTCTCATGTCTAGGATGAGCAAAGAAACTTACAAGTTCAAGCATCTTTAGGCTGTCCAGGAGTTTGCAGTTTCGGTTTTTTAGTCGATGAGCTTCATCAATTATTACACAACGCCAAGAAATCTCCCTCAGCTCAGGACAGTCTGACAAAATCATCTCAAACGTTGTGATGAGAGCATCAAACTTATAAGCACCTGGAATTAAATGATCCTAAAGAAAACAGACAAACAAGATTTTTATAAAAAGCTCAGATCTCTCATCTAAAATCATTCTTATTCAAGCTGTATTTCATTTAGTTAGAACATTCATATATTGAAAACAAGCACTGCATCTTGACAGACCTTGTCATCTTTACAGTACATCTCATACTGTTGAATCATCTGTCGGCTTGCAAGACTACCGTGATAAACAATAGCATTCATATCAGTCCAGGTGCAGAACTCTCTTTCCCAGTTTGTGATGGTTGACAGCGGTGCGATGATCAGGAACGGCCCCTGGAGCCCTGCAGAAAACACCTCAGACAGGAGGGCTATGGATTGAATGGTCTTACCAAGACCCATCTCATCTGCCAGAATGCAGTTTTGCCTAAGGAGGAGAAAAAGAGGAGGATACTTTCAACTAGGGCTGTAGCTATCAAATATTTTAGTAATCGAGTATTCAACCGAAAATTCCATGGATTAATCGAGAAATCGGATAAAATGTTTTTTTGCTTTATTAAAGTGCAATATTAAATATACAAGAGAAAATAAGACTCTTGGGTCTCCTAATAAAGGAAGCTTAGTTGTTCATTTTTAAAAACAATATTTTTATTTTTTAAATGCTTAAAATTCAATGCTTACATCAAAAACAAACATTTCATTATTACCCATTGTTTCTCTGTCTGTACTTGTACTGTGAACAATGAAAATAATGTTGCAAGATGAATTAAGTGCATTTAAGTGCCATTCATTTTTGGGTTTTAAATAAAGCATTTTCTGAGATACAAAAACTTTGCAGCATAACTAAAATTTATTTTTAAATTACTTTAAGCATCAAAATTAAGGCATACATTAAAGCAAAAAAATAATAATACAAAAACACTGCCTTTTAGTCATGCAACTTAACTTTCAGATCTAAAAGTTAAGTAAAAGTTCTGAACATAAGCCTTTACTGTCTTGGAATGCTTTGTAGCATTTAGGAGGCAAAAACACATGGACAGGAACTTGGAACAAGAGTCCATACATGGTTTCATACTGAGTGATTTAAGCCAATATATATTCATGAGAATAGAATTCATTCTCTCTCTGGATGTGTGTGCAAGTCTTTAAAGGAGCATGTGATTGTAACGTAGAAAGGTAAAGCATGTCAACATGCTCAGAACTAAGGCTTGCCCTGCGCTTTGAAGCAATGTTTCCTGCTGCTAAAAACAGACGCTCTGATCCCAAACCTTGGACATTTTGAGTCGTTTTTCTCCTACTTGTTTCTTCTCTTTTCTTATCGCCACTGTTATCGCTCACTTCTATTTGGCATCCCGCCGCCCTCAAATCAAAACACCACTGACTCTTTGCGTCTCCTTCCGCTTTGTGTGTGACGTAAACGCATTGTGTCACGTTAAAAAAATCATCGCGACAGAACCTGATGTGAGCTTTAAAATATATTAAAAGAGGCTTCGAGGCAGAGGAATTTGCCTCGATCATTTTTTGTAATCGAGTAACTCGAGTTACTCGAGGAATCGTTTAAGCCCTACTTTAAACTAATGCTCTGAGTTCTCAATACCTTTGTTTGTACAGGCTAAACATTTATTAAGCAGTAAAGAAGAATATAGACAGCCTAAAGGCTATCACACATAGACCAAAAGCTATAAAACTCCAGTTTATCTCACAAATTGATCAGAATCTCTCTACAATGGAACAGGAAGCAATTGAAAACATCTTCATCTGTATGTATTAGGGAGGCAAGTTGGCCACATTACCTGTTGTACCAGTTGAAGAGCAGCCAGTTGACTCCTTCCAGCTGGTACTCACGAAGCTGATTCCCACTTTTATACTCTCTGGACTCCTCCAGCTTCTTCCAGGAGCTAGCAGGAGGTCGGGGCTGATGGAAGAGCAAATCAGATCTGTGGAGCGGGGTGTCTCAACCTTTTTGACTCAATTGTTTTCAACAAAATGTGAGGGTGGGGGACCACTGACTTACAAAACGTCAACATCTCTACCCACGATAATATATTTAAAGCTTAACACTAACAGGAAAAATATATATTAATTATAAAACTGCCCAATAAATAGACATATCTTATATTAATCTTAACTTTAAAATAACGGTCATCTTGTGGATCCCTTGAAAGTAACGAGAACGAATGGGTAAATACCAGGCGATCCAGAATATTAAACGCTATGATTTGACATGAGACTGACATGAATTGACAGACATGAGCTTACAGTTCTCTTGAGACAGGGTTGCCGACTTTGAATCTTTCTGAAATCACCCACTTTCGCTCCACCAATATCCTCCTTAAGCTCCCATGTAGCATCTTCATATGGAAGTGAACACCACTTTACAAGGTAATACACAACCGGCTATGAGAGAGAACACAAGAATGAGTATAACAATATACTAAAAGAAGTAAAGTTTTAGCTTTATTTCAAACTACATTTGTCATTTGTATTAGTGTTAAACGTCTGTGTATATGCTAATTTAAAATTGTCATTGACAAATGCTTATCTGCGATCTGATACAAAATATCATCGACTATTGGAACAACCCTTTTTTGTAAAGAATTTAAGACAGGCGGACAACATAGAGCAATGTAGGAAGACTTTCAACTCTCTTGCGTGCAGTCAATCAGACTCTAAAACTCAAAAATCTGAATCATCCGAATGGCTCTATACAGAATAAAAAAAATTAAAAAAAAAAACTTACCTCGCCATTGTCCTTATCGACACTATGCGATTCATCCAAGATACGATCAACCTCCACATAGTCTGGATTGAAAGGTTCCTCATCCTACCAAAGAAAATATTTAGAAAAATAAAATCGAAAGCCAACACAGCACCATATGTGCTGAAATTCAGCTTCACAGGGTCTCTCACCTCTTGGAAGAGATTCCTCATCTGTGCCTGTTTGGTCTTGAATCTCTTGAGCTTCTGATGGATCCTCTTGTCTTTCTCCAGCTGATCAAGAGTAGCCCATTCACAGTGCATGTAAGAGCTAAAACACCCACCACAAATAAAAATGACTCTCCAACATTGACTGATGTATTGAGTATACATGAATCTGAAAACAAGCCGACTTACTAGTTTTTGTATTTGACAAAGTATTCCTCAGCATTAATATACTGGCCTGGAGAAACCTGCAAGAGAAAGGGAAAACATCAGTCAGAATGATTCCAGTTAAATGCCAAAATAGGATAGAGCTTGTTATGTTCAGTGCTTAAAAAAAATATCATCATTGCATTTGATTAGTCTTGCAACTATTAAAAAAATACTAAAAAAAGGAAAAATAAACAAACAAAAGCAATATCTGCGTGGTTTAAACAGGTAACATAAGGTTAAACAAAACATCTAATAAGATTGAAACACAGCATATTAAATATTACTATTCAGACTACATCCTGATTGATAAGAGTTAAAATACACTTGCCTCCTTTTTGGTCACCCGCATGGACAGAATTTTATCCACAATAGCAGCATCCTCCTCGCTTGGATTCTCCTAAAACAAAAAATCAGATTCCTGTTCAGACACGCAAGAGTAAACCATGAGACCAGTTCAATAATATGATTCTCTCAACTCCCAACAGTAATGTTCATGTTGATAAAACCAAAAGTCAGCAATTGTAAACAGTCCAACTCGCTGTGACTAGGGTGCTGACGCACCACAAAAAACTGCATGCTTGGAAGACCGTCTCCATCAAGCTCCTGTTTAAGTTCCACCGCCATGGCCTGAGCGTGGCTTATAGTAGACACAGCAGGAGTGGTAACGTCAACATCCGCGTCCATTTCGTCCTCATCATCTGTGATTTTGATGTCCAAATCTTCGGTATACTTCTTTCTCTTTACCTGGCGGTTAGAGCGCCGCTTCTGTTTGATGAAAATGACAGAAGTCAGTACATTCGGGATTCTGCTGCTGTCTTAGCAGATTATGGCATTCTACTGACATATGTTAGGGACAAAATAGAAGTGGGCAGCATGACTAAAATTTTGAGCATGAGTTCTTTTATGTATATAACAATAAAGTAAAGGCAGATATGATTCTACTATTGTACATTTTTTGCTCTTCAAGCTTAAGTACCTGGGACATGTCCTCCTCCAGTGTGCGGGGTGAAACGGGTGGGCTATCCACATCTGAATGGTCAGAGGATCCATTTCTTTTCCTTTTCTTACCACCCACAGGTGTAATTGTGCTACACAGACCAAATATTAGGACAAAAGCTTGCATAATTACACTAAAACAACATTTAAGGAACAAGAAAACAAAAAACTTACTTCAGCTTAGTCTTAGATTTACTTTTACTGCCTCCGACAACCCCTCCTCCCATACCCGGAGTCTTCGCCTTGGATTTTTTATCTCCACCCGGCACCACTTTTCCTCCTCCTGCGCTCGGGCTTTTCTTCTTGCTCCCTCCTCCTCCGCCGCCGCCTCCTTTCTTTTTGGCCGAGGCGGCACCTTCAAGGTCTGCTGAAGTCTGTCCAGCAGGAAGCTCATCCTGGTTGAGAACACGAGGGATGTTCCTCTCACCCCTGGCTTTGGCCCGTGCGATGGCCTCAGCAACGATGCGATTGGCCTTCTCTTGCTTGCACAGAGTTTCCACTTTCCGCGGGGGTTCTTGTACCTTAGTCAGGCGCACAGCAGAAGACGCAGCTGTAGTAGTCGTGACGGCCGAGGAGCCGGAGGCCGAAGTATTGATGACTTTTACCACGGAAACGGAACCACCGGCACTGGACACCACGCTGGACTGTGGAAGAAGACATAGGTAGAAATGTAAATATGAGTCACAAGACACAGATATCATATGATCCAATCGGATTACATTCCTAAGAAGTCTTACCTGTGGCTGCAGTAGCAATTTCAGAGGCACTGCCAGTCTTTGTCCTCCCTGTCCTTGAGAAATTTGCACCACCTGAGGGCTGCCACCAGCATTAGCTGACCCAGACACCAACTGGAACTGTGGGACAAAAAAAACGCATGTTTCTCTCTGCAGAGTGCCTCCTCTACACTCACAGATGTGACCTGTCCTATTGCTTACCTTGGCTCCCTGTTGGTTTGGCTGCTGTTGAACTTGCAGCTGAATGGTGAGCATCTTTGGCTGTGCCCCCGTTTGACCTGCCTTAGCTTGGGCGAGAGCCGCCAGCTGGCTTCCCTGTAAGACCAATTTCCCTGGCAGAGAGCCCAACACCAGCCTGGACTGTTGGCCCTGTTGACCTGGCCCTGCAGTTCCCCCTATAGTCATCGTCCCGGCCTGGGCAGCTCCACCCTGCGTGGGCTGCTGTAGCACCAAGGTGATCCTCTTAGCTTCACCCTTAAAAGAAAGAAGGGAATTATTAGATTAAAAATATAAAGCAGCACATGAAGTCAAACTGTGAGTAGAGACTGACCTGTTGCGACACCGCTGAGAGGGTGACACCCTGAGGTCGGACAGATGCTGTTGTCACAGGGACTGTAGCAGCTTGGGTTTGCGTCTGTAGAGACACCTGCGCTTGCTGCTGAACTTGGACCTGCTGCTGGACCTGTGCATGCTGCGTCTGCTGCTGACCCTGGTTCAACTGCGCTTGCATCTGCATCTGTACGGGCTGTGTCTGCATCTGTGACTGGGGCATTGATGTCAACAACACCTGCTTCATTGGGCCATTTGGAGTCTGAACCAGTCTTTGGACTCCCGAGCCCACCTGCCCCTGCCCAGGAGACGTTGCATTTAACATAGTCCCGCCGGACACAACAGTCATTCCTGGCCTAAGAGGGGTTCCTGTTAAAACTCTGGCAAGTGTGACTTTGCCCGGAGAGCCTGAAGCACCAGTGACACCCTGTAACACTTGAGTCTGACCCTGAGGGCCCTTCAAGATAACAATCTTGGGACCAGACTGCCCGGCCTGCTGCGTAACAGCAGCGATCTGCTGAGTGGTGACCTGAGCGCCCGACACGGGTACCCCAATCGGGGAACTCAGGAGAACGGTCGCCGCCCCGCTGCTGTGACCGGCAACAGACATAGAAGATTGAGGCATCGCCTGAATAGAAATTGGAGCTTGGGCAACTGACATGTCCTGGGACATCTGGGTGAGCTGCTGTGTTTGAAGAGTTTGAAGCGGCATAGAGACTGTTGACGCGACTGGATCTGGGATGGCATCGCTGAGTAAAGGGACATCAGGATCCGCAGGTGGGTCGACTTGCCCGAGGGCCAACTTCAGCGCCTCCTCCACTGGATCTGAGGAGCCCTGGGAAAACGCGTCATCCGGTAGGGAATCCAAATTGAAGAGCGGCGTGTCATCGAAAAGGTCCATAATAGGGTCCGCCATCTTTTCAAAGAGTTTGTGAAAAAAGACAAAGAACGGGGGATATCCAGTGTTGGTATGCAAACATCCAACAAAAGAATCAGCAAGTACGCTGTTTAAAGAGAAACAAGAAAATTTTATTAACTACATCCATTCCTTTGATATATTCATAGCTATTAAAACAACGTGACATTAAAAAGTGCTTTTTAAATAAGCCTGAATTAATTTTAAGCTCTGTTATCATTTATGTACCCTTGTGTCATTTGAATCGGGAACTGGAAAGGAAAGATTTCAAGAAATGTCTCTGGTTTTGTGTCTCTATAAAGGTGAACGGAGACACCGTTGTTCGACTATCCCTCTTTAAAATGTTTAAAACTCTGCAGAATCAAAATGACCTGACGCTGAATAAACCATTAAAGAATATTTACTGTACATGTGAATAATCCCTTGAAGTGCACATATTATAATACACAAATTCTACATATATTAAGAATAAGAAAAAAGTATCTAAAGACAACAAAATAAATAAAACAACATGCTCACCTGTAAAGAATCAGAATGCAAAGAAGAGGTCGAGAGAGAGTATATCAGTTCTCTCTCTCTTCCCTCTGGAGTTCCTTGTTGTGTCTCTGGCTGGACAGCATCCAAAGAGATCCATCAATAAATGTGTGTACTGATGCCCTAAAAACAAAGAAAATATAGCATAAAAGACATGAATGTCTTAAAAAAACCAATGGGTCATGCTCTACACATCATGTCTGGTATCTCACTGCATCAGATGTCAGACAGCAATCATAACAATGATGTTTAAAGTCAGATCAAGCTTGTCATTTTAAACAATTATATATGTTCAACAGCAAAAGCCCAATGTACAGATCATGTACATTAAACAAACCCAATCTATGATGTTCTACAGGAGTTAACCATGACTGGTGCACAACAGTCTTAAAGGAGCCACCAGACAAACCCATCAATGTTCACAATGGCGTGTTCACAAATGCTAATGTGTGTGTGTGTTTGTGTGTGTGTAACCTCATTGAGTTTAGCTGTGCTGACCGATGTGAGCTCTATTCATCATAACACATCACTCATTCAGACTCGATCTCTCTCATCAACAAACCGGACCAAACCAAAGGCAACGTGCTCCAAACACCACAGCCCGACTACGTACAGACATGGACAAGGCCGCAAAGCTGTTTCGACTTGGCTACGGCCTGTTTTCTAGTCAAAAATGCCCTCGCAACGCCGCCATCCGCTGTCCTAACTTACTCCGCGTGAATTTCGGGCTGTTAAATGTACCTTTGCATCGACACACATGGCTTTCTCCGTCTCACAACACTGTACGGTTACAGGAAACGGCCAGCGGAGAGCAGGAACTAACCTCATGCCAGCCCTGACGAGGAAAGCGCGGCCCCGATCTCACCCGCCGCCCGCCGATTGGCCCGTCGCGAGAGGGCTGTCAGAAGTCAAACATTCCATTGGCGGGATTGACTGTCAATCATGTGAGTGTGCGGCAGAACAGGGCGGGAGATGGTGCGGCGCGTCGGTCGCGCGCAGAGTTCGGTTGAGGACGCACTGAATGCGGCCTAGTTCTCGCCGGGTTTGTGATGCTCGCTACCACAGCGGAGGAATTTTATTATTATATAAAATGGTTTAAATTAATGTTGGATATTCTTATACATGCACTTTATTTTGTGTAACTGGAATTTGTAAATAAAGGGTTTGGTGTCTGAAGAATGGATGAATATTTGTGTTTTATGTAAAAAGAATTATATATAATTTAATAAGTAAACATTACATTTGTTTGTTAAACACCAAATTATACATGTCATGTTATTCTGTATTTAGATTTTTTTATATAGATTTATATTAAAGGAAGATCATGTTAAAAAAATATTAATATATTTTTTTGTTTTTTGACATTGAATTTGGTTTTCATCAAAAAGTTTAGTCCCAAACAATCAAAATTTACATTAAATAAAATTGTATATTTTAAATAAATATATTTGTCTGCATTGAATTCTGTTCTACACAAATTAATTAAGAAATAAACATAAATAAAGTCAAACTATATCGATATTTTCTTTTTAAACAAAATGTAAGGCTTTATACTTCTAAATAATTATATAAATATTATTAATAATGTGCAGTCTGGAGATTTAAAGTGATAGGTCACACAAAAATAATCTCATGTCATCGTTTACCTCTTAAAACCTTTATGACTTTATTCTGCGAAATACAAGAAGACATTTTTAAGAATTTTTAAAAATGTGTCAAACAAATTCACTCACTTCTATTTTATAGACATATAACCAACACAAGTGAATGGGTGCCAGTTAGCAACATTTTTCAAAATATCTTCTTTAAATGTTCTGCAGAAGAAAGTCATATGGGATTGAATTGACATGAGTGTGAATTTTCATAAGACTTTTTAACATTTGTAAATCATCTGTCCTGTCTGCAGTTTGTCCCTCGTCTTTCTTTCTTGCATGTGTGAATAAGTGTGTGTGTTTAAACCAATGCAGCGTACTTTATTCACTGTGACAGGCTGCCCTGCATGATCCATAGGAGTCCAGTGTATACTTGCAAGCCTGCTTGCCAAAAGCCCCATCTGCCTTTGCTCGACCGGTGGCACTGTAGTTCGTATCCGTTAGCCATTATGCCTATGCTGCTATCTGTGAGGATTCCTGCTTCATCTTGCCAGCTCTGATGCTGAGAGCTATATTTACAAACAGCTGCTGTTATAGGTGAAATACACCGCTCAGAGAGGTATCACAGCCGAGAACAGCACAGAATGAATCATCTGAAGGAACTGAGCATCTTATATGGCCAGAACCATACAACAGAGAAAGAGGAGTCTTTTTGTTTAGATAAGAGATCACATTTAATGAAACTTAAAGTTGAGAATATTCAAACCTAGCTTAACAAGCACGCCAACATAAAGAATGAATTTAGACATTTAAAATAATTACAAGTTGTTCCGTTTATGTAATTGTTTAAAATTTAAATAACAAATCTTCACATTTGAAAATAAAGATGCGTATAGAAGAACCATTTTTCATTCTATAAAGAACCATTCAGTCAAAGGTTCTTTAAGGAATCATCTCTTTCTTACTTTTTATAATCTGAGAAACACTTTATCACATTAACAGCTTTTAATGGTTCTTTATGAATCTATTTGGAGAAAAGATTCTTTTATGACATCATAATGCACCTTCAATTGTAAGAGTGTGTTATTCTTGATAGGGACTTTTTAAACATCAATGTTGAGGTCAACCATACATTAGCATACAGACCTTATATGAAATACATGACAGAATAAAAACATTGAAACAAATGGAAGCTTAATATCTCTTAATGTCCATATTTATTTTTAATAAAATCTTTCCTTGTCTTTTCTATGCTCTGACATTTTTATAGATAAAAGACATAATACGGATTTCTCAATTTATTGCATCTGTTAATAATCTTTATAGTGCAACTTCATAAGAGCATGTATCCCTGCATCCGTCTCGTTTCTCGGATCATGCACCTCTCTACAACGGGAAGACCAGGAAGCCTGAAAAGGTGGAATACTTCCAGCCTCCCATTAGGTTGCCTCTCTCTAGTTTGAGGTAAGCTTTGTCGCCTCTCTCCATGATAACAAGCCCAGCGTTGGTGGCCGCCTCCCGTGTCACGTCCTGATCTCCAGCAAAAGCTGAGATCATCGGCCATCCGTTCAGCATTAAGCTCACCTGCGATGTGGAAACATTCAGCGTGACTCCTCCGAACAAAAACCTTTATCATGTCACATCTTGTGCATTCTATACCTGTATGGTTTGTCTGTTGTAGGCCTTCACCACATGGAAATTAAAGCTGTACACTCCTCGCCGTGGAGCGAGGAAGATGCTACTCTCCTGGTCAAAATGTCCCCCCACGTTCACCAAGATCTGACAAAACACACATTATGCATGAGAGAGGATTACTGCAAAGTATGTCTTGGTGGTAGTTCACCCTACCTGGTCGAAGTAGATGATCATGGTGCGGTTGCTCATGTCTGTGGGCTCATGGTTAGTTTGACGTGTGGCAGAGAAGGCCACGCGTCCGGTACCCGAGCGCACCGACATACCCAGTGCATTTCCAGCGGGCTCTGAAGAAGGCGTTGAGTCACACACCACCAGACATTTCCCTTCCAGAACTATGGGCTCTGTGTCGTTCTGTCCTCTCACCGCTAGGATGCCCACTAAAGCCAACAGACATGATATAAGTGTGGACATGTCGTCTTCTTGGGATATCTTCACTTTGAGGGCCAAATGCTCCCTGTAGTTTGGTGGAGCCAAATCTTGTCCAAAATTGATCCTTTGAAAAACCAGATCTGTGTATATCACCAGAATGCCCTTGTTTGCTCCGTTCACTCTTAATTCTTCTTCTTCTCACTCTCTGGACTGTCACGGCCTTATGATGAAGATGTACTTCTGTGTGTGTTAAATCGCCTGTAGGGGACGAGAGGCAAGGACGTGTAGAGGTTGCTCATCAATCTGAAAAAAATCCATCATCAATGCCAACCTGCGAGAAGAGAGAGAGAGCAGGTAACAGGAAGTCCACCAACAGGTATGCCGGTGCGGGGGAGAACGAGGAGCAGTGAGGGATGAAGATCATGAGGTAACAGTTTGGATATCTTTCAGCTGAAGGGAGCGGCGTCCAGGAGAGAGTGAGAACAAGAGACAGAAAAAAGAACAACTCCACTGAGAGACCATCTGTCTGTAACACGCTTTCACTTCCCTCCTGACGCTCCACAACACGCAGGACTCTCTCCCCTACACAGACACTCGGCTTTAGTGACGCTTATTGGCAAAACCTCCCCTCTCTCTCTCCTCGGTGTCTTGGCACAATCTAATAGACAATAATGTGCCTTATAACCAAAAATATATCTCACACAATACTGATGTATAATATATCAATGTTAAATTTTACTTAATCTTTGTGAACTTTCTTAACTGTGGTTTTGAGTTGAACTTTTGAGAACATCTTTACAGGCTCCTTCGTATACAAAGTCAAACCGTTATGCTTGAACCTCCAACCTACGAAACATCAACCTTTCATCCATGATCCCATATAAAAAAACATGATATCTCAAGCATGCACAAATCGAGAATGAAATGTACATTTTTCAGCAGTCCCAAATCACACAACAGCCATTCAACAACTTCCCACTAAATCTTCTTCCCTACATGAATCATTCAAGATGAAATGCATTACAGCAGAGAAATAAAATGCTAACCTGATTCTATAGGATGTCCTTCGGTTTCTCTGCGAAGTGATGTGAAGTATCAGAGCTTCGGCAGGAAGAATCTGACAGCTAACAGATCTTTTCACTGGTCCTGTCTCCAGAAGACACTCCCCTCCTGCTCGACCAACTTTACCTCTCTCTCTCTTTCTAATAATGTCATCAATGAATGTTTGGCCAAAGGCAAGGCAAAACTACATATCTATTTGATATTACCGCATTAATGAAAATTACAGTTAACCAAAACATACTGGAAGGCAATAAGCTAACAATGTACAATACATGGTGTTATACATACACATTTTTAACTGACACGACAAAAAAGAGCAGATGAAGACTGTTTAACATGGTTGCATGTTTTAGGGTAAGGATACATTTTTTTTTAAACTGATTGCCAAAAATGAAAATTGTGTCATCACTCGCTCACACAAACCTTTATGACTTTCAGATCACAAAGGAAGATATTTTGAAGAGTGTTGGTTACTAAACAGCAATAGCATCCTCTTACTTGCATTGGTTTTCAATAATAGGGAATTGGTGCCGTTGTTGTGTGGTTACCAGCATTCTTAAAAATATATTTTTTGGCTTGAGCAGAAGAAAATCAAAATCAAAAAGGTTTGAATATTATTTTGGATGAAAGCATTTACCAAATGTCTAAATATCGAAATCTGCCATAGTTAGGTATTGGTGGAAAACTTCTGCCATCTCTGTTTGTTGAAATACCCTACATACTAGATCACAGATCTACAGTGCCTTTTATGAAAGTTCTTGTTTTAAGTGCACTCATGTTTTCTTCAGGATGGTGACCCTGCTGTTCAGTTCTGGTTTATAAAGTCCAAATCCCAGACAGACGGGTTTGGTAAAGATGGTGCTGAACTTGTACAGAGGGAGGAGGGTGGATGATGGCCCCACCTCTGAGAATGTGATGGAGCCAGAATCATAATCCAGGGAAACTGCCAGGTGGTTGCCAGACATTTTTGTGGAAAGGCGGGTTTTCTTTCGATCATGCCATGCAGCCAGTTTTCTTTCATGTTGCTGCGTAAGACTCCAGGATATCTGATACAGTCAAATAATGGATAAATAAACTAATAGTCAACAAACCAACATTACTGCCAGAGACAATTATTATAAAATGTGAAACTTACAAAAAATATATCCCTGATATAGAAAACAAAAAATATTGTAAACAATATCACAGTGAATAAAATAAAATGTTCTCTCATGTAAAATTCATATTTTTATAATTTGACTTCACAGTAAAAAAATCCAGTAGAACCGTAATTTATCAGCAGCTAGAGTAAAGGGAAACTATTAAGAAATGTAGATTATTTAGTCTCTAAATAGAAAGCTATTTTAAGGTAAAATAAAAAAAAATTCAGTTTTTTTTGTAAATTTGCAGTTTTTTAATTTTTATTTACCATATTTAAAAATATTAGTGTTAAAATACTCTGAAACAGTAAGTAGCTTGGACACCAGAAAAATTTGTAGAATTTTTTTTCATTTAAAAGTCAATTAAAAGTTTTCATGTAATTTCACAATTAAATTGAAAGTTTTACTGTATTTTAAAAATACCACTGTAAAATTGTAATTTTCCAGCATTGAAATCTGTAAAACAGTAAAGATAATAAAAAAAAGTGTACATTAAGTATATTTTTCTGTTTTCCTATGGTAAAATGTTCATCACTGTATGGCTCATAATTGCATTTATAGAAACAATTTGTAATGTGTCTATAGATGGGTTTACGTGACACATTTTTAAATAAAGGTTTATCATTTTGAACACATTTTAAGATTAAATGACATTAAAAGACACCTTTATTAGAAAATATAGGTGTTTATTAGGATCACACTACCTTGTTGCAGCCAAACGCTGTCCCCTCTTTGGCTTTTCTGGCTATGCTCTGATAGGTCACTGCTATATCCCAGAAGCCCTCCACCTCCAGCTCCCAGTAGTGTGTTCCTGAAGAAAACATCTGACGGGAGATGACCTGAGACCAGTGGTCGAAACGTTCAGGATGGTCAGTGACAGACAAGCGCTTTTTGAGCCTCATCACTGATCGCAGATCATCAGAAACATTTAGAAGAGGATGAGCTGAGTTCCTGTCCATGGTTAATGGACTGGTTACTAAAAAAAGCAAAATAGAAGAACCAGACATCAGGGCCTATTCCTCTAGATGGCACTACCAGGCAAGAATTATGTAAAAATGTACAAAATATTACAGTACATACTTACAGGAGCACACTTCTTTATTAATCTATTATATGAAACTTTTAGTTTGTACTTTTACTATAAGGAACTGTAAGGAATAGGAATGAGAAGAACCCTCACAGAGGTCTCTCTTAAGTTCAATGAGGCAGCGCAGAATCTCAGCTATAAACTCTCTGTATTTATTTTCCACATTATCAATCACACGTTTCTTATTCATGTTTGGATGAGCTGGTGTGAACACCGGTACGTCGAGTTCTGCCATCATCCTAAAAGACAGCATAGAGAGATGAATAAAATAATAACAAACACACATATATACACCAATACATCTAACACACAACTGCACCAACATTTCACAAGCTATTTACTATTACAGCAACTAGACTTACTGTGAATCTTCTGACTGTAAAGCCTGTAAAAGCATACAGAATTATTATGAATGACAGCTGGAGTAATGTCTCTCTATACGTTAAAGTCACAGGATTTTGTGTTTTAAGAATCAAGTTCTCTCTTTGATCAGCATTATAATGCAGCTTTTCTATTGTCTGTTAAAGTGATAGTACACCCAAGAATAACAATTCTGTCTATATTTATCCTCTTGTCATTTCAAACATTTATTACTTTCCTTCTGCCACATAACAAAAAAAGAACTTTTAAAGAAAGTTGGGAACGAACACACATTTGCTTCTGTTATTTGGACACAAAACAAGTACAAGTGAATGTGCGCCAGTTGCCCTCTTTCTTCAAAATATCTTCTCTGTGTTCTGTGAAAGAAAGTCATACAGGTTTAATTTTGTGTTGTTTAAACATAAATATAAAATGTTATGCAGTTTGCAAAGTCTGTAAACATTGCATTTCATTGTTATTTCAACCAGTTTGTAATGTTAAAGCTTCAACATATAACGCAAATCAGTTTTACAAAGAATTTCTAGGGAATTTTTCCACTAGAAAAACGGACAACTTTGTTAAAACTTAAAAGACGAGCACAACTTTTACTCTACCACATGTTAGGGCAAATACAATTGAAAAGAGATCCAGGGAGAAGATTGTTGAAGGTCACTTTATTATATTCCTTGCTCCTTGGATAAAAAATGTAGATCTTGAATGTTTACCATTACAGTTATAATAGCCATTGTCAAAAACTAGGCTCATATATATTTCCCTTGGCATTCTGATATTTAGATATCATTTATGTTTTAATTAAAATAACCTTTAAATGACTTTTAAATGACATTTGACTGTGACTCAAGCCGTTTTAGTATGCAATCATTTCAGTTAAAGATTCTGAGTACTGAGGTGAATATTCTGAAGTCTTTATTACAGTGTATCAGTAAGAAATGACATACAGTCATACTAAACGTTATAAACTCAAACTCTTTATTTCATGTGTCAAACTCTTTTATTTTATTCCATAAACACTTTTAACGCAGCAACCATTAGTTCACATACCCAGATTAACATGAAGGGGTCGCTCTCTTTAAGCAGGGAGGTCAGAAATCGGTGGATGTTCTCAGTCTGTTTGAGGTCTTCTCTCACTTTGCTAAGATCCTCTTGCATCCTTTCTAATGCCAGCTGTCTCTCCTGCTCGGTGATGTTTGTCACAGCTGACACTAATCTGTCCACCTGAGCCTGCAGGGCCGAACCCATCTGTAACACCTGCGAGACATCACTTACAGAGGATTCCTGCTAAGAAACACATGGAACATCCAAAACATACATAACATATGAAAACGTGTGCACAACCATATTTCTAATAACTAGTTTGGATGTCAAAGCCCAACTTACTATGATGGTGTGACAGGAGTTCTGATGTTCCTGGAACATTTGCTCTGCTTTCTTTAATTTCTCTTCTGCTCTTTTAAAACGGCTCTGTAACGTGACCTATACAGAGTACAGACGTGTAATTTATAGTCAACAATCTCACAATCCATTATATTTTTTTAAAATATGTTTAATCCATGTGCTAGAGTACAAAAAGTGGCAAAAAAAACAAACAGCAACAACAACAAAAGCATTTTATATTACAATTGTGCATTTACATTTCAAGCTCACCAAAGCTATGGGTCATCCTCAGAAAAGTTTTAGGACACTTATTTACTTATTCATTTATAGTTTTCCAAATTCTAGAATAATAAACTATTATTAAACTAAAATTATGAAACAAATGCAAAGGGAACATGTGAAATACATTCCAAAAAATCCATTTCACTTTCTCAAGCAGCTTCTTAAGGTCTCAGCCTCAGATGCTTTTTAAAGAATTTTAAAAGAGTCCCTGTCTGTTGTCTATTCTTTCACCATCATTAAGTCATCTGTTAAAAAAAAAGTATTAAATAAACTGTACGTTTTGCCATGAAATTAAAAACATGCGTGTTTGCTAAATTATATTCTTTGTCCATTATACTAATTTCAAACATTTAGTTGTACACCTTCAGATCAAAGGTTTTCAAAATAAAGAGAAATATTTCTCTCAAGGGTCTCGAAGCTTATGACTGCTAGTGTACATTACACCAATTTTGTCATGTAGCGAGTTCCCTGGCCTTCAAATTGTAAGTACAAGACCACCACAGGTTCAGCACCCTCTACCATCATTCGCTGATACAGATGTTTGTGCCCTCCAGATCGCTGTCATCAGCTACTGATCGATGTCTGGTGGTGCCCACCCTATAGGGTAAGAAATCTCTCTCACTCACCTTCTCTGGATCAGTTCCACGATTGTGGAAAGATCTGCCGGTTACTACATATTTGGCAGACTCCTTTTCCACCTATAAAAACGTCTTGAAACCCATCTTTTCTGCTTGCACCTGACCCATAAGTGAACCTCTTTCCTGACATGCTCATTCTTTCTATCAAAAGTGCTTCTTTTGTAAACTTTATTTGTCGCTTTGAAAGTGTCAGCTAAATGACTTTAATGTAATGTAATGAACATGCAGTCATTTCATAACTCACTTTATATTCCTCGTCAATCTTTCTCATCCCTTTGACCAGGTGTTGAGCATGCCGTCCTTCTAGAATGCAGTCTGCGCAGATGTACTCCATATCATCCATGCAGTAATAGCGGAACACTTCCTGATGAGCGGCGCACCTGCGGTGGGACATGCTGGTCA
Source organism: Triplophysa yarkandensis (assembly GCA_033220385.1). NCBI lineage: Eukaryota > Metazoa > Chordata > Actinopteri > Cypriniformes > Nemacheilidae > Triplophysa > Triplophysa yarkandensis. The sequence goes on along the minus strand of CM065664.1, from coordinate 5,967,108 downwards.
GCGGCTCCACTAGCAGGTGTGTTCGGTAAGCGGGCCGCTGCAGATGAGGCCGCAGGTGCTGCTCGCACAGAGACACCTCACAACGCAGACAAGTCTTTACAGCAGCACATATCTGACCATCATCGCAGCAGTCACAGATCACCACCCCTCGCTCTTCCACACACTGCCAACACACAAATCTTCCTCTGCCAGAGCCGGCACTCCAAGCGTCCCGTACACAAGCCGGGCATAACGTGTGGCCGCAGGGAAGGGGGTGAGCCTGGCCAAATAGGTCTCGACACATGGGGCACATGTGTAATTCCTCCACTGAGCTCATGACAACTGTAAATTCATTTCATAAACATGTTTGTGTTAAAACAAGCCTGGCGTAAAGGAGACTGGACAAAGCGATGGCTTTTTAAGTGGGACAGTTCATCCCAAAAGGAAAATTGTGCCATCGTTTACTTGCCCTCTTGACATTTCAAACATGTATGACTGCAAGACACAAAGGAAAAGATTAAGAAAAATCAAACACCATTGGTCTTCATTCACTTCCATTGTATGGACACAAAGCCAGTGCAAGACAATGGGGACCAATGGTTTTCCTTTGCCAACATTCTTCAAGATATCTTTGTGTTCAAGAAGAAAGGCATACAGGTTTGAAGTGGTGAATTAGAAGCACACGAGTGGCCAAACCAAATTAAATGTGAAGAAATTCAAATATTTCCTAAAAACACAGAGTAAGCCTGCAATTGGTTAGGACCAAGGCGCCGGTGTTACAACAAATTCGGTGACCGCAGGAAGCAATGTTATCCTCAATGTTGTCCTGCTGTGACTCTTGTCATTAATGTTAATCAAAAAAATAAATAAAGAGGAATTCTATCTGTTTTCCTGCTTTTTGCAATGACTTGCATGAACTTTGAGTCATAGGGATTAGGAAACACATTTAGAACAAACCAAGTCTTACAGCTTGGTTAATCTGTTTCCTTATCAACTATTTATAGTCTGTTCAATCTGACTTCTGGATAAATAAGACAATATCTCATAGATCTCTTTTTAAGACATTAAGATCTAAAGATAAAGTAATTCTTGTTTCCTACAAATTAACACGCCAGCAACTGTAATGAAAGCAGTTCAATGTATAACTATGAGTCTGGGGATCCATTAAAGCTTTGGTTTTACATCCTGATATCTCAACATTGACTAACCAATGGTTTGATTGGTAGTTTTGTCCAAGAACGGAAAGCAGCACAATCTGCAGGTTTGATTTTCGACCAATTTTCTACAATGCACATGACATTCCCATCATTCTATTGTTTTATGCAGACAATACTACATATAGACAACTGGAAAATCCTTATATTGAACAGTGTTCTTCTGTATGAACCATGATTCTATCACTGTAGGCCATTGTAAGCATCATAATGTCTGTAAGATTGTTGGAGGAAAACATGAAATCCCACTTACCGTTTTGTTTATTGCATGAGTTCATGTGGCAGCTGGCTTATCCTGCGATGTCTTAACCAGACTAACTGACCTTTTAACACACTATTAAGCCATCATGTGACCTGCTGCTCTATGTTGAGTGCATGTGAGGTGAATGAACTAAAATCCAAACCACGCATAGTTAGATTCTTGTCTTTATAATCTTTCGCTGACATACTTTTATCTTTCTCTCGTTCTTGCTCCATTAGTTACCTAGTTTTAATTGTCATGTACTTACACTAGATCGGACCCGGAGAAGAATGATTGACACATGGTGGATTCATATTTATAGACTGTCCGATGGTTAATTTAGACCGATAAAATTTAGTAAAGCTTTACTATATTCTTTAATCATGAGATTATGATTAAGGACAGAACATACGAGAATTAAGCAAATCTGACGTCATCATTACAAACAATAGGATATAATGTCTTTAGAATTTTTAATAGTGATATAAAATATTATACAGTATTGTCAAACACATCCGTGTCAAGTGCTGATTGAACTGAAAGGATCTGGCAGATATAACCATTATTTCGGGCAAATTCTACTGCCACGTCAGTTAAGTAAACATGCTTGTTGTTATTTGCAAAACCTGGCATTGCGTTGAACTATGACCCAAAAATGAAAGCTCGGCCTATCTTTATCAAACACAAATCCAATAATAGCAAGAATCACAAATACTCTACTGTATTACTTAAGCAGAAATGCCTTTTGGACTTTTCTTAATGATACTACAAGTATTGAAAAGGGCATTACATTTTTTTTATATATTATAATGCAAGAGGTTATTATAGATTATTCAATCCAGCCAGAAAACAGTGTGATCTGTTCCCTATTAGTAACGTCATTTAATCCTTCTATGACAAAAGCAAAGGATAAAGGCAGACAAGGGATTCTACTGACACACATCTGAATGAGACAGACAGACAGATCACAGACAGACAGACAGGTCACAGACAGACAGACAGACATCCGTCTACTGCAGCGCCAGTGTCTCTCAACAAAGAGAGAGGGCCATTTTAACCAAATACAAAGAGAGAGAGAGAGAGAGAGAGAGAGAGAGAGAGAGAGAGAGAGAGAGAGAGAGAGAGAGAGAGAGAGAGAGAGAGAGAGAGAGAGAGAGAGAGAGAGAACTACAGGAATGACAGCAATAGCGAATAAAATCTCCATCTTATTGTGCCATAAGCCCAAATATATATCCAGAATGTGTGATAAATGAGTATTAGTGAGTATAGTAAAGCTTATTTAGATGTTTGAGTCGACTGCGCATCATGGTGGCAACATGCCGGAAGAGCATCGATCCTATTCCCACGTAATCTTTTCCTGTAATTTCACAAACACCCGCGATATATAATCATCTCCCGGTAAGTATGGCAGCGTTAATCCTCTTTACTATCCCAGCACTGCATGTTTGACTTGTGTCTACGTCACAGAGTTATGGGAAAATATGAATCATAATTGGTTATGATCATAGAGCGCGCGCGCACAGGATGCAACAGGTCTCGCGCGTACAGTAGACCTGTAGTTTGCGCGTGCTTCTGGATGACGTAATTATGACATTTGAACGACAATATGACTGAGTCCCAGGTTACAATGGAAAGAAATCTATGTGTTGTGGTGTTATTGTTACTGTATTAATAAAGTCTTGAGGTTTTATTTAAGGGTTTTCGTGGATATTATTGGATGTGAGGTTTCTTAAGTGTTGTGTTTTTGTGTGTAAATTAAGATTGACACAAATCTGTCTATTGATCTTCTCAGATTAAACCAAGGAATGATGTTTGATGCAATTCATCTCATAATAGACAAATGCAGATACAGTTTTAATAACTCATCTTATTTGTGAAGCAGGAACAGATGAGAAGATCTGTAGGCCCTTCTAGTTATAGAGAACAAAAGACCGGCCTGTATTTTTCCTGCTGCAACTGACAACAAGAAATTACAGAACAATGTGTTTCATTAAAACAACAATCAATGAATCACAATGTTTTCAATAACATCTGAAAATGTTACCATACGTTCAAATTGTATTTTCCGGGTGGGTATGTTATGCTACTATATTTCAGATCTGAAATGTCGCATTATATATTTTTTATTTTTCAAAAACATTTAAAGGTGCGATTAAAACTTTCGGGATATAAGGGAACTATAGGCATGAGTAGGTGGTGTCCTATGTTATTTGAATGTGAATGTAGTGCGAGAACAAGCCGAGACTGTGTTGGAGCGAAAAAATGAGGAAAGGGAGGAGGTGAGTTGTCTTTGGATTTTCCTTACACTGAATAGAACCAGATTTACTGTGCCAAGTCGGCTTTTGGGGCATCGCTCACGTATACACTTGCTAGTCTTTTGTGTCTCATGTAATGGACCTTTGGTTTCTTTGATTTCATCTCAGAAACCATTTTAAGATGTTTAACAGTAATGTAGCTCCAACAGACAAATGTTCTCATTTTACCCAGCGGCCCTTTGACTTTCCCCTGCATCAGGTCACGCCGGAAACAGAAAAGACTTCAGCATTTTGTCAATCACATGCTCAACACTTCACGGCGACATCAGTGTTGTGAGATTTATATCACTGCTTAATCAGATAGCTCTGTCAGTTTTATATTCCCTTTTGCTTTGGAGAGTGTAAAAGTAAATCTGTAACTGTCCAGATTGATACGTACATGTAATGGAGATGTGCTAATGAAGTTTAACTATATTTGCATATTTAAATTAGTAAGACCGTTTGGGATTTCACACGATTTTGAAAGGAAGATGACAAACACATTGTGGAAATGGTAGACCACCTTGACAAAATGGAGCCACATGAGACTTCATTGTGTCCTGAGGGCCTTGTGGTCATGCAGTCAGGCATTAAGTGCCAGGAAGTACAAGAATGTTTTGATCTGTGACTTAATTTTACAGTGTGCATCACTGCTGGCTAAATAATGGATTATTACAATACATCTGTAAATATGTGCTTAGGGTGACTCGTTTATGCTTAGACTCACTGACTTTTCAGGCTTCATGGGTTTAAGACAGGATTTCTTTAACATACAACTTAAGTGCATATATTTACTTACTCGGTTTTGTGTGCTTTGAGAGTTGTTCGGGTCAACGAATGGTTTGGGAATTTTGCAGCAGGATTCATTGTCCATGTTCATGTGTTGCTGTGGAAACAAACTTGGATGTTTGAAGGTGGAAAGCTTCTTCAGAGATGGGATTTTACATTTTAGACAGTAGTAAAGATGTCTTAAAGACGGGAGGAGTGGCAGCACTACTTGTTCATTAGTCATGGACAATTTGAATAATATTCAATAGTTTTAAAGATGATGTAGTCTCTGATGGCACAGTAGCTCCTGTTGTCTTGGTTTGCTTCTCAGCATTTCGTTTTTTCTCGAATGATGTATGTCATGGGCCAGACATTTCAAATCTGTTTACCATAAAATCATGTTTAAAATAATTTATCATCATTGATACTATATTGGAGAAAAACTATTTGAACTAAATTTAACTGCGCTAGGCCACAAAAGTTTTCAGTGAATGTCTTGTATCTTCTCAATGTAGACACACATTTTTCCCTTGTAGGAGCGTCCTGTCTTTATTGCAGGAAAATATCATGATTGCTTAGGACAGTCCTGTTTCAAATAAATGGCAAGTGGCACGAATGGCAAATATCTGCTCACTGTTAAACTATGCTTACAAACAAAACAAAAATTATAACCAACTTCATGCTTCACATTCTTTCTACAAAATAAAGCATCATTCCAGTTTTAGAAAGTAAACAGTCAAGTTTTACTGTTGCAGAAAACAGAAACAAATATGATTTTATTTATTGTGTAACCCTGTCCTTTTGGAAGTTGTAATGATGTTATATGTGTAATAAAATGTTATCTCTACCGTTTCATATAATGGACAACTTTTGTATTAACTGTCATCAATTGTTTTGTTAATAGTATCTCTCTGATTTCTTAGAGCAGCAGTTGGCATTGAAGTCCCTTGCCTCTACACTCAAAAAGAACTCTTCGTGCTCTACTTCATCCTCTACAACACAGAGCTTCAAATATTCATTGAGCTTGAACTCATCTGCAGAGAGACTCACAACATCCACCCTGCCCACAACCAGACACCACCTTTTTCACATCCACTGCCACCTGTCTCACCTTGCATCTATCTTTGACGTTCCCCGATCCTGCTCTTCAAGTCATTCTGCAAGTCAGTGCATATCCACCACTGCATTAACAGTGCCCTCCACGCTAAACAACATTCCCATGCCCATGGCTTCCCCAAAGTTAGGGGTTTCAGTTACCACAGCCTCTTCAGCCTCTTCTTGTGCTGTTTCACTTTGTATGACACCACATCCCAGAAGCCCCAGTCCTGTTCCTTCAGGTCCCCCAAGCCCAGTTACACCCTCCGCAAGCCCAAACTCAGCCCCTCCAGCCCCAGCATGTGCACCTGTCAGCATTGCGGTTATCCTTGAGGAACTTCGTGTACTTCAGCAGAGACAAATTCATCAGATGCAGATGACTGAAGAGATCTGTAGACAGGTATTGAGACTGGGAGGAGCATCATGTGAAATAGATTCAACGCCATTAATGTTAGCGCCTCTGCCACAGCTCTGTTTAAAAGGCTCTGAAAGTAACTCCATGCTCACTCGACCAAATCCATCACCTCCTGCTTCCTCAATGGCTCCACTTTTGGCATGTTTCTCATCCCTGCTTCCCACTCAGACCGCCTTTAAGTCGTCTAAAAATAACTACCCTCTTTTGAACATTTTACGCCCCCATAAGGCACAGGGTGACAGTGGGGTCACTCCAGGAAACTTCACAAGCGCTCACTCCTCCACCTCCTCATCGATGTCCACCCCTGCTTCTTCAAACATCCCACTTGCACTTACCCATGGCCAACTGGCTCAAACATCATATGAGAAATCATGTAACATCTCAGGATCCAGTGGGCAAGGTAGTCTGAATTTTCTAAACCAGGCTCTGCCAGCAGCTGCTGCCCATTCAGCACTCACACAGGAGACAAAACCATCTGCACCAGAGGGAGCAACTTCCTTATTGGCAGGACGGATGCAGCACGCATGTCGTTTTTGTCGAAAACTTTTCAGCAGTGATTCATCCCTTCAGATACACTTGCGCTCACATACGGGAGAACGTCCTTATCAGTGTCCTGTATGTTTCAGTCGTTTTACTACACGAGGAAATCTTAAGGTCCACTTCTTGCGGCACCGCGAGCAAAACCCTGAACTGTCCTTTTCTCTGTTTCCATGCTCGCTATTTGCATCTGTGACTGGATCAATGGGAGGATCAGCACAAACTCAAAATATCTCCTCTACCAAAATGAGTGCAGCTAATAAACAGCAAGCGATGGATGATCTGTGTGGTGAAGGCCTTGAGAGTGATACGACCACACCACACACTACAGCCTCATCTCTGCCTCTGCCTCCAAGCATTGACTTGGCCTTGCTGACCACAGCTCACTCTCTCCTTCAGCTCAATCGTGCATCTGCAACTGGAGCCTCAACCTCCTCTGCCTCTTTAATCACACCATCATCATCTTCCTCTCTCGCCTCTACCCTTCTATCAGCTCCCCCATCATCTCCCTTCTCTATTGCCGGAATGTATAAAGGATTGAAGCAACAGCACTTCGATGAAAACACCCCTCCAATTCCTACATTGCTACCCCATTCTGCCTATTCCCAGCTTGCCAGCCTACCCAAAATCCTTTTCCCAGCATCATCTACGCTCCAACATCCAGGGCAAGGATTCCTCAGGCCTACAACTACTTCAGGATCCTTCATGTCATCCACACAGCAACACATCTCATTACCCTTAACCGCTTCTTCCGCTGCAACATCCGTCACCACCCCCACCTCAGACACGTCAAAGCTGCAGAGATTGGTGGAAAAGCTAGAAAAGGAACCGCATGGTCAGTCACACTGGGTAACATCTATGAATGAGACTACGACCAGCAGTGTAACAGGAGCATTAAGCTATAGCAGCAGTAGTTTAATGAGTACAAGTACATTCAGTACAAATGTGGTCAGCTCCCTTCCATCATCTACAGTGCAGATCCCATCATCCCTCTTCAGCAAGGAGTCACCTTATCTGGGACTCATGAATTCTGCTGGGGCACTTGCTCCAAATCAGTGTAGTGTGTGTCTTCGGGTCCTAAGCTGCCCAAGAGCATTACGTTTGCATCAGGCTACCCACTTGGGAGAGCGTCCCTTCCCTTGCAAACTCTGTGGTCGTTCCTTCTCGACTAAAGGAAGCCTCCGGGCACACTTGGCCACCCATAGAGCACGTCCACCAAACAGTCGTGCCCAAAACTCCTGTCCACTATGCCAGAGGAAGTTCACCAATGCCCTTGTGCTGCAACATCATATTCGCATGCATTTGGGAGGACAGCTACCATCAGAAAATCTGCCTGATACTTCAAAGCAATGTGATGCTTTGCCTGAGTCCAAGGCTACCGAGCTCCCTGTGTCAGAGACCAGCTGTAGCAAAACCGATATTCAGTTATCAACTACAGATAAAGAAACTGTACCAGATTCAAGATGCTCCTTTAGTAGTCATTCTAATCTACTTACTGCCAGTCCCACAACCTCCAATCTACCTGGTTCATTTAGCCCAGGTCCGTTTGACCTAAACCTTGACCTCTTCGCAAACCCAACCATGCATTCACCCCCAACAAGCACAGCTAATGCCCCTGATCCCTTTGTCAGTGCAGCTTCTCCCATTGAATCTGCTGCCTCTCTTGTCCCTCCAGCTTCCCACTCAGTCTCGGCAACATCAGATCCACCTGCTACCAGTGAATCCTCTTTTGAACCTTCCAGCAACACTGCCTTCTTTGGAGACAAGAAATATTCCAGCTCCTTTGCTTCCTTAAAAGACAGCGCACACAGAGATGAATGTGAATTTATGAGTGAAAATAGACTGCCTATGTCTTGCATTGGATTAAGGTCAAACTTAGAGGATCTTCTAAGTGTACAAGCTGAAAATGTGGCAAAAGTCCCTCGGCTACAGCCGGCATCAACATCGTCTTCTCTTCTTCCATTCAACACTGAAGGTCTGTCTTCTCATACAGTGAGCTTAGCGGAGCCTGACCTTGTCCAAACATCCAAATCAATCTGTCAAGACATAGGTAAGGAAGAAAAGTTGGAAGACAGAATAAATAAAACACAAAAGACTGTTCAAAGGGCATCTCCAGATTTGAGTAGTGATGTGAAAGAAGTATCAGACACTACAGACAAGATGAGGGAGGATGCGACTGAGACTGCACTCAAAGAGCCTGAGGCGAAGATACAGAGGACAATAAAGGAAGGTCACTGTAGTTCAGTTGCAAGTGATGAACTTGACATTAAAGTCACAACGCCAACTGAGAAAGAGATAACAGAACCAATGGTATGCATGTCACTGGCTCCTAGTCTTCCACCTCCCATGCCAGAGAGAAAAACATACCACTGCTCTGAATGTGGAAAAGAGTATGCAAGTCGCAGTGGATTGAAGGTAAGGGATATATAATTGAGCTATTATTAAGGTCAGTTGAAATAGAAAATTTAATCAAACAAAATTTTAAAGTGACAAGTTTTTTTAATTTCTAGGGACATATGAAGCACCACGGAGGGGTTGGGAAGGCTCATCGACCTCCTGCCAGATCAAAGGGCACTGAGAGAGTGTCACAACATGATCAACAACAAACACATCATTCTTCTCATCCGCCAAAAGGTCACCAGTGAGTTGCTTTAGCCAGTTCCAAGCTCTTCCTAACAACAGTACCTGTCTTCAACAGGAACCAAAAACAAAACATCATACATCTCACAGGGTCATTTAATACCTTTGTTTAACTTGAAAAACGGTCCCTTAGCCTACTTTTCAATAAAAAATAGTATAGTTTTAATTATGGGGGTCTAAAAGTTCTTTATACTCTTTAGTGGCAGGTGGTTCCAATTCATTATGCGTAATATCTCACAGGACATCCTTGAGCATAATGTGTTGTACTTTTATATGACTACATTTTTTGTTTCATTTGTTATAAAGGTAAATTTGTTTATTTCTAAATGGCGGATGTGGAGGTCTTTAGTAGTTTTACATCTGCTTGTTATGTCATCAAATGAGGACTACTGTTTTTGGGTTCAATGGAGGTTGCTATTTGAACCGCCATTTATGAGCACTGTTTATTTGTATCCCCTATTTAAGAAAAATGTTTATCAACTCACAGTACAACCTACAGTCTCCAGTCTTATGGAATCTCCGAAATTGTTTATTTTATTATTTGTGGTCATTTGTAACTTCGTTATGGAGTTAAAAGATGGGTTTAGAGGTTTAGGGAAGTTTAACCACAGGCCATGAGTGTATACTAGCATTTTTGTTATTTTCCTATGGCATCAAATAGAGCGGTTGGACCAGAAAATGGTTTATGACCTTCAATACAGTATATGGTGATGCATGATGTCTAGTTTAAAAGGATACTTCAGGCACAAAACAAACATAAGCATCCTATCTGAAAATGACTTTCTTCTTTAAGAATAACACAGTCGGAGTCATAATATCGCTTATCCTTTTTCTTCCTATAATTGTGTTAAAAGACATGCTGAGAATTTAATCCAGTTCAGTAAAAGGAAGGTCAAATATGAAGAGAGAGTTCTTCTATGAATATTTACAGAATATAACACAGAACAGGTCCGTTGATGTTTTGAAGGTGCAGAATTAGAAAAATATCTCAACCTTTAGCCAAAGGTTCAAGCACCTACCAATTTCTAATATAAAACTTCATGTGTTGGTACAATCCGGAAGTGTAAGATAACTTCACTATAGCTGGAATGTAGAAACAAAATTGCTTCCTTGAATATATAAAACAGCTCAGTCCTTGTACTCACAAATGACAAAAATGTGCTCAAGTGATTTGTGGGCCTATAGGAATAGTTGGATCTGTACTAAGATAATGAAGACACCAAAACATCTATTTGTAAATATTACTTGTCAACTATGTCCATTGTGTCCATGTTTTTCCTGTCCAGCTATACTGTACCATATTATATTCTGCTCTTGACATCAACTAGACTAGATAGTCAGTTGAGTTTAATAACCATGTATGTGTATGCTTCTGTAACTTTGATATTGTTAGTGTAACTGTTGAAGTCATAAACTGACTGATTTTTGAGATGAAACACTATCTAGTGTTATAGATAGGCCTCTGTATATTCCTTGGTGGGAATGTTTGTTTCTATCGTGAGTTGGGTTTTAGTTTTTTTGTTTTTATGGCTGGACAATGTACAGAAAAGAATACCCTTGTGTGTTTTTGTTGTAATTTCAAGGTACAGGAAAAGTAAATAAAAGTCAATGTATTCAAGAAAATACTTTGAATATGTGATTTTTTACTAACTGCTGTTGGTCTCCTCTAAACCTTCCTTGGTGGTCTGGGGAGAGTTTTCCTCGATCTCTCCCTAACACAAGGAAAGTCTCTGCAACAGTCTCTGTTTGTGCCACATGAAGCGCAACGACTAGGAAACTTGAGTAAATGTCGTCTGTGGACTGGACTCTAATCTCTCGCAGCACGGCAACCATACAGACGTACACAACACGGATAGAAAACAAGTGTTTAGGATGTGTGTTGGGGGGTACGTTTCTATTATTATACACTAAATGTAAAGATTTGTAGGTCTGCGAAATACATTGAATTTATCATATACAATAAATGTATTAAAAGATGTACAGTGGTCACACAAACATATGTGTGAGTTTTTAACAAAGCTGAGGTGATGGTAAGAGGAATAAAAAGGATTTGTAAACCACATGTTTTTTAAGGCCAACACAAAAGACACTCAGTCTAGCTTTTACCTCTGAGCAATGAAACAACACCAGTGGGTGGCAGTGTTGAACCTTAGATTTTACAGGATCATAATTCATCATTCATTCATGCTCATGCCCATGCCAATCCTTTCTTTCCTCAACTAAACACAATGGAAGATATTATGAATGATTTATATTAAGTTGAGTAAATGTTGATATTTTAAACAAAAACTATTCCTTTAATCCCATTTGCTTTGAGGAGTTGGTTTGTTATCAACAAAAAGTAGCATTTATTAGTAATCTGTCTCTTTAGTGTATGTACTATATTAAAGTTATTAAGTATACTATAATTAGTATACTACATTATTCACATACTAACTATAACTTTTTTATTAGAAAACTAGTTTTGAAATACTGTCCGATATATTAATAGTTATGTACACCTTTTAAATGTAATATTTGGCCTATATTACAAAAATACAATTATTAACTTATTATGATTAACTTAATAAACAACAGTACATAGAGTTTTTTATGGAAAATATTAAAATAATTGCGTAAGAATCCAGTAAGTCTCTAAATTGTAAAAATATTTCGTTACTTTAACAAACAAGCTTATGTGATAAAAAACACGTTTTAACAAATATATATGTGTAATATAAACAAGTGCACTTGTAATATACACCAATATTTTGGGTGAATTGTAATAGAAATATTTGAGTTGATCAAATCAAATCTTTTCACTTACACATTTTTTTTTATTTAAATTAAATTTACTCATACTTTCTTACATAAATTGTTTGAGTGTGTATTAATGACAAAATGGTCAGTTTGGCCTCTAAATATACCTCATTTTATAACTTCTTTATTTCACAAAACCTTGTAAAGCATACAAAATAAGCAAATATTTGAATAAATATACACATTTAAACAAATTAAATGTTATGTCAGTATGAATGCTCCCTGAGAACTGAATCCATGATCACTGATGTACTGATAAACGACACATCTACAGAACAATAAAAACAAAAGCTTTGACACTTATAGGGATATTTCGACTAAAAAAATTAAGAATGTGACATTTCTAGGACATGATTGATTACCATGAGGATGGAACTGGTACATTTTGGATAGTAGATATTTGGAAGAACCCATCAAACAGTTCTGGGGCAGCAGTGACTTCCATCTATACAATCTGATCTACTTGGGTAGTCAATTATGGCCAAGAAATCTGTAACTTATTCCACATTTCTTTCTTTGCGGTCATCAGAACAAAAAAACTCAAACACAACCTTGATGTTTGTGTGAACTTTGTCTTTTGTTCAGTAGAATTGTAACTCTTACACCTCTATGATCCGAGTTTGTTTCTTGGCAATGATTTAATATCAAATACAGCTGAACACCATGAGGTCAACTGGCCAAAGCTAAACAATAGAGAAAGCCTTTCTTCAGTCCATAAGGAAGAGTGAGGCTCAGCAGAACAGTTCATGGTCTTATGTTAGAGGGGGGGTTATGTTATAGAGGGAGGGCTAATGTTAGAGGGGGAGGACTTATGTTAGAACAGGGAGTGCTTATGTTAGAGGGGGAGGGCTTATGTTAGAGGGGGAGGGCTTATGTTAGAGGGGGAGGGCTTATGTTAGAGGGGGAGGGCTTATGTTAAGGGGGAGGGCTTATGTTAGAGGGGGAGACCTTATGTTAGAGGGGGAGGGCTTATGTTAAGGGGGAGGGCTTATGTTAGAGGGGGAGGGCTTATGTTAAGGGGGAGGGCTTATGTTAGAGGGGCAGACCTTATGTTAGAGGGGGAGGGCTTATGTTAGAGGGGGAGACCTTATGTTAAGGGGGAGGGCTTATGTTAGAGGGGGAGGGCTTATGTTAAGGGGGAGGGCTTATGTTAGAGGGGGAGACCTTATGTTAGAGGGGGAGGGCTTATGTTAGAGGGGGAGACCTTATGTTAGAGGGGGAGGGCTTTGCACTTTTTTGGGAACACCTATCAGGCGACCACGTCTACAGCCCGGAGAAAGCGGCTGATGTGCACATGATATTCTAACGCAATGATCGAGCAATAAGACAACGATTGAAACACTTTCTCTGAACAGTTTTCTCGGTCTTACACTCTTGATCTTAGCGCACACTGTAAGCGGATTATAAGATCAATGCGATGCGATAATAATCAATAACTGTAATTGTTCACATTTGCATTCTTGCGCAACTCTCTGCCGAAGAGCCAATCACAGTTCGCGGCGCTTTGCGGCTTTTCTTCTTAACGCGTTATGTTGTGACAGTTATTAATATTTCTAACGTTGTTTTGAATAAAGAATCAGCAGAAGAATGACGTGGAGAGGTTTCACAGAGCTGCTGTTCATCTGTCTGTGCGCACACACAACGTCATCAAACATCAAACCTGAGGTCAGTATTCTTACAAATATCACATTCATCATCATAACATACATTTACATTTATACACACATAAGCTTTAAATATCACTTCCAAAAATAATACTTTTTCTATATTAAAAATGTATGTAATTTTGTGTATTTTGTATCAATGGCAAAACAATAGTTTTATTTTCAAAAAGTTGTGCTGAAATATAAATCACTTACATCTATAAATATATATATTTATAAAAAGAGAAAGTGATGTCAGGAGAGATGTTTGATGTAATTGATACTGATGTGTATTTAAAAGTCTTTTATAGGGTGAGTCTCCCTTCAGATGTCATGTCTGGACAAGAAATAAAAAAGAATAATGATTAAGTTTAATTTAAAGCCTATTAATAACTGTATTCTAGGAAATAACACAACATAAACTTTACAACATTTGTAATACTGTTATTCAAAAAAGAATGAATGAAAAAATATTTTTTTTATTTCATTTCTTAAAGAAATTAAAATGACAAAAAGTAAATACCAAACATAAAACAGGAATAGAAATGTGTGGTGAAATATACTTTTTTATAAAAATAATTATACATTGGTCATTAAGTAATAATCATTGTCTCTACATCTCATGTCTCCATATTTTGTTAATTTTTTTAGGATATATAAATATAAAAAAAACTATTTTCATAAGTTATTCTTTGTTGGTCAGGGTTTTTATACAAAATCTAACCATTAAAAAGTAGGAATTTGTCACATTTTTTATTTAAATGATTGAAAACAGCAAAGGTTGGAAAACAATGGCATACATATTTTAATGCAGAATATATTTTTCTTTTGTTTTGAGTATGTGTTAAAATATGGAATTGTGTGAGGGACTTGCCAAAATCCATTTAGCAAAAAACATTTTATTGTTAACTTTATAGCACTATATGTTCTCTTTTATTCCCTCATTCACTCTTAAAAAGGAACTATAAAAATCAAAAAGCAATATATTTTTCATATTTCTAATGATGTGAGGTTATGAATATGATCCTATTGAAAAGACTTCGCTGGCTGCGAGTCAGAGGCATTATTCAGTGACACATATTTTGCTTCAGGGTTTCATCTTAAGAATCTGTAAACTGCTGAGTGATCAAAGTAAACACTTAGAGGAGGTGGGCAGTGAATTCTGCATTAATGTGAGAGAAAGAGACCACGGGGATTAAAAGATGCTGAGGAAGCAAACGGGCGATCACCACAGGAAAACAGGACGAAGAGAAAAGTCCTGACTGTAATGTTGTGGTCAGGGGGTGGACTGGATATGCTGAGGATGACATTGGTGGAGATGTTTTTCTGCTCTTGTAAGCTAAAGGATTTAATAGTCAACATCTGTCTTCAGTTATAACCCAAAATGAGAAGAGGGGTTGAGACCAACCTTGTGTGCTCTTCTCTTTCTGGTCAACTCGGACCAACAGGAAGCCATCACAATCCTCAAGGAAGTGCTTCTGATTTCTTGAGGATATCCTTAGATCCTCAGAGCCCTTGCACACCTGTGATGTGATGGAATTTGTTTAAATCCACCTTCCTTTTTTGCCGCAGGAAAAGTAAACTACCACCAAACATAATGACAGACAGGTTATTTTTGGTTCACTTCTTGTTAATGACTGCAAAGGACATAAGTCATCTTATGAATGGAACAAAAAGAAAGTCCACAGAGATGGGTGTAAAGGCACATTACGCATCAGAGTGTTTTATTGCAATGCACATTTGACCACAGGTGCCAGGTCATATCCTTGAAAGTACAGCAGTAAAGGAAACGGGCAGGGGATTTTTCATACGGCCTTGACCACACTCTTCCGTTGAACAGATGTGATGTGATGCCAGTAGTTTGTAAAGTGTTGGGAAGGACGGGGGTGGTATGTTTCAGAAAAGAGATGGGAAACCAGAGGGATTGATCTCTTCAGCCAGGAAGTGTGGTGGGATGTGAAGAATGGATGTCTGCGTAAAGAATAGAAGTCATTGTAGGCTGTGATGGTGATGTCATTTCAGAATGAAGAGAAAGGCTGAATGACAGACTAAACTACACTATAAATCGTCCACTTCCTGTGTCGCTTATGACCAAACAACCCTTAGGAATGTCTTTAAAGTCTTGTTGCTCTTTTTTCTATGACCCCCCTATTTTGTATTTTTTAAACAGATTTATTTTTATTTCAACCAAATGACCAGGTGTTAAAAGTCGATCACATTTAACAACATCTTGTGGAAGAATGATCACTATATAGTTTTTCTCCATATAAAGTCTTACCACTAGAATTCATGGAAAATATTATGACCTCAACATCAGCCGAAGACTGCATTTCTTCTCATAGAAACATTGCAAAAGAATCTAAAGTAGATATCTAGAAATGTCATAGAAGTAGTCATGTCAAACTGAAATACTTGTTTTGTGGGAACAAAACAAATGCAAAGCCTTGTATGGACTAAGACTTTAGTCTCGATCAAACACACTAGTTTATGTTATTCTGAACCCTTTGATCAACCTAGATTATATGTGTTTGAACAGGGTTACTGGTTTTTGCAGGACAGCGCCCTTTAGAGGATTACACTGTTCTTATTTGGGTATGAATGTCTGTTGTTGATACATTTACCCGGCTGTTTGGGTTCATCAGGTTAACTTGAGCTGCTGAATTGCCGTGATTTGGCTGCAGTTGATCTGAATTCACCATATGTTCACCCAGATTTTGTTATTCCATTGGCCCAAAGCAAGTGGAAGTTGTGAGTCATTTTCCTTGAATATATCACAGCTTTTGCTATGATATTGGCATGTGTATGAAAACACCACACTTGCATTTGTTCTTATTGCTTCTGTTGTGTTTCGATTACCTAAAGCACCAATTTGTAATCATCAGTGTGGTCATGAATTGCAACCGATGGCCAAGTTCACCGCTCACCCTTGCTTTTCAAAAAACTAAGATGGCTAACATGGGACAAAGATCAAGTTTTTGCTTCTTTGCTGAGGAAGATAAAATATTTACGAAGAAGCCGTAGTTACGGTTAGGGCTACTTTAGAAAGGTAGGTAAACATCAGTTAATAGTGTTGCCACGGTACCAAATTTCAGGAGTCGGTACCAATACCAGTAAAATTTAAATGTTCTCTGTACCAATTTTGGTACCAAAGCAAACCATGTAATTAAACAGGACAATTTTATTTATAATGATTTTATTGATATAAATGTGTAATATCATTGTCAAGTTAAAGTTGTTTTGTGCATGCTGGATTCCTGGACCGTCATAAACATAAAATCAGCATTAACACTTAAACAGAAATTTTTTTTTAAATCATCTTTTAACTTGACAAGAACTGCAACATTCATAACCTGACTGCTAACAGAATGTACCGTTTTTTCTTTTCATTATAAAACTTTGTTTGTATTTTCATGATTTGACTTTATTCTGAAGTATATCTGCACTGGGCGCCGCACATCTCATTGATTTGGAGACGCGCACGTCTGCTTGACCATGTCTTATTGCGTCTTTTAAACGTTCCTTTTGAAAACTGTCAAACAGGGCAGTAGTTCCTGGTAGACCCGGTATACCGGTGCTATCAGTCGTATAAAAATGAGGAAATAATTACTTTTTTTTTTAATAAGGTACTGATTTGAACCTGAAGTACCCGTAACTGTGACAACACTATTAGTTAATTATGTTAGGTCTTTAAACCAATCTGAAGACATAGTTATTGCTATTATATTGCATTTCTGACAATATATATTTAATAGTGCATTTTAATGGCATTATAAAAACAACATTGTTGTTTAATTACCTTGGCCGAGCAAAAGTTCTTTTTATTAAAAAAGCATTATTATGGCACTCTTTGTGCTATTTTTTGGAAATGCTCTCCAGTCTCCTCGTTCAGAACACCAATCCTTGGTCTCTTTATTGCCATCTCTGTTTGAATCATACAATTGCAGGTTAATTGCCAATTTATTTAGAATGGTAATAATTTTTATCGCAACTTTAGTGTCATGCCGACTGATCGCATAATCGGGCCTGACATGACAAATTATAAATTTACTAATTGCAAATCAGCGAGGAGTGCTTTGAACACTGATATACATATACGTGTTTATTTCGTTTCTAAACAACATTATATAGCAAATTGAATGTCTATATACTATACTATTAGCTTAACTATAATCCATGTGTACTAGTCTTAGATAGAAACTGTTATGGAAAGACTTATCTGACTTAGTAACACAGCAACACTAGTTATTGTGGGCCTTTCTGTTTATTAACCAATGGAAGACATTAAATGTGCAATATAAATAAAGCGATATTTCTTTGTTTACACAACTGGCTGAGAAATAGCATATTAGCTTCAAAACGTACAATTACACAATGACAGATAGCAGTCTTGTGACTTTCTGGCACAAACACTCGGCAGTGAAGTGTAGCCAGTCATTCACATAAATCTTACGCGTGTTATTGCTGTTTAGCCCTGTGGGGAAAATGAGCTAACGTTCCGTTAAAAGGGGTCTATAAGTAGGACATAAAGTATTGACAAAGAGAAAGAAACTCTTTTCTGGGATGTGTTGGTTACAGTTTACAAGTGTGTTTCCAGAGGCACAACAACAGGACATCACACAGGGTCTCCAGTTTGTTCTTCGCTACACGTTATGTTCATGTATCACATTCCCGGCCCTTCTATATCACGCTAGCAAGCTTTCTTTCCTCATATGGACATAACAGTGAAGCTTTGTTTGTGCGTGAATCACAGATGCCTTGAGAGGAACAACTCAAGTTAGGAACATCTGAAGTCAGGAACATCTTGTTTGAGAAATGATTAAATAAAGATTAAACGAGGAAGTAACAATGAAGTGTGTTAATGATAAAGATATTAATACAAAAAGATGAAATAGATTGCAGAAGAAGAAATAAGTAAGACAAAACAGGAAGTTCTTGAAATGTTCTTCCAGGATCACATCCATTCATCATGAAGTAACAGACTTTTTAAAATACTTTGAAATCATGCTCTGAAAACGATTCACTTGGGAAAGTCCAGAAGACAAAGAGCGCACAAGCTCCAGCAGATGGATCATGTGATCCGCATGTTTTTCTCTACGAGAGCTGAAGCTCATGAAGACCGTAAGACAGCCCCACAGGGTGTGTCCACATTGTTGCCCTTCATTCCTTCAGTTGTGCTGAGAGAGAGAGAGAGAGAGAGAGAGAGAGCGGAGGAGGTATGGAGAAAAGGATTATGGGATAAAGACTATGTCTCTGAGGTCTGAATGGTATTAAAGAGAAATTCCCTGGGAAATGACTGACTGACTGTGGTTTAACTGGAGACATGAACTGTCTCTTGGAGGGAGTCACAGACAGATAACATATCACTTTTCATCACTTTATCACGTGCTTTTATTTATCCTCTGTTGAATAAAGGACCCAACCCTATAGAAGAAAAGAGAAAATAAATCAATGGTCTCAAAGAAAGGAAGATCAACACAATTGACATATAGGTCTGTTTGTGCAGTGGTCTTTATTTTAGGGGATTTAATGAATTGAGGAATGAACTCTGCCCAGTCCCTTGAGTTTGTGTTATGCATCTTTTTTTGCCAATTCTAAACCACACTCAATTCATAGTCAATGTTCACTGCCAGTATGTTTCAATGGTTCCTTTACCTCAATAACACAGTTTCATTGTGATATATTAATATTGATTTTTTCCACCTACTTTGTAACAGACAAGGTTTATGCAATAATTATTGATTATTTATTTATTTTATTATAATACCCATGACTTATTATATCAATATGATTTGAAAGAGGATACTGCAATTTTATCATTTGATTTAAGTTTTTAATTTCAGAGAGCCAGCACATTAAAAATCATTTTAAGCTTCAGAGGAGAACATTATAAAATAACGATGGCATGTGCATTCAGACAATTATATGGGCTAATTGAATAAGAGGTGGCATTTTCTTGTGTTATATAATTTAAATAATTTAGATATGTTTGACTAAATTAAATTTCAAGACTTTAAACTTATTTTGGCTACAAGGTCATGGCTTACTTTTTAAGAAGGTTGGCATTTGAAGAGTAATTATTAATTTAAATACAGTTAATTACCCATGAATTACTTTATTGTAATATTTCTTGTAACAGCAAAATAACGTTTTGGTCACTAACGGAAACATCCTTAATCCTCTTATTCTAGGCATGGTTACAGCAGTATGGTTACCTGCCACCTGGTGACCTGCGCACACACACTGCCCGCTCGCCTCACTCGGTCCCATCTGCCATTTCTGCCATGCAGAGGTTTTATGGCCTGCAAGTCACTGGCAATCTGGATGCAAACACTCTTGAGTAAGTTACTGCTTTATGAGACATTTACTACAGTAAGTTTCTGTGTAATTTAATAAGAAATGTTGTGTCCATGGTTGCATGTCTTTGGGAGTCCGATTTTGCAACTGTGTCAACTGTGGCCAGATCAGCAAAATAAATATCTAGTGTGGACTAATTTTGGTCTCACTGGTTGTTAGTCCTAGGGGAAGAGAATGGAAAAAGAGAATTGTGTCGGCAGTCGCCATTGGTGTGCGACGATGCATGGAAGATGTAGAATATATGAGAACAGAAATTAAAGGACGCTCGGTCCAAAGTCACTGAAATGAAATCTGTGTGGTGGATGATCTAATGTGTTGGCCGGTGATTGTCAGGGCGATGAAGAGGCCCCGCTGTGGCGTTCCAGACAAGTTCGGGGCAGAACTAAAGAGCAACCTGAGAAAGAAGCGCTACGCCATCCAAGGGCTGAAGTGGGATAAGAATGAGATCACATTTTGGTGAGTTTCACTCAATTCTGCTGGATCAATAAAGAAGTAATATTTCTACTGTATTTAGGTCGTTTAAGACCCAAACCATTAACGATTAATTGAGGTTTGCTGTCATAAATGGTTAGATATGGCAGTGGGTTCACTTTGGTGAATACATGAAGGAACTTATGGAAAACTCATCTATGGCCTAGTATAAGACTTTGGGCCAAAATTCCTGTGTGAATTGTCTGTAATGTAAATCACTTTTTTCTCTCTCTTCTCCCTATATTTCTTACTTTCCTGTGGCCTACTTTTTCTGCTTACCTCTCGAATTTACCCTTTTTTATCTTCTCAGCATACAGAACTACACGCCCAAGGTTGGGGAATATGAGACGTTTGAAGCCATCAGAAAAGCCTTTAAAGTGTGGGAGAGAGTTACCCCTCTCCGATTCAGAGAGATCCCCTACAGTGACATCAGAGACAAGGTCGAAAACTTTGCCGACATCATGCTCTTCTTTGCTGATGGCTTTCATGGTGATGCCAGCCCATTCGATGGTGAAGGAGGATTCTTGGCTCACGCTTACTTTCCAGGCAATGGAATTGGAGGGGACACACACTTCGATGCTGCTGAGCCTTGGACGATCGGAAACCGGGACTTGTTGGGTAAGGACTACAGATGAAATGAAGCAAAAGCTCCAGACCCCCCAGAGTTTGAGAAACATTGATTTGTTTGGAGGTTCTTGTTTAGACATGCATGAAATGGCGTAGATAATCTTTGAACAGCCTATTTGGAATATTTGTTTAAGAAGGCAACAGCAAGTCCATACATGATGGTTGAGCCTGAGGCTTTGAAATAGCTTCATACTTTCATGAACTTATCTCAAAAACTTTGCTTTTTGCAACTTACACTCATACTCAATGTTGTTCAGCAGAAAATATCCACAGAAAAGGCCTTGATGATAGCTGTCATCAGTCATATTCCATTATTTATGCTTCTTTATTATTTTGTCTGACCTAAAAGAGTTGTATTCAATAACCAGGTCAACATGGAGTCTGCTGCCTTAGAATTCCAGACAAGATTACCAACACTGTGGTTTTAGCATTTCCGGCTTTTTGTTTATTCAGTTTTCAAGAAGTAAGAATAACAGTTAAACATTGATTACACTCCCTGCTCCAAAGCCCAAAAAGTGACGTGGCTTGCATCTTTTGACGCGAAATGCATATTTGAACCCATACAGATATTTCTAAACTGAGCCCCCGATATCCACTTACCCTACAACCTCCACTTGCAAGATGTTCAACCCATCTTTGCTATATACTTACGTATGCAGTAAACACCAGCTTCCAGTGGTTGGTTTTGATATATCCATTTTATTTTAACATGTCATCTTATTTTTTGATTAGGTAATGATGTTTTCCTGGTGTCTGTGCACGAACTGGGTCACGCTCTTGGCATGGAGCATTCCAATGACCCCTCTGCCATCATGGCTCCATTTTACCAGTGGATGGACACAGAGAACTTTGAACTTCCAGAAGATGACCGCAAAGGCATCCAGCAACTTTATGGTAAAACCATCAATACTGTCAAAACTGTTATAAAATTGCTCATACTGAGACCCATTCTTGACTGCCTGTTGTAGATTTTAATCATCTTTGTGCTCTGCAGGACCAAACACCGGAGGTCGTCCACGACCACCTGTGACCCCTCACACCCCTGACCTCAACCCATACCCTACACCAGACCCACCAGAAAAACCCGCATTTGGTCCTGATATCTGTGAGGGCAATTTTGACTCAATTGCCATCTTCAGAGGAGAAATGTTTGTGTTTAAGGTAACCTTGTGTCCATATCAAGCTTAAAACTGTCTTTTACATTAATATCTAAGAGTATATAGTATATGTGTATTAATTATTATATTTGCCCCAACATTTCAGGATAAGTGGTTCTGGCGTGTCCGTCATCAACGAGTTATGGAAAATTACCCCATGCCAATTGGGCACTTTTTTAGAGGTCTGCCCACAACTATCAATACAGCATATGAAAGAGAAGATGGGAAATTTGTCTTCTTTAAAGGTAGGAAGGTGTTGTAAGGTTATCTACATGTTGCTTCAGTGTTCAAAAGAAATATATTTTGTCATCCTGGGTTTTAGAGAACAGACATTGGGTGTTCACCGAGTCAAACTTGGAGTCAGGTTACCCGAAGACCCTGAGGGAGATGGGCAATGGACTTCCAAGTGACAGACTGGATGCAGCTCTTCTATACACCCCAACTGGCAATACCTACTTCTTCAGAGGAAACAAGTCAGTAGCCTCCATATCTCATGATACGAGGCATGAATCACATAGGAACGTAAACCTATGTCTTAATATTATGTTTTAACCATTTCCTATCTTCAATCAGATATTATCGTTACAATGAAGACACTCAGTCAGTGGACCCAGACTACCCCAAACCTATCAGTAAATGGCAAGGCGTTCCTGACAATGTAAAAGCTGCATTTATGAGTTCAGATCAAAGTAAGCTATTTCAATTCTTTTCTGTTATGCTTTTAGGGACTTTTACACATTTATTGGGACAGTGCCATATAGAGCTGTTATGAAAGCATTAGGCAGAGATGAGATGTAGGCTCAGCTAAGGACCCTTAAGTCAGTAAATAAGCTTGGGACCTCCCAAGAGCAATGGTGCTATATGTTGGCATGCCGACTTTTATAGCTATCTCCATCGCAACAGAGCTCAGACTTTATTGACTTGCTTGAGATGCTCTTTGGAACATACACAACAGAGTCAGGATTTTAGACACAAGTTTAACCCGTGCTTGTTTGAGCTCATTATGTCATGACATCAAACAATTTGTGTTTTTTTTTTTATTCAAATTGAAATAAACAAAACATTCTATATTGACATAATAAAAGGACTTTTACTTTTGGACCTTATGAGACCAAATTTGTAGTTAGTTTAAATAAACACCAATTGTCTGCTGCTAGACATAGTCTTTAAAAAAACTATTTTGTAGTAGTACTCACAAGATTGACAGTGACAGTCGAAAGCAGAAATTCTAGTGCATACAGCTAACAGAGCAACACAGGGCAACTTTGCATTTTATGGGCCCCAAAATGTCCATCTTGAAGCTTCACATATATTGTATTTACAATTAAACAATGTTTTTTCAAATGAATCATAGAAAATGTCAAAGTAGCTATAAGGGACATTATACTGAAACATACTGAACTAAAGATTTGTCCATCCTGGTACTAAGCCTGGAGCAAACTGGTCTTATATTCAACAGTTAAGTTACCCACCTGTCTCCATCCGAAACCAAATACAAACCCCTGTAATTACCAGTTGTTTTATTGTAACAAAGCCAGAATGTATGCTGTGGGCCAAAGACTACTATGGTAAAGTCCTGACTTTCCCTTGTTGAATTCACAGGCTATACATACTTCTACAAAGCCAACAAATACTGGAAGTTCAATAATCAGTTATTAAGAGTCGAGCCTGGATATCCCAAATCTGCTCTTAAGGATTGGATGGGCTGTCCTAATGAAGAGCCCAGAACAGGTGGTGGAGGAGGAAGTGACCGCGACCGTGAGCGAGAACGTGAACGTGAGAGAGAACGCGAGCGTGAGAGAGAACGCGAACGTGAGAGAGAACGCGAACGTGAGAGAGAACGCGAGCGAGAGCGTGGACGAGAGGATGACAGAACTGATGAAGAAGGCAAAAAAGAAGAGACAGAAGTGATCATAATTGAGGTGGAAGATGCACCCAGCAGTAGTGGAGGGGCGGCGGCCGTGGTGGTCCCTCTCATGTTACTGGTGTGCGTGATCTTTACTCTGGGAGCACTTCTGTTCTTCCGCAGATACGGCACACCCAGGCGCTTGCTATACTGCCAGCGTTCCCTACTGGACAAGGTTTGAGCAGAAGACAGGAGCGAAGAGGATCGAGAATGTGGAAAAGGGGACGTGTTGGCTGAGCAAAACCAAAGTCCTTAAGGGAGCCTTTTGTTTACTTTAGAAATGATGCCACTCAGACAAATCTGCAATTTTTTAATCTTGTTATTTAGTGGTGTTGCAGTTTTCCTTTCACACCTGTGCCGAGTTCTTCCCGCACGCTGTAGAAAGGCATACGGTATGTCACGTTCATCTGTCCCCTATTCTCTAATCTCTTCTGGTGACGCCAGCTTATCGCTGTTTGTTTAGCCTTTTGTAAATGTAAATCGATTTTGTTCGTTGTGATGTTGTTTGTCTGACTCATTGTGAATTTTTTAACCCTCTGTTGAAAGCAGTGTTTGTGCGGGTACTTCGTAAAAAGATGTTCTGTTTTTCTCAGATGTTTTTTTACAAATCGCAACGGTTTCACTAACACAAAAAGTACAGAATGAATCATGATACAGAGTTGCCATGCTGTTCTTAATATGCTTCCAGGCTACAGGGTTTTCAGTCATGGAAAACCTGAAAATATCTGGGAATTTTGCTATTGTGATTTCCATTATTACAATGTATCATATGATAAAAACATCCTGGAAAAGTATTAGAACTGTTCTTAACTAATTAATCAGCACAAGGATGTTGTTTTACACATCAGTCAAGTCAATTAAATTCATGAAATACATGAAATTATATCAATCACATGCTAAAATCAATCAAAAATTCCATGGTAAGACATTTGAGGTCATAAGTGTTTGCTGTACCATGATACTGCCATAGTACTTTATGTGAAGACTCCAATATGCACCAACTTACAAAACCCAATAGATATTACAAAATATTTAGGCTTAAAGGGTCTTTCGGCACAACAAAACCACACAGGGCTGCAGTCCCAGTGCCACTTCCATCATGTGCAACCCTGCAACTCAGGTTTGAGAACCAACGTCTCCATTCCAAATATAACTTATCCCACTATCAGCCTTTAGAAGCCTGCAAACGCTGAGCTGTGTGTCCGTGTCCTTGAGTATGACTTTATATATTGTACTGTATTTGAAATATTTTCTATTATTGATAATGATAATGTCGTTGTCATTATGACTATTACTATTGTTATTGTTCTCCATGTCAAGAATGTGTTTTTTTGATTTATAAATTGTCATTAAAAATGTCCTGCTGGACAGGCAATAATGTATGTCTTATGAAGTGGCCTTTATCCAGGGAAAGTGAATGGGGGTGGGGGTTTGTATTTTTTAAGTGAAATAAATTGAAAGTATAAAAATGATATGTTCACTGCTTGTGTTTACAATTCTTTGAAACTTGTGGTGCTTTTTATTCAATGGGAAAACAACAATAATGATAATAATAATTGAGTGATGATGATCATTATCTAGAAATAAAGTGTGCTTGTTTTTCAAACCTATTCCTGTTTAAGTCTGAAATAAAGTATTTTCTACGTTTTCTTTGCTGTGAGATTTTCATTTTTTCATTTGTCACTAACAGTGAGCATTTTTAAACCTGCCAAGAGACTATCAGTCAGGCATATTTTCTGTACAGAATGAATGTGAAGGCAGCTCTCTCTATCCTAATCTCCATCTGCTCCTCTTAACCTGTATCTTAGTCCAAGGCAAAGACTCTGCAATATTTTTCCAAACTGCTTTTCACATCCCAGAATCCCCGTAAGATTCAGAAATCGAATGAAGGTCTCTAATGCCTGTGATCACACAGCAAATGTACCACCCCCTTCATCTCTTGATAATTTCTGTAGAATAGAAACCTATTTATTCATCTTATTTGTGTCTATACTTCTTTCTCTTCCCTCTTGCTGGCATTGGGAAACTCTTGGCCATATAAATGGGACGGAAAAAACAGGCCAGTTCCAAGGATTAAATGAAACCAGGAATTATTATAATTCGGCGAAACCTTTGGCACCGTCCGTAAGGAAACATATCTTGGTTATTATGTGTGTGTGTGTGCCTCCTTGAGAATAATGACACTTCCAGATACTGATCGAAGACAAATCCTGCATTAAAGTAAAAAAAAACAGACTTTAATATATATATCCACTTCAGTAAATACAAATTTGCAGTATAACAGAATGTAAATGCTGTTTGGAATGATACTCTCTGTGAAATGGATAATGTTTTGGCACACTGGGTCTAATCACAAGGCTTTGGGGATGGGGGAGGGTGAATGTTGGAGGCCATGATCAAGGAGAATTCCATTGAAAACATCTGGAATCCAAACTGCCTCAATAACAGAAGACAGAGGGAGGCAAACAACTTATCTGTGCACATCCACGTGACCTGAACCGTGATTACTCTCAGGTCATAACACTTGTGTCCAAACATAAAAACACAGTGTGATATGCCAGACATGCCATTTCTTAAAAACTGCTGAAGAATGAGCTATTTATGTTCTAGTGCTTTTAAAGTCACTGAATCAAGTTTGTCTTTACAAGTAAACACAAGTATTCCAACTTTTTTGGCAAGTTCAATCTCTTCCCAGCTGATTCTGCATTATGAAGAACAACCTCAGCACTTTCTACTCTGCCCACAATTGCCCTCTCTCTCTCTCTCTCTCTCTCTCTCTCTCTCTCTCTCTCTCTCTCCACAAACATTTAAAGTTTTTTTCCAAAAATATTTTTTTGGGGTATCTTGGGGTATCATTACTAAAGGAAAGCAAGTTTTCCTGTGATCAGACTTGAACCGGAGGTAATTTTACATCACCACTGTGAAGACAAAGAAATACACATGCCTTCAATATGCCTCAAATGTCAACGCAATCTCAATGCCATTTTGAACTTTTTAATAGGGCGGCTAATTGCTATAAATTTTTGCGTTTAAGTATCATTTGCTTTTATATCATCTGTGGTTGGGTTTGCGAGGGAATGGCTGTATTCAAATATTCTAATCTTCATAAGTTATTATACAATTCACCTTGTGCAAATACAGGCTGGAAATCCAGCACCTTTTACACTGAAACCTTTTAACTCATTATTGTAGAGTCCAATATTTAAGCTCTCTTTGATAACTTTCATTGGTTGCATACCTGCAAAAACCCAAAACAAACAAGGGTGACCGAAATGAACGATTCACACAAATTAAAAGATGAAAAGTGAATATTTCTGCCCAACAACATCAAAAATGTGAGGTAATCACATTCTTGTGTCTTTTTTGCATCCTCCTGTCGTCAAAGCACACAAATACAATTTCTTAATTGCACGAAATGTATAAAACACTGTGTTGTACACTACAAGTGCATTCATATCTACACTATGGCCTCATGTTAGTACATTTATTTTTGATTATTTATATGAGAGTTTGCACATGTGCTTGTAAAAGTTTATCTATTTAGGTAATGCCGATCATGCTGTGAAAGGCCATAAAACAACACAAGCCCATGCACTAATGTGTCGAGCTACGGGAAACATGTGTGTCTACGTTTTAAAAGGGTGTGGGGATGTGAGAAGACGGGCGTTGTTTTCCCACAATGCCAGACAAGACCTTGTGAAAAAACACAGGTTGTAGGAAGTTAAACAATCGACATCTCTTAACTCCCCCCCTTGTTTAAAAGGCAAACGTATCCAAACCGGGCCGGAAAAGACTCCCCACAAGGAGAAGCTGGATCAGGCTTTTACCTTCCCCCTACCCAACCGAGCCCATCTACCCTCGGCCTGACCCAGTCACATCCTCCAGGAAACCCCCTGCTTCAGCTCAGGCCTGCAACGGTTAACGGCGCGGTGTCCGCCACCTTATGGCTTTAATGACCGGACCGCCACATCACAAGCATGAGGTATACGTTCCTCTCTCCACGTCTGTCTTTAATATTTCCTCTCTCCCAGTGGTCCTTGTGAAGCAGCGCCGTGTTGGATCTCCGCCCCTGAAAGCAACGTGTCATGACAAAGTCCAACTCAAAGCGAAACAATCAAGGATGCAGAAAACGAACACAGAGGCAATAAAGCGTGTTTGACTGAACCGAGACTTCAGAAGTGCTGATTATGTCTTTCGGTGTCAGAAGGTCCAGGGTTTGAGGTCAGGAATGAAAGCCGGGGTTTGGAGAAGTTTG
Source organism: Triplophysa yarkandensis (assembly GCA_033220385.1). Classification (NCBI taxonomy): domain Eukaryota; kingdom Metazoa; phylum Chordata; class Actinopteri; order Cypriniformes; family Nemacheilidae; genus Triplophysa; species Triplophysa yarkandensis. Next base: position 5,938,713 of record CM065664.1, on the reverse strand, counting down.
GAGAAGGTTTGAGAAGGTATGAGAAGGCCACATCAGAGGTGGGCTTTGAAACATGAGCTGGCACTCTTGCGGTGGGATGGAGGAAGGTCTGCTGGAGATGAATGCTTACTAGTGTTTAAATCTCTTCACACCGCTCATTTATCAGCACTTATCACCGACTGACAGGATGTGGCGTGATGGACTCATCTCAGGCCATTCTCCTGACATTACCTGGCCTTCTTCACATTGTTTGGAGTTCAAGTTTGAGTAAAAATGTATTATCCACAAAAAATGTATCATCCAGTATTGTGTTTACTCACTCTTATGCTGATATTTGGATGTGCTCACCATGAAAAGTGTTTTTGCACAAGTGGAGGTGTTTCATCTTCAACAATCACTGCCTACACAACTAAGTCTCGCGGTGCACGCAGCTATCGCGAGATTTCACAACCCGTGGTTTGAAGGAAAACTGCACCAAATCTGGAAGCAGTCGTGCATTATAATGCCACATTATCAGTCAAATCGAGAATAAATCAAATGATTTACACACAATCGGCACCATTGTTTCGTGTGTGATGAAGTATTTTACATTTCTCTAGGCGAGACGCCCAATCGACCGGATGGGATTCGTTCCAACCTCGCGTCCTCCGGAGGTCGCATAGAGGATACGTCATATAGGATTTCTCATTTAAGTTGAACCTTATAAATTGTACATTTATGTATTGTGAGACGTCATCGTAAGAGCGTTTGGTATCTATTGTGAAATAAAGCATACATAAACACATCAATGACGTATGCAGTCATGAATGCGACCTCCGGAGGATGCAGCCTTCGAAGTGAGATGCATTCTATAATGAAAATGCACACAAGTACACAATTTCTGCAGATGATTTATATTCATTTAAAACAAAATCCCTCTATTCTCAACCTACCCCTATTTTTATAGCTGTAGTAATTATTTTTAGTACTAGTTTTATTTATATTGAGTGTTATTTCTATTAGTTAACTATGAATTAAATATTAATGTGGGACCCTGAACTGTTTTAAAACATTTCTATTTGGTGAAGTCCACATTATTCTCTGTGGCCAATTAACTTCAAGATAAACTTGAATCTGTGCTGATAACAAAACACTTCTACTGTTTAAAGGTGTGAAATGGATTTGAAATAAGGCAAACTCGTTCACTTCTAACTGGCGCATGCAACAAATGCCCCCCAAAAAAGCTGCAAACTCAACAACTCCACGAGTCCTCTGACAGCATCCAGCGTGTGAGTGTTCAGGAAGAGATTGTGGGTCACAGGAATGGTGCTGGGCTGGGCAATGTGTGGGCATGAGAGGGTCGACCCAGTTCAGCTGAACCGTGCCCGAGTGTATTGCATCAGGCCGGAAAAAATGCTCGACTCAGCCACCAGCATTCTAATTACAGAGAACCTCTGCTGAGCTCGACAGGATGGACGTCAAAGCCTCAGTATGGGGATGGAGAGTCTGATACACAAAGCAATCAGCGGCAGTAAAAATAGAATAGTGGGTGGAACGTGCAGACAGGGTGTGAACATTTTCACTGGCATTATATTTACCTGCTTGTGAAACGTAGGTGCCCAACAACAGCTTTTAGAGATAATTGAGGCTGGAAATGATACAAATGACCTCTTTATAAAACCCGTCAGTCACGAGCTGCAGGAGAGTTACAGGGTGGAATTGAATCCTACAGATTTATTGCTTGAAATGTGATGAGCAGAGGTGTGTTTTCTGAATCTTGAGAAAAGCATGGGGAACATAGATTTAGTTTTGTGGAAAGTCTGCCTCCTTGTGGTGAATTAATAATGATATTCTGACCAAAAATAATGTGCATGGGCTTAAAAGTTCTTGATCTATAGAACACTACCCCATTTTACTTGCATACACATGTATGGACTACTTTACGTCCAGTACTGTATAACTGTTGCACATCTGTGTTTATCAGCCACCTTGTGTATAGAAAGATCATGACTTAAAGCTATTTAGCTTTGTCAATGTCTACTCATGCAAGCAGTTTAAGTTGATGTCAACCGTTAAACACAGAACCAATGAACAACGATTGTTTTCTGATCTTAAATGTAACCTTTTTATTATTTGTACATTCAGCACTTACAGGAGTAAACAAAAAATAAAAACAAAAGAAAGGATTTACGCTTAAACAATAAAAAAAGTTTAAAACCAAATGTGAAGAGGTTAAATATGCATCCTATTATCAATGACAACGTGAGTAACAGTAAAAGGTCGGTAAAAGACATTATAAAAACGAGACAAAAATCAATGTGAAGGGAAATCAAACACATGATAGTCTGGACAAGTCACACCAAAGCTTTCGGATCAACATCTCTCTTTATAGGCAGCTCGCTCGTCCATCCGTGTTAACACTACACTGAGGGAGAAAGAGGACTTCACCAAACCTCCACAAAAACAAAACTAGCTAAAAACATGATAAGAGGGCTGAGGCTCAGGGACAGCACTCAGAGGAACGGAAGTCCCGCTTGACCATCAGCTGGTGACTTGAATTCAAACAACATGATGTCTTGAAGTGCTGCCCACATATACCAGGAGTCCATTAACACTGAGAAGAGGAAATGAACACCAGAAGTTTTAAAGCCCAGACAAGACGAGAGTCTACATAAAGACACAGCACCACCGTGGTCCCAATGAGCGTGTGCACATGTGTGTGTCTTTATGCAGTGTGTGTAATTGTGTAGCGTCTGAGTTGGTCCTCAGTTAGGCCTAGAGCTGTTACAGCACGTATAGGAACTGGGGCTACAAATGGGACAGTTCCGGATTTGCGTTAGCGTCGTCGATCTCTGGGTGGTGGGTCGCTACGGCTTCGTGAACGTCTGGTCCCGCTTGCACTGTTTCCGCCGGGTCTGCGGAATCCCTCCTTTCGCTTTTCCCCCTCCCGGTCCCTCTCTCGACCTCGGTCTCGCTCTCTGTCGCGTTCTCTCTCGCTCTCTACTGTGCCGGCACCAGCAGGCTTCATTCTCTCCCTTCGCTCCTCTTCCCGCTTTTTATCCTCCTCCTCTTCCATTTCTTTTCTCCTCTTCTCTCTTTCCCTCATGCGCTCAGCACGAGCGGCTGCCTTCTGTGCCGCCTGAGAGAAAACGTAGGACCACAGATTATAAAAAAATAGAATAACCTTTAAACCAGCAACAAAACTCAAGGCTTAACATGTGACATGTTCTTGTAGGATACAAAGAAACATACCTGTTCTTCTGTGAGAGGGAGCCAGTATATGCAGGGTGCCGCTTTGGTTTTGCGGAACAGGTCATCCAGCAGTTTAGCAGGTGGCTCTTCGGGACCTTTTTCTGAAATGCACCCAAAGAATTAAAAAATTATTTAACAAATCAAATTAATATGAATCCCATGTCCGAGACTTTTAAAATGTATTTTTTGGTTCTCACCCTTCTTGTCTGTCTTTCTCTCTTTGCTCTTTCCTCTCTCTTTACGCCGCTTCTCCCGCTCCCTAGATCGTGATCGTCTGACTCCAGCCTCCCGTTCTTCTCCAGCCTTGCTGAAGTCTCTCACTTTATCCCTGTCCCATTCCCTTTCAGCACGCGCTCTTTCCCGTCTCTCCATCTCCCGCTCTCGTTCAGCCCACTGGTCACGCTCTGGAATGAGAGGTGGGGGAACCGTACGGCCGGGCCCGGCAGCCGTTACCCCTCGGGTCTCCTCTTGTGGTTTTTCTCCCGCTGGACCAAGCCCTCTGTGGAAGTCCAACTGTGAAAACATCAAAGAAAAGAGAAGGGATCCATAAAAATACAGAAAAATAACTAAACACAACTGAATGTCATATCAGCTTGTAAAAGTAAGCCCTTACCTCCTCCTGACTGCAAAAGTCAACACTGAGGAACTTTGGGTTACTCTGGGGCCATTTAACCCCGTGTAGTGCTGTCCGTGTGGCTGCTGCCTCTTCTGTGCTGGAGTACTGAGAGAGGCAAAAAAGGTCAGAAGACAGACAATAACGCTTTCAAGTACACAAAGACAAAAATATAGGGACAAAAACAAACATAGAAAACCTACTGTGACGAAGCAGTGAGATTTAATCTTGTCGATCCAGAAACTCTCCTCGACTAAAGCACCAGTACGATTCAGCAGCTCCTTTAACTGACCCAGTGTAAATGGTCTCACCTTTAAACACATAAAACTTAGAGCTTACAAAACATTCCAATGTATTGTTCTTCAGTGGAGAGAAAAAGTATAGAATTATGCCAACCAGGTTGCAGATATGGATGATGTTAGACAGTTTGCCACGAGGAGGAGAGGGTTGCTTGGATGTGCGGACTGGGTCATCAATGGTGACACTCACTCCTGACTTCTGCTGGCTAATGGAACGGCGGATCAGTGTGTCACTGTGAGTAACTACATAAGGGAAAAAAATTATATAAAAATGCCAGATGTACTAATAATTTCATACTAATGTTTGCTTTCTGTGAAGTTCTAACCTGTCTTCACATCCACATCAAGGCCAGGGGAGGGTGTCTCTGTATCCATAGCAATCTGTACAGAGCATTCCATTTTCTCTTCCTGAGTATCTTGCCTGTCGTTTTGATCTTCCTCATCTCCAAATTCACTTCTTTTAGCTTCCTTTTGTCCATTCTCTTGCGTCTCAGTGGGCACAACCTGTATTTGGAATAAAAAAGGTTATTCCAACAAGAAATCAACCAATAACATGTTTACTCGTTTGCTAATTTTATGTTACTTCATCTCATAGAAGAAAAATAACACATCTGTTTAATGACACAGGTTTAATGTGGATAGTGTTGCCAACGCAAACCTATCAAAAGATTCAATTAAAAGTCAGCATCCTATAATACCCTGTATGAGATCATTGTCATATCTTCATACATTTTTACTTCAATCTGTTTTACAAACCTTTCTGTACTGCTTCACAACAATGCTACATTTTAAAAACACAACAGAAATAAACCTGTATGATATACCTGTGTTACAGTTCGCCTTATTTTCAGGTCTTGGTCACCTCTCTCCCTGCCATCCTCTTCCCCAGAAAGATGCATCTCCTCTGGATGCAGATCAAGAATGACCTCCTGGCCCAAACTAGGCTTGATTTCAGGAATTAAAGACTGCAATGGGGGGAAAATGCATTTTATCAGAGAAGTGCAGACAGGAACTGAGAGGGACAGAAACATTTCCTTGTGAATATATTCATTTCAACATGATTATATTCCACATAACCTTCATGGTTAACTGACCTTAAGAGAGTCTGTGGTGATGCTGATGGATGGTTTCTTAGCAGTGACTGCTGTGCTTGAGCCCCATCTTCTCTTCCTGCCAGCTGCACCTCCACTTGCACTCTCAGTTTCCCCTTCTGAACCCACAACTCCTGGAGATGGCCTGCTGCCTGTACACAGATGGAAATTTTTGATTATTTGCAATGAGAAGTGTGTTGTAGAAAACCATAAGAATCCTATATATAGTTAGAATAAATCCTGTTAAATAACACGAAAGAGGAAGTTGTTTAATACTCACTGCCGAGCGAGATTTTGCGGGCAGAGAAGATCTTTGGTGTTGTGCTCTGAAAGATAAACACACCCAAGCAAAAAGTAAAGGTGAGACGGAGCAAAAAACACATTGAGGGATAAAGTGTGTGTATCAGGTAGAGACAGAGACCAAATGGCTGAGCGCCATCAACAAATATGTTTTAAAGATCAATAGAAATCTATTAGGATAGACTGCCTCTTTAGTTTAGCAATAAGAATTGAATCATGACAAGAAATTGTGTGCATTAAGATCATTTTCACTAAATTAAATATTAAATAAAAATTCCAATTGCAGTTTATTTGAAGCCTAAAGGTGCAGTCTGTCCTCTCCTACACTATTATGTTATTAATGTAAAAGGCCATACTGCAGTTTAAATGGAAAATGGTTCTCTTGTCTGGTTTAGTTGTCCATTAATGAAAATAATTCAGAAATTATACAGCGATTAAAAAACACAGGGAACATTAAATTGCAGTGGCCTTATGTATTAAAATCTACACTTTGTTATGTAGTCAATAGCTCCATTTGAGAATTACCAGGGAGTTTTGGCTAAACATTTTCTTTAACTAGGTAAAACTTGTAAAGTAGAAAATGGAGAGTGACTACTTGTTTCCTGGTACCATTGACACATGTTCTTCACTGGGTTGGGAATGGCCCAATCGCACGTCTGCATCTACTGTATCTAGGCAACAAGAGTCCAATGAAAGAAGGCTGGGAAGTTTGGGCAGATATCTGACAGTGGGCTGGCAGTAGGTACTATTTGTAGAACCAAATGGGGGAGCTCTGAGGGAGTTCTGTAAATGTCCATCTTACTGACATGCAAATGGCAAACCGGAATCTTTCAACAAACTGCTGAATTTTGTTGCATTCCCTTAAATGCTTCACTTTTTCTGCTTTATTCGAAAAATTGTCCATGTAGAGGAAAAGAGTCTGCATGCTGATCCGAGCTGCTGTTCTTTTGTCTTTGTCTGTAGTGACACTTAAACAGGCAAAACCGATGAATCCCGCAGGCATCCATTTCACTGCAACAATCCGTTGTGATATTAATTGTGAAATTTGTCCAGCAAATTATGGTAAAAGTCACACTTTCGATATCGCTAATCCAAAATTTCCATGTGAATACTGAATATGCAGGTGATGCAGCTGTAGAAAAGTCCCATAATACAGTGTGCAACAGAAACAATCCACTGAATGCCATTACGGTCCACTTCAATTTTTACAATCTTCAAGTTTCACCATTGCTGCAATGTCAAAAACACAATCTCTGTGCCATACTGTCAAGGGCTCATGACACCTCTGTATCCTCTCTGATGACAGCCCACTCCCACATTACCCAGCCTCTCATTATCAGTCCAATCAACAGGTGCTCCTAGCAAACTCCATTGTGGTAATGAGGCCATTGTTGCCTGATGTGTTCCACTGCAGAGCAGATTCAAGGGCATATCTGGTATAGCCATGGTGCTTGTGGACAGTGGAACAGGTGCTGTAGAAGTAGTTCTATGCAGGTACCAATAAGGGCAATGGAAGAGGCATGAGCACCTTCACAACAAAGCAATCAAGGGGTTTTTTAAACATCAGCCACAGTGAGATAGTGCTCCCCCGGCACAGGTTCATTCATTCATCTCCAAAAAGAGGGCAAACAAATTAACCTGAAAATCAACTAGTTTTTAACTTCATGCATGTGAAGATGTTTACTAGTGCTCTTTCAAGTACCATGGACTAGAAATAAAATACAATGTTAAACATCTAAAATGATCTTATATGTAATTCCATTTGAATATTTAAAATAAAGCAGAAAATTCTTATGCTGTTTGCCTCTTTGTTTGGAGAATGGTGGGTAAAGCCCATAAAGCACTCTTACCTCCTCACTGTTCTCTGGTGGCTTCTCAGGCTCAGCCATGACTGTCTCCTTCACCTCACTACTAAAGAAAGAAAGAAACAAAGAAAGATAGAAAGAATTGTGAAATACACCCTTAATGTCTTTAAAACGGCACTAAAAGTGCAACATGCAAGTCCTAAAACATTATTGAAAAACAAATGTTGTCAGATTTGTGGATCAAGAAAACAAAGACACAAGATTGTGTTGATAGACTTGAAACACAACCAACTTTTTAAAGTCCATCCGAAACACTGCTCCCAGAACAGATTGGTCTATTGCATCTATAAATAACCTGAAATAATTGCAGGCCTATACACAAGCATCATCACAAACATCTGCTCCAGCATTCTTCTGAAATAAACCCCTAAGCATCTTTATAGAATATCTATAACATTGCGACAGTGGTTTCACATTGACCTCCAGGGCTAAAGCTCGGGCTTACACACGCACTTAATGAAGCACAGATACACGCCTGCGGACTCTTACTTTACTAGCGTTCAAACAGCCGACAAAACAAGCGCAAATATCTGACATTTATCCACTTCTGCCCGATATAATGATATCAAAGGATGTCAAATGATGACAGCGCTACGCCGCATTGTGGGATGCGAGTAGAGGAGCGCAGCATCTCTCTCTCTCTCTCTCCTCCCTCGCCCGCGTCGAGCATCGTAATGCACAATAAGATCACGCACCTATCAGCGTCTCTCTTATCACTAGACACGACGCGACCTGACGAAATCATTTAACGCCGCTGGCCCAACGCAAACGGGCCACCTTGAGCCCATTGTTATTGGTCAGATACCGCGCAGTACAGCCATGTTTGGATGAGAGAAAGGGAGGTGCGTGAGACTCATTGCAGCAGGACCCCATTGACACCGGCCGAGAGGCAGCCGCGCTAATCGCCTGTCCGTAATGCACACAGGCGAGCTCAAAAACACAGCGCTCTTATTATTATTGGGTTTTGCGTGCTTACATTTTCAAACATTGTCGTTTTTCTTGCGTTGTTGAGTATTTTGTTAAATAAATCCCATTTTGAATGCTATTTTTCGTGTTTTACACACGGTTGAGCTTCATACCACGTGTAAGAGGTTTAAATCCTGTCCCAGCGCAGGTACATTGTGGCTATAATAGTGGCTATAATGTTTGATACTTGATAGTTCTTTTAAGTTTCATTTTTTTAGGAGTTTGTTTGAAATAAAATGATTGGTATAAAGACTTTCATACATATGCAGATTATCAGTTGTTATTATTGGATTATTATTGGAGTTTTAGCAGTGCTCTTGAGCAAGGATCAATGAGAGGTCATGGTTATAATATATAAATCATACCAACAACCATATTTTTACTCTTTTAATGCTCAGAAATCCTTTTAGCTGCACCTCTACAAATAAATCAAGCAATTCCTCTGTCTTGTGGTGAATTGCAGGAGTCAGTAATAAGATGACAGACCTTGTAGTGTATTCCATAGTCCCATCTTCCCCAATATCTTTGTTTCTTCCTTCAGTGTCCTTCTTATCCTGTGGCTCAAGGCAGGGTCTCTGAATTTAAAGACAAGTCGCAGTACATAAATACAGTTTTATTCGTCCACTGAGAAATCAGCACAGAAGAAATAAATCTGGGTATAAAAACCAAACTGTAGTTATTTGAATACTGACCTTAGTCTCAATAATGTCTTCTCTACTGACATCTTTCTTTTCCTGCTGCTCTGTAAAGACCCGTTTTTTGCGCTGGACTGTAGGAGGCTTTTCAATTACAGCCTCAGATTGGTTAACGTCATCAACATCCTTAGATGACTCTTTCTTGATTTCCTTAGACTATAGGAGAAAAAAAACAGATCCAAACAGAGAATATGTTAATTATAAAAGATTTAAGAGATGTATGATACATTTGATAAACTATTTGAATTCTGGATTATTGCTACACTACTATTAAGGATGCATATCACTAATGTCAGAGCAGCTCTTGGACTCCCTTTAAACAACTTTCAGGCAAAAACTTTAAGATGCTTAGCCAGAAATAAGGTTTGTAAAGAAATGGACAAACAACACTGAGCATGTCTTTCAAGCCTGTCTTGAGTGCACTGACTGGAGCGTTTTAGAAGCTCTGCCGCCAATCTGGATAAGTTTACAGAAACTGTAATATTATACAACAGTTTCTGTGAGGATTTATTCAATCCTACATATTTATTAACAATTCTAGTGTAGATGCGAGACCCTCGATCCGAAACCCCACACCCGCCCTGACCATCCCTTTACACAGCCATAAAACACCCCAAGCCATCCTAGTCTCCTCCACTACTGCACTTCAGATTAGTGGGGACAATGTGTTTAAGATCATTAGAAAACAAAAGAGAAGAAAAGAACCAAGCCCAGACGGTGTTTCACAAGCCTGTCTGAAAACCTGAGCTCACCAGCTGGCCTCTGTCTTCTCACTGATCTTCAACAGATTATTTGAGCTATACATAATCCCTTCATGCTTTAAACACTCCACCATTATTATTATTGGCTGAAACATCTGTATACATAAAGTCATTTGAAAGTCTGGTGTTAGTGTATCTGAAGGACATTACTGGACCCTTGCTGGATGCAGCCTGCCTACAGAGCAAATGATGTGGATGATGCAGTTAACATGGGACTGCAATATACCCTACAACAAACCAGGGACTTATGCAAGGATTCTGTTTGTGGACTTCAGCTCTGCCTTCAAAACCATTGTACCATCCCTGCTTCAGATCAAAATGACCCGGCTCTCTGTCCATAGCTCTGTTTGTCAATTTATCTCCTGGTTTCTAACAGACGGACAACACCTAGTCAGAATGGGAAAATTCATGTCCGACAGCCACACCATCTCTCATGATCTGAAGTGGCAGGAGCTGCTCGTAAAGTTCTACTCAGCTGTCATTGAATCCATCCTTTGCACTTCAATAAATCCAACTCTGACCTCTAAGACTACAGCGGATAGTCTGGACTGCTGAGTGAATCATTGGCACTAATCTTTCCACACTCGAAGAACTGTACGCATCCAGAGTGAGAAAACGGCAAGCAAAAACACTCTGGACCTCTCACTCCCAGCAACGCTAACTCTTTTTTAGTTTTTTTGCTACCTGTGTCTAGTCACTTTATGTAAACTGGAAGCTTCTATAACCAAAACAACTTTTTGTGTGTGTAAATCACGCTTGCCAAAAAATTTATTCTGATTAAAACATTTAAAACACTTGGGGGAGTACAACTTTAAAAGTCCAGTTTGTAAAATGTAGTGTCATCTAGCAGACGTCACAAATTGCTACTAATGTCTCAGTCCATCGCTTACCTTTCCCTTTCAAAACATATAAAAGTACCTCTTTCTAAGATAATACAAACAATGTTTAATTATGTAGGGTCTTTATACACTTCTAAAGACCTAAAAATACCACTCACCTTCCTATCAGCTGAAGTACTACAGGTTTTTTCCTGCGAAGGAGATGATGAACTAGAGGAATGTGAAGAGGAAGAAGACCCGGAATCAGAGTCAGATGAGGAACTATCACTGGAGGATGACGATCCTCTTTTCTCAACCTCTTTCTTCTCTCTTTCCTTTCTTCTTGTTTTCTCTTCAAGAGGTGCTGATAGAGACTCACGTTTAATGTCTACATTTGTTTTTTTGTCCTTCACCCCCTTGGGTGCCTCTGATACCACCATCTTTTCTTCTTCATGTTTCTGAGTATGGACCTCTGGAGTCCTGCTCTCTAATCCATGTGGGGCTAAATCAAGGACCCCCTGGCTCACAGTCAGCATTGATGTTTGAGGAGGCTGAGCAGCATCTTCTTGCACTGCATCTCCAGGTGCAAGCGCAATTACAGGAGCTTGTGGCACAGGTTTGTCTGAGAAGAAACGGGGTCTCTTTAACACAGAGGCTGGAGAGGAGGGGAGAAGAGTCGCCGCAGGAGCATCTCTGAGAAAGCGAGACTTCTTAGAGGAAGATTGAGGGGATAGTGATGCAGGTGTGGGTGACTCCTGTGGCACAGACTTTGTTGAATGAGCATCCTCACTATTATCAGGCATCTTTGATTGACTCTCAGGAGTTTTAGGGTGGACAGCTGAACGTGTAAAACCACCAATATCACGACCGCGCTTCAATGGGGGAAGTCGGCTTTCTCTTTCTTTCTCTCGCTCATCCTCTTGCACAAGTTTCGTAGCCTTTGCTTTTTCTTCCTGAGCTCTTTTCTCCTCTGCCATTGCTCTCTTCTTCTCCTCTTGTAAAGCCCTCTCCTCTCTCTCTTTTTCCAGGGCTCTCTCCTCTGCTATCTTTTGAGCCTCTGTATCACATTTAAGAGCTTGTTCTTTCTGTAACTTCTCTTGTTCCAAAACTTTCTTCTCAAGTTGTTCCCTTTCTAAAGCAGCTTCTCTCTCCAATCTCTCTCGTTCCAAAGCAGCTTCTCTCTCCAATCTCTCTTTCTCCAAAGCCATTTGTTTTTCAATACTCTCCTTCTCCAGTCTCTCTCTCTCAAGAGCTTGCTCTTTTTTGATTCTTTCTTGCTGCAGTCTCTCTTTCTCTATTTTCTCTCGCTCCAGTTTCTCCATTTCTAAAGCTTGCTCTCTTTCCATCCGCTCTCTCTCCAGTCTCTCCCTTTCTAGAGCTTGCTCTTTTTCTATCCTCTCTCTCTCCAAAGCTCGCTCTCTTTCTATCCTCTCTTGCTCCTGTTTTTCTCTTTCTAGAGCTTGTTCCCTTTCTTTTCTCTCTTTCTCCAGAGCTTGCTCTCTTTCTACCCTCTCTCTCTCCAAAGCTTGCTCCTTTTCTATTCTCTCTCGCTCCTGTCTCTCTTTTTCCAGAGCTTGCTCTTTTTCAATTCTTTCTTTTTCCAGTTTTTCCCTTTCTAGCTCTTTTTCTCGTTCTTTCCTCTCTCTCTCCAAAGCATGCTCTCTTTTTATCCTTTCTTGCTCTAACCTTTCTCTCTCTAGAGCTTTTTCTATCTCTAGTCTCTCTCGCTCCAGAGCTTGCTCTTTTTCTATCCTCTCTCGATCTAGAGCTTGCTCTCTTTCGATCCTCTCTCGCTCAAGAGCCTGCTCCCTTTCAATTCTCTCTCTTTCCAGCCTCTCTTGCTCTAAAGCTTGCTCCCTTTCCTGTTGTTCCCTCTCTAGTTCAGAAGCCCTGGCCTTCTCTTCCCTCTCCCGTCTTAGAGCTTCTTCTTGTTCCTCCTTTAATACCTTCTCTCTTTCAAGAGCTTTCAGCCTTTCTTGTTCTTTCTGTCTCTTCCCCTTTTCACGCAAAAGATGGCCTTCCCCGTCATGCTTTGTTGCATCACTCTCTTCTATCACGGCTGTCCTAACGACACTAACTGCTTGGTTGGATATCACAGAACTAGGGTATGACAGAACTGATGCTGCATTGGCTGTATGGGTAATTGCAGACACAACTCCTTCTTTCTGGCCTCTTCCCGCAGGTATGGTCTGTTTATCTTCATGCTTTCCAGCACCTGAGAAAGCTCCTTCAGATGCCATCTTACGTGCTAGTAAGGTCAAAGGGCCCGGTCTGCGTTCTGAGGATTCGCCTGCTGGTTCTGGGCTACTGCTGCGACTGTCGCTACTTGAACTGCCGGAGCTGGAAGAGCTAGACAAGCGCTGCCTAGACGGGGGCTCTCCTGGACTAGGAGGGCTCTGTTTAGGGGTGTCTGGGAGTGGGAATGAGAGTTCAGGTGGAGGTGATGGGGGTGGAGTGGGCTGTCTAAGCTGCTGTGATAGCAGAGGTATGTGTTGGGGAGGTGGATGCTGCTGTTGCTGTGAGCCACTGGATCTTTCCCTCACTGGTTGGCTTCTTGGCACACTCCGCTGAGCATTCATTTTCCACTCTTCCTTCTCATTGCCATTGTCATCCCCGCCCTCGCTGTCGTCATCACTGTCTGCAGGCACACGGCTTGAGGTCGGTCCCCTTTCCCGAAGAACCCGCACTGACAGAGATGCTATCGCACTAGGCTGAGCAATTGTAGAGGGTGATGGCTGTCCAGGCATTTCATTTTCTGTGTGCTCATTGCCTTCACTTGCTGTGGGTTTGTGTTGGTCATCCTGACAGAAAGACATGATGCCAATTCCATTAAACTAAATTATAAACAAAATAAAAAACTAAAGAAATTTGATTTTGTCTTGTGCAAAGAGAATCCCCTAAAACATATAGATAAGTAAGGAATACAAGGATAAATATTTCTAACCTGGGTAGGGGCAGGAGAAACTGTGCTGTCATTAGCTTCTGTGTGATCGTCTTGGTCTGTTCCTGAATAAAATCATGAAAAAGCAACTTTAATCAATGATGCAGATGGGTCTTGAGAAAAGTTACAAAAAATACAGAAACAGCCTAACCTGAAGTGAACTTGTTACCAGGTTTTAAATTGATTGAACATTTATTCTATACTATTTCATTATTTTATAATAATAATTTCACTGCCTTTTAAAAAAAAAAAAGGTTAACATATTCTTATAAATCGCTCAGTGTAGGGAAGGGTGATTTATTATATTTTGCGATAAACGAGTAAAATGTCTTCTAACGAAAGGAATAAGGACTCCCACGACACAGACAATAAAACAAAATGTAGATTATTACTGTGTGAGATAGTCACAACTTATATACAGAGCAAGTTTAACAGATGGTGGATATGAAGATGAGGGGAAGCTTATTACTTAAAGAGGAGCTGTAGCAAAGTACTGTACATACACCATTAGGTTAATATTTAGTTTCACTTTCGTGTGCCTCCATTGTGCTTTCACGCTGAGCACTGCAGCCTTAACTATTTATGTCCAGTACAAAAATGTCAAGTGGCATGATGTAAATTTACATTTTTGTAACAGAATATATGTTGATAGCCTCTCCATGTTTTCAGTATGTTTTACTTCTGATAAATGCTTGTGTGACTAACATCGCTTATAGCCAAAAACTGATTTATTGCGTTCATATCGCAATAAATACCAAACATGTCATGATAAAAACAATATGATATACTTTAAAAGCCATATCAACTGCTTCTACTCGGTGTTCACTGGAAAAAATCTAAGCTTATACATTACACATTAACCAAGACGAGTACATTTCAATGGCAACATTTTTAATAAGTATTTATTAAATGAAAAAAACTTATTTAAAGAAGTTCATAGCACTCGTATTTGGCATTTAACACCTCAACACACGTATGCTCACCATCATTTTCTGCAGCTTCGCGTGCTTCTCTCTCCAAGCGTTGCCTAAGCAGCTCTTGTTGTTTGGCCAGGTACTGTTTGATGAAACTGTTCTGGCTCATCTCCTCCCCGATCTAAACCATCACAAACACAGCATGCTGGTTAAAGTACAGGAAGCATCCCATTAACAGCACAATGTATTATTTTTCAATTTAACACAGGGTTGCAGATCCGCTCACCCTGGAGTTGGGCTGGAGGCCGATGTGGTTAGAAGAGGTTTTCTGAAGGTTCTCCAACATGAGAGCCTGTTGCACATGAAGAGTGTCACACATGCATACTTCATCAAGTGCACTAAACGCACAAGCACACTTTGCAGCAGTAAATATGAGTGGCATTGAAAAAGTAAGAAAACTTAAGTGCAGAATTTGTTTTAAATATATATGTAGAATAAATAAACGAGTACAGTAATGATTTGACATTGTTTGTATCAGAATCAGCAACTTTATTTATAACAGGAGCAGCAGCAGCGGCGCCAATAACATCATTCACCCCCCCCCCCCCCTCCCAACCGGATTCAAAGCAACTGCGACGAGTGTTTATTTCAGCAAAGCCGTTTCGACTAAAACAGAAATATGTTTAAAAACACAATTAATAATTGTTTATCACCCCCCCCCCCCCCCCCTAAACACACAAAGCGCGAGTTAAAGTTAAAACCCCTCACAGTTCACGGCCAACCGGAGACTTGTAAACACAGCGCACCCACCCTCCCAAAACACGCACATCCATCCCAGAATCAGCGTAAACACAGCGTGTGTTCACTCGTGTCACATCCACACACAGACGAGTGTCCGTGGGGACCATGACGACACAACAAACCGCCTCAGGAGCTCAGCTAATGCGCGCTAGCGGCTAACGGAGGACCACCGACACTCGGCCTGAATCACCCCCCCCCCACCTCCCCAAACCGAGGCTCACTCTCACCCCTTTCAGCCTCTTGACGAGGGCATTCTTCTGCCCGCTTTTCGGGAGTCCCCTCTCCTCCAGCGCGGCTTTCAAATCCGCCACTCGAAGCGAATGCAGCGGCCTCCCGTCCAGCGTTACGTCTTCGAGGTCCGCCATCTTGTTTCCCTTCGCTCGTTCTGTAGCTCGCGCGGACCGCAACGCCTTCGTCACTGACGTCAGCGCGCCACCGGAAGAGGCGGGGCCGAGAAAAACCGTCAATGTTGTTTCATATTATTGAATTAAAAACATCACGGGACATTAAATGACTGCGAGAGAAGCCGTTTTTATATACATGGCAGGTTTAATATGCAAAAATGATTGAAAATAAAACAAAAAATGTAGCGTTGAGCGGAATAAAAAAACAAAACAATCAAAACCAGATTTATATTAATATTATTATATTATTATTTATATTTTTAACAAGAAATGCACGCATTAAGTAAACTAACGAGATCGTCGTGAGGTTCGACGGAAGCTCCGCCCACATCACGCAAGCGTGTCGAGGACTTTTAACCGTAAAAATATTGATATTTAAACGTCACAATATGCATTATTTCGACGGGAGGTGACAGATCTAACTGAGACGAGGGTAAAACTTCATTTTAATTATATGTAAACGGAAGTGATGTTTTGAAAGAGGTGATTGGTGCTTTGTTTTGGTCAGCTAGCAAACGCTAGCGAGCCCAACATGATTCAACCAGGAAGTGACGTGATCATTAAACTGTACAGAACTAACATTGGCAATGATTGAACAAAGATCAAGATCAAACATATCAAAGTTGACACAAATGCACCACAATGACAGCTCTTGCATTGTTCATCAATGATTTCTTCTCTTGTTAGGAATGGCTTGGTTCCACCAGGCTTTACTGAGCTCAACCCAACCACAAGCAGACATGAGGAACCCGACATTGGAGGCTCGACCTCAAACACAGATCTCCAGTTTTGGGATGTTTGACAAACAGGGTTGGCCCACCCCTCCTCCAGGATCTATGACAGACTTCCCATCGGCCTCAGGATGTGGCGTCCCTCAACGTCTGGAGGAACTGTCCTGCACATCCCTCACGGCGTCAAGAGACGAGTCCGTACCACTGTCATACGTGACGCTTCAGGAGCAGCGATGTGTGCTCAGTTGGTTTCTAGCGTGGGGTGCCATTCAAAGGGAACGCTTCCTGGAAGATCTGACCTCGAAGGCCGTGCCCGGAAAGGTGTCGAGTATATTGGACCAGCTCAACACACTACAGGTGACGGATCTGTATTCATCGCTGTCGAATGATGATTATAATGTTAAATAACATCTGGCATTTTTTCTCTGGCAGGTTAACGATCGGCCGCCCAACATTTTCGAATGCCAGTTGAGGCTGTGGACTCAGTGGTTTGAATCGTGGAGTGAAGAAGAGAGAAATGGCTTTCTGAGCGGCTTGGAGGAGAGGGACCCCGTCTTTGTCGCTTGCTTCTACAGCCGAGTCGCTGGGACAGCAGGCCGGGATTGATGGTCTTCACACAGGATGAAAACTTGAAGAACTGTTAATGGACTGTGGATGTGTATTTTAACATCTATGCACCCTAGAACCTTCAAATGGATTTAGATTTACAAAGCCATTTGTTGATAATTGTGACGATGTTTGTTGAGATATTATGTTGTAATAAACCTGGAAAAAGTCTGCCCCAGATTACTGTAACTGTAAAGCACTACAAGTCTTTTCCATGTAATGTAATGTTATGAGATGAAACTTGAAATAAAAATGGGTTTGTTTCTATCAGTTTAGTTTTCCCTGATTATTTTACCAATGTTAAGAGATAATAGAGTTAACAGTAATACTTAATTTAATTTACTCAACTTTGTCATTTATAAGTTGTATGATTTTCCTTCTTCTGATGAATAAAAAGAAGATATTTTAAGAATGCCACATACCGAACAACATTGCATCCCATTGCTTTCTATAAAAGGAACAAACTAAATAACTTATGGTATTGTTAACAATTTGTTTAATGAAAAATTCACATATGGACTTTCTAACAGAATGTTTCTCGAATCTAGAATGGTTTAAAAATCTCAATATCAGCCTGTAGATTCTAAAATAAAATAGTTCATTAGTAAGAATAAATTTTGCAATGATGTTTGTGAGATGAATGCCCTAGTCTTTAAGATGACAATGATCCACATATATTCTCTTTAAACACATTTTTATAAATATATTAAAAACCGAAGACTGTAAGGTAAGCGATGAATAATCTCCATATAAAGGAAGAAATACATTTTATTTGTATAGACTTGATGTGATCACAGCTTGATGCAGATTTAGATTCATTTATGATCAGAGGCGTTTCTTTTATGTCATGACATGTTTCAATTTACTGCATAGAGAGTTTCCAGAAACTTAATGCCTGTAAGCTGACAGATTGAACGATTCCAATCTGCATTATAAAAGGTTATCTCTTCACCCTTAAAATCCACCAACACTCTGATTGTGGTCGTCTCAGCTATTTTTCAGCATAACTGGATCATCTGCAAGGGCAACATGTCTACCACTTCTTTTCTTGAGATTTGCCTAATAGCCAGGTTGAGGACCATGATGAATCAGACCCCATCTCTGAGCTGATGCTTAGGCTACCCTTAAAACAAAGCAGTTTCTTCCAGCACCCTCTTCTTACCAGTAATGATTTCCATTGTCATATATCCGTCTCGTCGGGGTTGTTGGGTTCGGATTTTTAAATGTAGACAAAACACTGTTCATTTTGATTGAAACATAGCTAACAATATATTCCTCCTCTCAAGTTTGTCCACTTCTGCTCTAGTTTTGGTTAGGTTTTGTGGAGGTAGCTCATTCTCTTGGATTGCATCTATAAATGTACCAATATTTAACATGTTAAATTTAATCTGTATGACTTTCTTTCTTCCACAGGACACAAAAAAGCTATTTTGAAGAATGTTGGGAACTGGCCAAAGTTTGAAAATAATGCAATAAATCAACACACCATGAAAAAACTTTCATGTCATTTATTTTTGTTGTGTTCACAGCTTTCATATGACCACATCTAGTTACAATGTGTTTGCTGGGAGCAAAAGTAAAGAACCTCATTCATGTATATCTGTGCTTTCCTATATCTTGTCAAATAGCTGTTTGGGTAAATCTGGACAAAGAAGTAAATACAGATCTCTGACCATATAATGTCAAACTGCAGTTAAATTTAAATCTGTAAATCAATTTAAAACAACAAACAACACAAATTCAAATAGGTTTTAAAAAAATGAAAATGAAAATTGTATTGTTAATATAAAAAAATTAATTGCTTGTTTTTTTATTTACAGTTCTTTAATATTTCGAGTTATTTCTGAAGATCCGACAGACCAAAATCCAGGCTTGCATAAATCCTATAACAAATGTGTTTATATTTTTATAAAGATAATAAACTGTTCAAAACTCAACAGTTATTTTTTTATCCGAGTGCCTTTTTAACTGCCTCCTTAGGACTCTTGAAACTAAAAAGACACATTACAAGTACTAATACAAATGGCATCAAAATACCTCATCATTCTGATCGGTTAGACAGAGCATCCTCAGCTCATCCTTTCCCTTCAATGGAGTATTTTTGTCTATCATTTCTTTTTTTCTTGCCTTGCTTTCTTTGTCCTATAGAGCAGAGATAAGTTTTACCGGATTCAATTGTGGAAGTGTTTGTGAGCTGACAGCTCAGAATTGAGGATAAATTTTTCTATCCTTACTGCTGCAATATGTCTTTGAATAAACATCAGGAAATGCAAATAATAATAATAATAATAAACTTCTTATCTGTCCATCTAGTTTCAATGAAATGCTTTGCATTTAAAATGAACCTAAAAACATGAACGTTTTGCTATCTCTTCTCCGTCCTCTTCTCTCTTCTCTTTCAGGTCTTCCAGGAGGTTATTTGTGTTCCGAAGTTTGCTCTTACATTCATAATTTTTTTTTGATTGAGATCATTAATGAAAAAGAATTATGATCACACGGATAAAATATGTTCTGAACATCTTTATGCCTTCAAAATTGGTTGTTTTAAATTCAGGACAATGTCACTCGCCATCAACCTGTGTTTGTGTCTCAGAAATTTTACTCATGAGGTCCATGACTGTAATCTGCATTGAGACTTTCTGTAGCACTACAAGAAATGTTTGAATTTTTGTTTTTAAATAATTCAGCTAATTCATTTATTTCCATAATCTGTATTTTCTGCAAAACATTTGACATAAATATGTTCATCTGCATGTTTCTAAATGTAACCTTGCTTTGATATTCCATCTTGTTGTTGCTTGATTTTATCATCAATGTATTCTTTAATTCTGAAGATCCGGTTTAAATAACTCCAATAGTTTAAAAAATGTATTATTTATTTGATGTATATTCAGGTGACACAAGTCGGAAGTCTTGATTGATATACACGAAGAAAGTTGAAAGAATCAGTGCTATTCATCAATTTTTAATGACATCACACAAGAAATGAAAAGAATATTGTGACACTCTTCCAGTAGAGATTTTGAATCAAGATTTAAGATCATTGATTTGTATACATCAGGTTCTGTATAAATATCAGATTGTATAAATCAGATGCATTCTAGGCCGTTATATGCGACTTTCTAAGCATATATATATATATATATATATATATATATATATGTATATATGGCCTTATCAAATAATTGTTGGCCTACATGTACAGTTTGGGGTTAGGTGAAAAGTTAACCAGTGTTACCTAGTGACCTTAGTGAGGTTATACCCACAGTAATCTTCATTGCAAAAAATGCCTTGTTGCACAATACAACTTAGGCACACCCAACCCTCAGCTGACTCATGAAATAGTGGTTTTATATGTGGCAAATGTCAATGTCACAGACATAACTTTCAACAGTTAACAGAAAGTCTGAAACATTGAAAATGAAACACAGTTCTTCCGAAGAGTATATTTGTCATCTTAACATAAATACAGCTTTTATGATTATTTGGTTTAACCAAAACATCATTGTCATCGATAAGAGCAATGACCTCTGAACATAATATGATGACATAATCTTTTTACAAATAATAAATCTTGGAATCTTTAAGTGATTCATGACATTTCAATTTTTGAGTTTGAGCACTTTTAGCATTACATCAAAGCAACTGTGCAAATATATATACAACACACAGAATAACCTGAAAAGTAATATAAATTAGTTAATTACAGACACATACACACAAGTGACTTCCTCAACTATTCTTGTTGTGTTTTTGTCTTACAAGAGATGAACTAGATATACATTGCAATAATAAAATGGATGGCACAATTATCATTCATGGGGAAAAAAAAGCAATCTTTATGGTTTAAGTCTGACTAATTTGTTCAAAGGACTATTTAATTATGAAGCCCTGCCGAAGCTGTCCTGGTGTGCCAACCCAACAATGGCAAACAGTGGCAAGAACTAAAACTGGAATAAATGAAGAAAGCAGTTTTGGGAGAAACAAGACACGAGCAGGAGAGCTCTTCTAGAACTGTCTAGAAACACTGATGTCATTCGCAATTGAGTTTTTGTGTATAGTTGTGCAAGTACTTCAAAACACCAATGGTAGCCTCTAGTATTGTTATTATACTAGTTACAGACTGATATATTGAGAGTTATGTATATTGTCATCATTGGCCATCATTTTGACAGATGAACGATTTATCCATAAAAACGTTGTAAAAAAGGCATTTGCCCCTTAGTAATACAATATGAACACAGTAAAATGTGCTGTGTAAGTCGTTAAAGACGAATTGTATGGGAAGTATCAATAATTTTTTTTTCATTTTAAGTCACATGAACATAGTTAATATAATATCAAGTGTGGATCTTTTCAATAGTCCATGTCTGTTATTAGCTGGCACATAATACAAAAAATTTTCATTTACTTTCACAAATTGTCTGTATGTTTCTCATACTTATTCAATTGTGTTATATTCTTTTATCAGTAAATCTTCCACAGTGTTTCCCTAAAATTGATTTAAACATTGGCCATATAACATATTGATTGACCACTATAATTTACATTAACCAGACTTAAAACACAACCATGCCAACCAGGGGTATTAAAAAGCACATTTGATAATGATTTACTTTCTATGGGACACTCAATAACATTTCTTAGTCAAAGCAGGCAAAGTAATAAACATTAAAGTGGTTTTTTTAAGTGTAGTTTTAAGTGTAGAAAAACCTTCAGTGTTTAAAGAAAGAGACATGAAGCTGTCTGAAGTCATAAAGGTTCTGCTTCTTAGTTCTCTGGTTATCTTTAATCTGTTAGATGTACGAAAAGATCTCAAAGACACAGATGACTACTGTAGCAAATTTTGATTCATTCACATTTGTTAAGCGAATCAACTATACATCAACAAAAAAAAGCAATGCATATGCGCAAAGTCAGCAAATGAAGATATTTTAAAGTAAGTTTGTAACTAAGCCATTCTGGGTTACCATTGCCTTACATAGTACCTGTTTGTCTTGAGGGAGTCAATGGTCTCTAAAATGACCATTTAAATATTTAAAATATCTGTTTGTGTTGATCAAAAACAGACATTTATACAAGTTTGAAACAAAATACGACAATAACAAAATCATTTTTGATGAATTCGTGTCCATCCACCTGGTGATTCATCTGAAGGTTGACATCATGCATAGGTTAGCTCGTAATGCCAATTAATACGGTGAAAAACTGTGCAAATGTCAGTGGGACTAAGAAATGATTTGGACTCTGCACTTTCGCACAAAGGTCAAGTATTTGTAGATTAACATTGTCATCATTGAATTTCCCCAGGTCGAGGTCATGTTCACGTAACTCCTCTTCTGGTGAGTTCACAAGAAAACTCAAGTAAGGATGACTTTGAACAAATCATAATCTGTCCTTCTCTTTCATTAAACCTCAGTTTAGTTAACCAGCAACACACAAATCTGTTAATCACTTTTATCACATCACTAGCTTTTTGTTTTTCGAACAAAGGCCATATATTTCTAGTTTTTTCATACTGTCCATAAATAGCTTGTTATTTCTAAAGCACCTGCAGTGATGCCAGGGGTTGATTTACCCACAATACACATGCAACCAATGAGTCACTATTTACAATCACTGACTTTATGATGCTTCGGTGTACTGTAGAGTCTATATATATGTTGAGCTGTTAAGACTTCGTTATGAATAAATCGCTTCAAATGTATAAAGGCTCATATTCTGGACCTTTGGATCAGGTTATTTGCTGTATTTATCAGGGTTGACCGGTTACGGTGAGTACAGAAGAACACACTTTTCATCCATGCATGTCACCCAACCGTATCATGTGGGCTGAACATCTGTCAATGGGGACCCAGAACTGTTCAGTTAGACGCATTCTTCCAAATATCTTTCTCTGTGTTGAACCAAACACGATGCAGATTTGGAACGAGTAATTCACGAATTCTTGTTTTTAATGGGACCAGAACACAATGATAAGTTTATATAAGATATTGATCAAAATTAAAGGTGGAATTGCTTGACCACATGTGTTGCTGTAAATACAGGAAGCAGATTGTGTAGCAAATAACTGTTAAAGAATAGCTTCCTTAAATTTTTAAAAATAATCAAGAAATTAAATATTTATTTGTGCTAATGTATTGTAAAAATCTGTACTTTAGAAGCCAAGATATTCAATAATGAGACGTATTATATAATGTTTCGTTCCTCCCTCATGTACACATGCTGACATGTATTGGTGTTAAAAGTGAAGTGGGTTTGTGAAATGTTTGTCCTTCTATTAGACGGATTACGGCTCAGCCCAGACACTCTTCACTCTTATCTGTAGGACACAGTTCACTTCTCAACACTCTACATTACACATATTGTGAGGATCTCCTGACTCATATATTACACTTAACGGA
The DNA here is from genome assembly GCA_033220385.1 of Triplophysa yarkandensis. Lineage (NCBI taxonomy): Eukaryota > Metazoa > Chordata > Actinopteri > Cypriniformes > Nemacheilidae > Triplophysa > Triplophysa yarkandensis. The sequence goes on along the minus strand of CM065664.1, from coordinate 5,915,294 downwards.
GGATTAACGACAAAGGTGAGCTGATCAACTTTATTTGTCGTGTTGTTCCTGTTATTATGTTAACATGTTACATATCCAGCTTGCTTGTCGCGGAGTCTGCACGTATTACATCTAATATACGGACTTCATCTCTTCCTCAAGTTTAACATGTTTTAAAAATTAATTCACATCATGTGTAATGTCTTGAGAAGTGACACGATTGCGCCTAAAATTAAATTGTGTTTGTAAGACGTTTACTCAAAACATGTTTATCACAACAAATGTGATAAAAACAGCGTGCAGTGAAGACCTGTGACCAGAGGGTGGCGTGCTTTAATTCTCTCTCTCTCTCTCTCTCTCTCTCTCTCTCTCTCTCTCTGTCTGTCTGTCTGTCTGTCTGTCTGTCTGTCTGTCTGTCTGTCTGTCTGTCTGTCTCTCTCTCTCTCTCTCTCTCTCTCTCTCTCTCTCTCTGTCTCTCTCTCTCTCTCTCTCTCTCTCTCTCTCTCTCTCTCTCTCTCTCTCTCTCTCTCTCTCTCTCTCTCTCTCTCTCTCTCTGTCTGTCTGTCTGTCTGTCTCTCTGTCTGTGTGTCTCACTCCCTCTCTCTGTCTGTCTGTCTGTCTCTCTCTCTCTCTCTCTCTCTCTCTCTCTCTGTCTGTCTGTCTCACTCTCTCTGTCTGTCTGTCTCTCTCTCTCTCTCTCTCTCTCTGTCTGTCTGTCTGTCTGTCTGTCTCTCTCTCTCTCTCTGTCTGTCTGTCTCTCTCTCACTCACTCACTCTCTCTCTCTCTCTCGCTATCTCTCTGTCTGTCTCTCTCTCTTTCTCTCTCTCCCCTTCTCTCTGTCTGTCTGTCTGTCTGTCTGTCTCTCTCTCTCTCTATCTCTCTCTCGCCGTCTCTCTGTCTGTCGGTCTCTCCCTCTCTCTGTCTGTCTGTTTCCCCCTCTCTTGCTGTCTGTCTGTCTCGCTCTCTCTCTCTCTCTCTCTCTCTCTCTCTCTCTCTCTCTCTCACTCACTCTGTCTCTCTCTCTCTCACTCACTCTGTCTCTCTATCTCTGTCTGTCTGTCTCTCTCTCTCTCTCTCCCCCCCCCTTCTCTCTCTCTCTGTGTCTCTCTCTCTCTCTCTCTCTCTCTCTCTCTCTCTCACTCACTCACTAACTCTTGTCTCTCTGTCTCTCTCTGTCTCTCTCTGTCTGTCTCTCTCTGTCTCTCTCTCTCTCTCTCTCTCTCTCTCTCAGATGGCACTCTCAGGATGGATTTGTGTGGTGACTGGTGCCTCCAGAGGAATTGGAAGAGGTATTGCTCTTCAGTTATCTGAGGCTGGTGCCACAGTCTACATCACCGGTCGACAGGAAAAGACTCTGAAACAGACAGCAGCTGAGGTCAGCAAACATTTAGCATTACTTTTTCCCCAAAATCCATTACACTTCACAAGGATATGGAGGCTTGACTTGAGCCACACTAACAGTTGTGTAGCAATGCCCAGACATTTGACTTTTGTCTACAAATCTGCAGTGTTTGTGTTGAATTACAGGTGATGGAGAGAGGTGGCCAGTGTCTGCCAGTGGTGTGTGATTCAACTAAGGAGGATGATATTAAAGATCTGTTTGAACGTGTCCAGCGTGAGCAGAACGGAAGGCTTGACATCTTGGTGAATAATGCTTACGCTGGTGTACAGGTCAGTCACAGTTTACTGAACACATAATGATAATAGGATTTATACATCACCTGAGAGCTGAATACAAACACTTACCATTGATGTTTGGTATGTTAGGAAAACCATTTTGATTTACCTTTTCATGCATCCACTCACATAATACACTTTGGATTATATACCAAACATCTTTATATAAGATAAATCTCAGTTTTTGACTCATACAATGTATTGTTGGCTATTGCTACAATTGAAAAGTTTCTATACAAAAAGATACAAATCGGCTTAATAAAATATGGTTATTGGTAGTGCAGTTTTAGTTCACATCAATTAAACTGCTACTGGTTCGTTTTGATTAAGCCATAATAACACAAAATAAGCATGCTAACATAAAAAAACATTTAAGTTATGTAAATAAACTCCTGAAATAAACCCCTGCAACTCCACACATGTGACCGACTCGTCAACATTTAAAGTTAAGAAAAGTTATACATGTTTTTAAAAAATACCTGTTCTTTACTTAAATGTTGACTTTTGTATTAAGTGTTTTATATATTTGGTTTTTCGACAGGCCAATTTTAAAACCCAAAAAATATGTCAACTATTTAAACATTAATAATGTGGTGTACAGGTTTTAGTGATTTTTATCTAGATACATCGGCCATGTCAAAGGGTGCTACCCTAATTTATCTTAAAGGAAGGGTCTACGATTTATGGTAGTCAATGTTGACATTGGAAATCACCAAAACAAAAATACTACACCAAAAGAGTCTCGCCTATTTTTGATAACTTCGCCCCTCGCATACGCCATCTTTCGTTTCGACTAATGTTCTTCTCCACATAAAGAAAAGACACGCCCCTACTTCTGATTGGCTGCTAGATTGTTTTTGGACCGGACCCGACAAAAAAAAAGCATTTTTGCAAAATCATAGAACCTGTCTTCATGCATGTTAAGTAAATAAATAAAAACATTCTCAGCATTTGCAGTTCTTTGAGTTTCGGTAAGTAAATTAAATAAAAAATATTTTTTTTCCTACAAAACTCCATCAAGTGATGCAAATGTGCTAAAAATACTGTTAATTTAAGCGCACTGTACCAGAGATTCATATATCACCCACAGAAATGAGATACATCATCACATAATATTTATCGTCAATTACTAAATTAATTTACTGTTGAAACGGTCATTGTTTATTGTCCAAAAAGTGTTTTTTTCTCTCTGTGTGAAGGCTATTTTTGAAAACATGGAAAAGAAGTTTTGGGAGGTGGATCCGGGTATTTGGGACACCATCAACAATACAGGTCTCAGGTAAAGTACAATGTTGTTTAAAATTGTATTCACAATGATACCAGTTTCCATTCCTACATTTGGAGTCATATCTGAGGCGCTGTGTCTTTATAGAAGTCACTATTTCTGCTCGGTGTATGCTGCAAGGATGATGGTGGCTCAAGGCAGTGGTTTGATTGTGTTCATATCATCCATGGGCGGTCTGCGCTATCTCTTTAACGTAGCCTATGGGGTCGGCAAGGCTGCAGTGAGTCCGTGCATGTAACATCATCATATTTTATATTTTCAGGTGTCTTTATAAATAATGCCAAGGTTGTATGAATATAAACTGTTTGTTTGTTGTAGTGTGACAGAATGGCAGCAGATACAGCATTAGAGCTGAAAAAGAGAGGTGTCGCTTCTATAAGCCTCTGGCCAGGAGCCGTTCAGACCGAGTTAATCTCACAGTTTGTGTCAGATGCACCTCCAGGGTTTGACGCCAAAGTAAGCCATCTACTTCTTTCTAACAAAATAAGCATTGCCTTTAATTAATCCTTTAATTTACACATAATTTATTTAGACATTCTTTACTTTATTAATAAAGCACAATTGATATTTCTCAGCACATGGAGATTTTCTCGAATGGTGAGACCACGGAGCTTAGTGGCAAATGTATAGTTGAGCTCGCCAAAGGTTTGTTTTTCTTCCAATTAAAAAAAGTTGTCCATTATATATTTACATGCTTTTATTTTAATTGACATTCTACTTTTTGCTGCTTGTTGACAAACAGATAAAAGTCTCATGTCAATGACTGGGAAAGTACTGATGACCTGCGATCTGGCTCGGCGTTATGGACTAAAGGATGTCGATGGTACAGAAAGATCTTTAGATGTATAGATGTTAAAAATGAACTTCTACGCATTTAATGAATTCATTGTCTTTCCAGGACGCAGTGTGGTGGACTACACCTCTCTGAAGTTCCTGATTTCCCGGATGCCCTATATGTCCTGGCTATCCACAATCACACCTTCATTCATCAGAATGCCTCGCGTCATGTTGAATCTTGCTAGTGGCAAATTCTGAAGCGCTTCAGCGCGGAGACGTTGCCTACTGCCAAACAAAGATTTCCGCAGAAGATTATATTTAAAGGGTGGAAAATCGAGTATTTCATCATCATATAATTAAAATGTATCCATTTGCTCAATAGACATTCCTGCGAACTTACATCTTATAGCGCATGTTTCATCACTTGAATGAATAATGTCTCTCTTTTTTTTTTATCTCACCAAGTCTACATGTCATACAGAAGCAGTTTTTTAGTTTGTAAAATACAAAATCCATGAAATATTCTATAAGCAAGGATTCTGTTGCATTCTAGACTTTATGTATTCACATTTAATAAATAAAGTATATTTGAACAACTTTACTATTTGAATATATAATGCTTCTAAATGTGATATTTTATATATGTGTGTACACTAACAAACTCTTTTTCGAAAAATAAACTTTTTTTCACAATATCGTTCAAGTGATGTTTGTTTGTTTATCTCCCAGTCTGAGAGTTGTCCCAAACATGTGTAGTGTTATTCACATGGTAATCCCATCCCAGATGGACGGAGCTCCTCCCTCTCTTTCCCGGATTGGACCTGCACGTCCACGGCACCGTCACTGCGTGAGAAGGAGGGGGCAGGTCCGAAGCTCCTCTGAGTCTGACCGGACAGGCGAAAAACACTTCGGGATTTCCAGAACAAAAGCGGACGTCGGATTAAACAGGCCAGCTGAAGTAGTGTATCTACACACAGCGTTGCGGGACAGGAAAGCGGTGAGTGGTGCGCAGAGTGTCCGGTCGCTTCATCGTTTAGCTCCGGCGAGTTTAAAAGCGTATCCTCCGCGTCTGGATCGGGATAAATGTGTCCGAAGCTCGTCGTCGGGTCTTTAAACCCACGCAAGACCTCACATGATTGTGTTTCTCTTCTCTTTGTGTGTCTCTAACTCTTGTTTTGTCGGGGCTTTGATGCAGGATGTGTGCGTTGGTGATCCATTTAACACCGAGCGTGTTACTGAAGCGGAACCAAACGAGTGTGTGCGACTCCTAACGTCACAAAAGAGTTCATGAACAAAACAGTGTTTATTAGAAAGGCATCATGATGCTCATTACACCTGCTGTGTGATTCTCTTTTTCTTCTGATCTCAGACACCCTGCGTCAAAAGTTCTGCAGATAAGCTGATTATAAAGCTCATGGACAACCATGACGCAAGTTTCTCTGGATATTATGTTTCTTCTGGGTTTACAAGCTGTCAACTTGTGTCTATTACACAAATGTTTCAATTAGTTCATGTATGTTGTATATATCTATAAATAGATGTGTGTTGTTTAGGTGTGTCTAGTAAACACTGTGGATTCTGCATAGGGGTGAATGTCAAAACGTGTCTCGGTTGACCTGGATTCATCCCTATGGTGAGCATGTTTGTGTGGTGAAATATCTCCGCAGCTTCAGGGACTTTACGCTCAGTCGTCATTGTAAGTCATCCCCTGATAAATGAGGTCACCGTAGGCGGTCGGGAACTTATCCTGTCAAGTTCGCCTCTGACTTATTTGGGAAATGGCTGGCCGGCTTGTTGCGTATAGCGGGAAATTGCCTAACGTTGGAAATGTTTTTTCCAAGCAGCGTTGCCTAACTGCGCTGGCGCAGGTTGGTGTCACTAACCAAACAAACGGCTGCCAAGGTTTATTTCAATCGCTCACAGTTCATCATTTCGGGCAACTAGGCTTGTAGTTGACCATCCTGAGTTCTTCTGACCGGGACAGATTAACCGATGTCGTATTCGTGATTCTCCTATACAAGTAGAGCAGTTTGAAGTTTTTGATGTACAATGCATCTACAACACGCTTGGTGGATGTTTAAGTATGCAAAACTGGCAAACGAATCAGCTTTGACAAATATGACTTTAGTCATCTTTAACAGAGACATGCTTCCACTGCTCGGAAGGTTAAACTCGTTTCTATACGGGTTAGACAAACGGGGGAAGTGGACCATTACGTGCGTTGGAAAAGGGGCAAGGGAGCGGTGAAGGGCAGGCCCCCCATTTCTCTTTGGCTCAAGCCTGCCGTAGTGGGGGTTGGGTGTGCACTGCCAGAGAGTATACGACAGGCTTTAATAAAAGGCTAATGTGTGGAAGTGAAAAACAGGGGGAAGGGGTGACATCTGTCCTTCTTTCAACTTTAGAGAGGAAAGTCAATGGCCAGACTGTGGAGTCGGCTGTAAAACGGCCGTTTGATGACTTGTGTGCGGCTCGTTGAGTGCCGGCCTGTGGATGACAAAAGCATGTCCACGTCGCGTTGCAGTCATCAACCATGGCACCAATTTATAAAGTTATGCACTGGCATGCCAATCTGGACAAATTCTATTGTAGGTTAGATTGACCAAAACGCAGACCGGACCCCACCCGTTAACCCCCTCCACACCATCCAAGTACCCATCGACCACAAACAGCCCACAACCCCCCAACATTCCAAGCCCCTTACAAATTACATGCATGAAGATCACAGCAAACAGGTTTCTTCACATTGTTCGCGAAGTGTGAAACGCTGGTCTCGTATGTTCAAACTGCAACTAGGGTTGAGTTTGTCTACACTGTCAGTTAATTAAAACTTTCTTTGTCTTCCTTACAGTCTGCAGCTGTGTGAAGTGTGATGGCGATGCACAGTGATCATGACTTGAAAGTTATCTCCCCAAAAGGGGTGCCATCAAAGAGACTAGACGGGATCCTCGGCAGTCCACGGCAGCCGAATTTACCCCACCATCACACTTCTAACGGAAAGGAACATCTGAGCCCCTCCAATCGCAAACTGCGAGAGAGCAACGGCAATGCCGCGGCAAGCTTCAGCACCAATAATAACTCTGTAATATGTCTTCCACTGGTATCTGAAGGACTAAAGCTGGTGTGGACTCAGTCAGATCAAACACGTGAGCTGGATTCCATATCCGAGCTGGTACAAGCCTTCAATGTTTTTCCCTACCCAACATCTGAAGAGGTCAGCACCCTTGCCCAAGTGTGTGCTCTTCCACTCGACAAAGTCAAAGTCTGGTTCATGGTACAGCGCATCAAGTATGGCATCAGCTGGGCATCTGAGGATATTGAAGAGACGCGGCTTAAGCTGGCCAAACCACAACATGCGAACGAGACTGAACACAAGGAAAGCAGGACAAAGAGAAAAAATGAATTTGATGATCCTAAGGAATTGGACGGGACGCCAGATGATCATGTAGAGGATCTAACAAACATCTCACATATGCCTCACAAAAGACCTAAAAATGAATGCCCACAACCAACAAAGCTCTCTCCAGCTGCTTCACGTTTCTGTTCATCTCTTCCGGCTCCCCAGGATTTATACTACTACCGCCAGCCTGTGGAAATGTCAGAAACTCCTCATTCAGCCAACCCACCTACTCCAATGGTGTCTGCAGCTGGATCTGAGCAGCCACGGCACGGCCGTTACAAGAAGTCTAAAGCCCAGTTGGCAGCCTTGCGTAAAAGTTTCATCCGGGAGAACTGGCCTGATGAGACAGAGCTCCAGCGGCTACAAGAAGAAACAGGATTAACTCGAAACGATATTCGTAAATGGTTCAGCGACAGTCGATACCAGCTGAGGAACGGTAGGGGGACTTCAGGCTTGACGTCCTTGCCTCCTACTCAAGGAGCCAATGAAACCAAATCCAGTCCATCTTCTCAAGAGGTTCAGCCTCTTTCCCTCACTACTAAAAAGTGTAAAACCATACTGCCCATGAAAGCAAGCAAAGGCGAGGAAAAGACTCCTTTAAAAGGGGGAAAGAAAAATCGGTCAAAAGACTCTCAGTTTTTCCAGCTATTCCTGTCAAACACTCTCGAGGCATTTGAAGAAGGAGCACCGGGCTTAGATGTTAGAAAAGGTCTGGAAGAAGGCGAGATTCCAAAAAATGACGAAATTGTAATTGAAGTGGGCAGTCAGAGAGAGTGTACAACACCTCCTGAACCTGTTGCACTCACTCTCACTCCTTCTCCATCTGTAACTCCATCCAAAAAACAATCAGCCAGACAGTCATTAAAATCTGCATGCTCTGTCAAAGCAAACACATCAACCAATTCTCCACAACCCTCTGACCAGTCTTCACCTTTAGTGTTAACAGCAGCTGGGCGACCAAGAAAAACAAAAGAGCAGCTGGCATTGTTAAAAGACTTCTTTCAGCGCTGTCCGTGGCCGAAGAGCGACGAGTACACGCAGATAGTGGAAATAACGTCTTTGCCGCGTGCTGATGTCATCCAGTGGTTTGGGGACACACGTTATGCCGTAAAAAACGGCCATGTACGCTGGGTGCATGCTAACGTACGAGATCAAGTGCTTGCGGAGATAGCGTTGACTCAAAGTGGAGGAACAGCTGTTGATTCCAGCAGTAGCGATGGGAGCAGAAAACGTAAGTCACAAGGAATCACCACACCAAAAATCCAGAAGTCAGCAACAGATTCGACAGACTTCAGTCCTCTTGAGCTGTATTATCGTCAGACAGGACCGTTGCAGGAGAAGGACCTTGATACACTCTGCCGAAAGTCAAAAATGAGCTACCAACAGGTGCGAGACTGGTTTGCTTCCAAGGGTAGTAATACACTGGTTGCAGAGCTCAATGTTATTGATTGATAATATCAAAACTAGGGTTTTACTCATGTACTTGTCTGTCAATCTGCTGTGAGTTCTTTTCAAGTGTTGAAAAACAGTATAAACTGTATAAAATATCTCCAGTTTCATACAATCCTCTCTTTTCTATCATGTTAAAAAAGTAGCATCTACCACATCATAAAATAAATCTTCAGTTATTCAAGAGGCAGTATTAAAACATGCAGCCTTTTGTTTAACTATGTGAATTCATCCATCACCGAATATTTTTGTAAAGTGTAAACACTGGCTGTTTTTCTCATTTTATGCTAGTTTTATTTGTCTAATCTTTAATAGCTTTATTTGCTGCTTTTTAAAACTGACACGATACAGAGTTACTTGACTTCAGAATCTTGGTCCCTTATTTGGACATTAATTTAGTTGCTTGGACCAGTTACTTTAGAGATCGTTGATAGTGTTAATTTTTGTAATCTTTAAAGTATTTTATTTGTAGTGAATGCATATGGCACTGTGTAACAGTTTCCTCTTAAACAATTTACCTTATGTTTACAGTACACTTTTCTTTAACATTCCGCACTTACTTGAGTTTTTTCTGTTGATACATTTTCTGGTCTTTCATTCTTCATCAATAAGAATTTCAATAAAAGCATCCCTGCTCTTACACAAATAAAAACTAAGGTTATATTAAGAACCATTTTGAAATAATCAATGCAAACAAAAGTAATGTGTATAGATGTTATGGGAAGTAGAATTCTAAGTATTCCATACATTTGTAAAATTTTAAAATGACAGTTTCTCTTGTTTTAGTCCTGCATTTAAAGTGGCTGATAATGATGGGGATAATAACCACATGCTATTTCAAAGTAGACTGAAAAATAAACGTCTAATTTGTCAAGTTCGTCTTTACCATTATGTTCACAATGTTTGTTTCTTTTTTGTTTGAAAATAAACTGGACGAAACTCACTTGTTACTTTTTTATAGCTTGACCCAAAATGTTAATTTATCTTTTTAATTGCAACATTACATTTTTTGTTAATAGCAATTCCATTTCTTCCTTTACTTCAAAATATATTTAATTTGGCATATGTCCAAATGACCTTCTAAGAACTTCTTATAAAAATTAATTATTAATGTTTCATGGCCGGGGAGACTGGAGTGTGGGTCTAGCCAAAAACTGAAATTGAAAGTTGTTTGGTGTTGTATGTTGAGACCTACAAAGGATAAACAGAGCATTTGCTTAGTGTAAGGCTTCTGTTTTCAGCCTTTGGATCTAAGTTTTGTATTAAAATGTAAAAAGGTTACCTTGTGGGGGTGTGAACCGATCCGGGTGTTCCTTGCGATAAGATGGGAACAATAATAACCATAAAAGATGAGATCATCATTATAAATAACTACATGAAAGCAAAAAATAGGTTACAAAATATGTACTTACTGACAGATTGTTCATGTACTGAACTCATACTTGACAAAGAGATGGATGAACCTGTTGGAGTCTAAAAAAATAAATCATATGTAAGCCACAGTCACTTAAAGATAATAATAAGCTCATTTTAATAATACCTGTATAGCTGAAAAACAACTGATATTATAGACGGTTTTATGCGACAGACATACCGGACTGAAGTTAATAAGAATATTTCAGCCAAGAAATTTCCATCAATCATAGAACTGCTTGACACTGCTCTTGGGCCTTCTGATGTGAATCAATATGCTTTTTTAAGAGAAATATCCATATATGCTATTAACAATAACGATTTTTTTTAAAGATGTTAGGATGCATCAAGGGGTGAGTTTTCTTTGGCTGAAGTATCCACTTTAACCTCCTATCTGTGTTTATTTATCTATCTGGCTAGTGCCTAATAATATAACACATTTTTTATAAATCTTTATTTTATTGGATTCACAATTTGTTAACCTTAATTGTCTATTAATTGTATTAAATAAACAATTGGTTGACTGGTTTATATACCATTAAATGTCACATTTAAGGTTAGCCAAGTAATGGTTCTTTCACAGGTAACCCAAAACAATACCAGCTAGACATGCTTTTACTTCTTGCTAGCTAATTTCTTTTGCTTCTTATCAGAATTAATCTACAAGGATTATTTTCTTTGCAGATGTTTACGGGAAGTTACGTTTAGACGACAAAAGTGTGCAAGCAGTAACATTTGTCTATATTGGTGCTTTGAAACCATGTAATGTAGCCATTTTGTATCTGTGCAGAAGAAAAATACACTCACTGTCATGCCAAGTCTGGAATGTCTGAATCTCTCTAAAGTGTCACCCAAACTTGTATAGTGATCACAAAAGAAGAAAAAGTTAACAGTTTATAATGTTTGAGATACTAAATAGAAAATGGATAAGACTATACGATACAATGTACCTGACAGCTCTAGAGCGGGGTGTGACTGTGGAAAGTAAAAACACAACATATAAAGCCATATCATCTTTTAATCTAATAAGTAAAGTTTATTGCTCAAGCCATGAAACTTTGGTACCAGGTGATGTCACAGCCACTGGAAGAGTCATTCTTGGAGTACCTCTATATACACAAGCATTTTTTTCTGTCAATATCATATTATAAAACACTATATAATATTCATATATATGCAGTTCTTACCCATTTATTTGAAACCTCGCTGGAGATGTCTATGTGGGGGCAAAACCGTAATAACATTGAAAGAAAAATTAAGTCAGTAGTGAATGCATCTACAGGTGAAAATACAACGTGTGTTTCTCACCCTCCTTTGAGAAAGAGGTTTCTTGAGCTCTTCATTCTCTCTTTTCAGTGCAGAAACTTGCCTTAAATAACACACAAATAAATAAAACTCCGGCTACAAAGTTCATGACAATCAAAATATTTTAAATACTGATCAATAAATGAATACCTGTAGAGCTGATCATTCATTTCCTTCAGTCTTCGTTCCAGCTCTGCAGATTTGCTTCTATAGAAAGCAATGACTCGTTCCTTCTGCCGTTTCTGAAAAACAGCAATCTGAAACAAACGCGCCATACATTACATTTAGACATATAGCAGACACTTCTGTGCAAAGCATTTCATAACGCAATACATTTTACTTGCTTCTGAGTAAGTGCAATCCCAGGGATAAAACCAATGACACCAGCGTTGCTCGCATCATGCTTTAACCACTGAGCTACAGGAAATCTCTTACAATTTCAACAGTCAGACTCAAGACGTTGTGTATCACCACTGACTGGAACAGAAGACTTATGTCTTATCATGGGACACGAATTGATTCGGTTTAAACCCTGTGTTTTATTTGAATATTTTTGGTGTTGCATCTGATGATTTCCTGTACGTTTGTGCCTTATAATAAACCGAATGCGATCAAGTATTACGTTGTGATTATATATGTTAGTTAAAAGGTGAGTGATTCATACCTGTGCAATATGTTCCAGTCGAGTTTGCAGGAGCTTCGCCGGATCTGTGAAAAACATCTTTTCCTGAGGTTTCATCTTCGAAAAAATGAACGCCACCAAATAGAAATAAGAAGCATAAATGAGTTCTGAATTCAAAAAACACATTGGCGCAGTCAGTAAAAATGTTAACTGACAGAAAACTGCATATTATTTCATAAAGAAGGCATGAACATGATGTCAGATTATATGTTTCTTCTTACACACATGATTGACTGTAAATGAGATGTGATTTCTGTAGTTCTTCTGGACTCACCTGATCTGATATGGGCAGATAGTTACAGTTAGCATGACAAACTCTGCATTGACCACTGAACTCTGGAAAACAAGTGTACAGGTTTACAATGATACACAGTTGAATAGAAAAGTACAAGTACAAGTCATGTTCTCATATACAAGCAAAAGAACACTTACTTGTATTTATGCAGCCCTGACAAAAGATATGACCACAGCTGGACACAACAAACGGTTTCCCTCCTCTCAGAAAACAGTTGTTACAGTGAAACCAATCCATTTGTTCTCTGTCTGAACACACAAACAACCAAGTTATTGATTTATAAGTTATGGATAAGTTTTACCTCAGAGACGCTTTATGCTAATCATGCTAATCATCGCGTGAGGCGAATGACGCGCGTTAACACGTAACGCTGACACAATAGTTTTGCTTGTTGGGTTTTTATGAATATTATGCTGAAATTAACAAGTTGACACACCGAAATGATGCAATGAAGTCCTGTCAGGTCTTCACCTCGAGTGGGTAACAGTGTCGTGGAATAAAGCTTACAGAAGATGGCGCCAAAGACTCAAGGAGACACACTTTATCAAACGTAATTGTATTTCAACTGTTTCATTACTAAACAAACACAAGTACTTAAATCATGACAAAACTGTTAAAAGACAATGTATATTAAGGGTATTTTATACACAGACACAGAGGAAATAAGTTATGACCAGACTGGTCTTAAAGGAAAACATTTGATGAAGACTTTCGCATCATTTGTGTTTTCTTTACGAACATTTCTCACAAAACTTTTACAATATGAATTATATTATATAATTAGAATGTTATTTTATTAGGGCCAGAGACTGTATTGGAAATGTAAAGGCCAAGGGCTCAACTACAGGAAACGCTCAATCACCAAACTGTAAGATGTTTTATAGTCAATATCACTTAAAGGCTCCTTATCCTTTACAAGTGAATGTGAAACTATTTCTACTAGCAGGAGACTTTTACATCCTGAGAAATCTTTCATTTTATTAAAAGAAACATACGGTGAGTATCACAATTTATACAGTAGATTCAATAAAGTATTAAACCTAACACAGGGAACAAGCTAACAACTAGAAATCATTGAAACAATGGAAAAATGGTTGTCAATGTTGATTGCATGGAAAGAAGTAAACTTTGCCTTTCAAATATTAAAAAGCACCAATATTGTGATCAGTTCTGTTTGCTTTGTTAAGTTCTTGATGTTTTAACAAAGTTTCTTTGAGTAATGAAACATTGTGTTGAAATACTCTTGTTATAGCAAAGTAAACTACGATTCATCTGGACCATATTTTATTATGATGTTCACTAAATAAATCATTTGGATTGTTCTGTGTTTTTAATGTGTAAAACATAAAAAAATCAACATAAGAAAATCAACGTAATGAAAGTCCAGAGTCAAGACTCCAGCAAAAGCAAACACTGATCACAATAATGGTGTAACGATGGGAAGCAGCGAGGCCGATCTAAATGCATTGCAACATTAAATACAAAAACAAGAGGAACACAAAACCAGGTAATCCAGGAAAAGACACCCCATTTAGAAGGTCTAGGCGGTTAAGATGGGGATGCTGATACGGAAAGGGACATTGGGCCTTTACCAGGGACGAACGCCAGGGAGGCGATGACCAGGGACGGACGCCAGGGAGGCGATGACCGGGGATGGAAGCCAGGAGGCAATGACCAGGGACGGACGACAAGGGAGGCAATGACCATGGACAGACGCCAGGGAGGTGTGTCTGTGTTTATTCCTAAAACTTTATAATGATCTAACTTTAACAGCATAATGCAAACTTATGAAATATAATTTGGTAAAATGTTTTGTAGGTAACAGCTTTGACAAAGGGGGCTTGGGTTTTAATCCACCTTTTGCCGGAATCACTCTGCAATGTAAGTCGCTTCGGATAAAAGTGTCCGCCAAATGCATAAATGGAAATGTTTTCAATAAATAAAGATATTGGATAATAAAAGTTTAATATAAAGCGGAGGAAAAGGAAAGTGGAAAAATGGCAAATTTTCCAAGGAAAGTTGGGCATTTAAAACAAATGCTCATGATGCACGTGGGGTTGCCCAGTGTGGTTTGATCGAAGACTAACAACTTCGGCTCCAATTGTTTAAGAAGTTAATGTTGTTTTGTACAGTAATGTGTCAGAATACACAGTGGATTTCAGTTTATCTTATTTTATAATTACTTTTACATTTATTATCTGATCTTACATAAAAAATAATTATTTATATTATAATAATCTGTTAATGTATCTTACATTTTTTTACACTGCACTACACTAACAAATTTTACCCATTATTAAACTTATTCAGTGTTTAATGTTGTTTTGGTTTGGATCATGGAGAATCTCCAGAATCCAGCGACGTGTCCATGAGGAGTAATAAATCTATGGAGTTTCCACCTCACTTCAGTTTAGCAGACAGTCATGATATAGATTTGAGGTTAGGAAAAACCGTGAATCGTTTTTTGGGGTTTGTTTGCTAAGCTAAATGAGTGTTCATGGTTTGTTATGTTTTACTACATTAAATAGCATTTAAATATATGCATATATGATTATAAATTTTGTTGATAAATTACAGCACCACAACAGATGGATCACAGTTCCTCAATAAGAAGCGCATGGACTCAATTTTTCAGGTGTGTGCGTGAGCAAACCGGTTTGGCAAAAGGACAAGGATTGAGAATGGCTACCTTAATTATACTGGTCATTATCATTATTCAAGAGCTAAAAGTCTGTCCTGCACTGTTTGCTCCAACACTTATCAAACAAATCAAACACACGTGAACAAACTCTTCTATGTCTTCAAGATCAATGAAAAATGTGTGACTGCATTGACTGCATTTCATAACTGCATTGAGTCAATATTACTTCTGCACCTTCAATGTTGAAATCACCATTACCATGATCAGTGTTTGATTTAGTTGACCTCTTGTTTTTTTCTTCTCTTTATTTTGCTTACAGTACTCACTATGCAATTATACAAATATACAGATCAACTGTAATGCATGATGGGAATCATGGGTGAATTATGAACTATAATATTAAACAGCTGGAGAAAGGGAATCTGATCTTTTATGAGGAGGATCTGAGAGAGTGTGACATTGATGTCAGAGAAGCGTCAGTGTACTCAGAAGTTTGTACTCAGATCTTCAGAGAGGAGTTTGGACTGAATCTGGGGAAGGTGTTCAGCTTTATTCATTTGAGTGTTCAGGAGTTTCTTGGTGCTTTATTCATGATATTTTTATTTGTATCACAAACATCAGGATTCTTTAGTAGATCAAATATGAGTCTTTATTGAAGAGTGAAGTTGACAAGGCCTTACAGAGTGAGAATGGACACCTGGATCTTTACCTCAGGTTTCTTCTGGGTGTCTCACTGAAGTCCAATCAGACAATCTTACGAGATCTGATGATACAGATAGGGAGAAGATTTGACAGACAACAGGAAACAGTTAAATACATTAAGATGAAGATCAGAGAGAATCTCCAAGAAAAATCCATCAATCGGTTTCACTGTCTGAATGAACTCAATGATCATTCTCTAGTTCAGGAAGTACAAACGTATGTGAATAGAGGAGATAAATCCAGTCTCTCTGGAGTCTGTCTGTCTTCTGCTCAGTGGTCGGCTCTGTTCTCAAATCATGATCCTCAATTGGCAACTGCCATTGTTCATCTGCCATTGCCAGATATAAAAGTAAAGGGATCTGTAAAAGTGATCTGTACTTCCTCTATAAAAACACTTTGTACCTTATTTTTCTGGCACTGCCAATCACAGTCTTTAAAAGGTTGAGATTGGTTAACCCTGTGTCCTCTATGAGATACAGAGTTGATCTTAGATTGGTCCGTAACTAATCTTATGGCCGTGACATTGATGGGCTGAGTGTCTTTCCCAAATTGAAAATTGTTCAACTCTGGGCAGCCTAGCCAAAAAAGTCGACGCAGAGCATGGAACATATATCAGCAGCTGGCTTTTTCAAAAAATGCGGCGTTTCTATTGGAAACAATTGAAAAACATTTTAAACGCCTGCGTAAAGGCATCTAGTGGAAACTTTATTGTTTTTTTTCAATGAAAACATAAAACTTAATAATTTATGAAAATGAATATGTTCTTTTACTTTTAATATTTTTATTGTGTGGTTACTGTGTCAGGATGGGATGAGGTGAAGGAATGGAGAACCCAAATGCAGGCACGAGTGGAGGGAACAACAAGACTTTAATACAAAAACAGAAAACAAAAACCCACAATGGGGAAAAAAGTAACACTAAGACACTATAAAAACGGCAAACAAAAGACTTCCCACGGGGGGGAACAAAACAAGGCAATATTCTAAATAACTTAAACAAGGCAAGACAGGTAACAAGCAGGGCAAAATCCAAACAAACAACTGACAAGACACGAACACGATTCCAATAACACGAGTACAACATTTAATGCCACAACACAGGACAGAAAACACAAGGGCTTTAAATAGGGAAACATAACAAGGGATAACAACACGGGGTTGGTGTGGGGAATGAAACAATGATGGGAAGATAGACAGGATAACAGGGGGGCGGGGTCAAGAGACGAGACAAGAGAGCACATGGCATATCAAACCAAACAATACCATGTGACCCTCACAAAAAACACAGGTCTGCCATGATTCTGCCAAAATCAGGAAAAACATCACCAAGAGAGGCAGAATCATGACATACTGTTTCATAAAAACAATAAGTTACTTTAGACCGGGCTGTATCATGAATAAATCACAGCTGTAGGGGTTGCAGGCACTCCACTTTGTGTCGTGCCTAAAAGCTCCCTTCAGCCGGGATTAATTTACGGTACAGAACGGCCTCTCGTCCCTTATTTCTTAAATAAACTTTTTAAACTGCAGGGCAGTTTTTTAAATTGTTTACCTTGGACAGTCTTGTTATTTATTTTATTTTATTTGTCTCCAAGTCAGTTCTGGAAGTATTTTCAAGCCTGATTATATTTTTGTGTTATTAAAATGTGTAGTTTAACATGCTTTTCTTGTTATTTCTCTTTCAATCTGAGTCAATGTAATCTGACAGATAAAAGTTGTTCAGCACTGGCATCAGTTCTTACATCAAACTCCTCAAATCTGACAGAACTGAATCTGAGTAACAATAATCTACAGGATTCAGGAGTGAAGCTGATCTCTGATGGACTGAAGAATACAAATTGTAAACTAAAGACACTACCGGAAGACAAAACTTAAAACAGTAAGACAATCCTTAAAATAAATGTTAAATTAATATTTGTATTATTTAAATAATGGTTCATGAAAAGGTCATGGAAATCATCTTTATTGAATGATGTTAGTCGTGGTGTAAGAGACTCAGCTGTGAATGTCACTCTTTTGATTCTAATTGTTTTCTGTGATAAATTTTTAAACAAATTACATTAAGTCATAAATTAATAATAATGCCCATTGATTAATTTAATATAATTTTATTCTCTCTTCCGGCTGTATAACTGCAGGATTGGATCTGAAGGTTGTGTTGCTCTGACTTCAGCTCTGAGATTAAATCCCTCACATCTGACACAACTGGATCTGAGATATAATAATCCAGGAGATTCAGGAGTGAAGCAGCTCTCTGATCTACTGAAGGATCCAAACTGTAAACTACAGAAACTACAGTGAGTAAAACTGTTATCTAGTTATTAAGAGAAGAAACGAAGGAATGGAGGTGTGAGACTCTCTTCTATCAACTTTAAGTCTACAAATTTATTAGGTTTTAAAAAGTAGTTTAAATAGACATTTTTATTTAGCAATCACAAATAATTTCATACATAAACATACATTTATTTTTTGTCTGATGGCAAGAGTTTCTAATCCAAGATCAACAATTTAATTATTTCGAATAAGTGACTCAATCTCTGTCATGTCTTGCTCTATTTAATGACAATAATCTCATGAATAATTATAAATCATATATTCATTTCCTGTATATGTGAAGAGTTTCTCATCTTGTTCCAGGCTGTCTAACTGCAGGATTGGATCTGAAGGTTGTGTTGCTCTGACTTCAGCTCTGAGATTAAATCCCTCACATCTGACACAACTGGATCTGAGTGGGAATTATCCAGGAGATTCAGGAGTGAAACAGCTCTGTGATCTACTGAAGGATCTACCCAGATCAAATACAGAAACTACAGTAAGTTATTCTTGTACATTTGGTGTGGTAGCACTATTTGTTTCAAAATCTCTGTTGATAATGACTGCATATTAATAGGTGATCTCTCCAATGTTTTACAGAGTTGTAAAACAAGATGGGAAAGACCGTATTGAAACAATTCTTATAAGAAAGATGCACATTTCAAGATGTAATGTCATTTAGGAGAAAAATATTTTCCCTTCATATCTGATTTCTGCATGTCTGACTTTGAACTAACCAGATGTAGTTTTTTTTTAGTTAGACCATTCCAGAAAATCTTACCAATTCTGTATAATTTGTTTTAAATAAATCTTAATTTTGTTGTTGTTGTATGTATGTTTCTAAATGCAAGATTTTGCAAGACGAACTGAAAATCAACAATAAACAGCACTGCATCAAAAATAATAATAATAATAATAACAACACTGCAATCAGTAAGAAAAGATTATATAGCCTTGTTACTCTTCTTATAATCAATAAGTTTAAGGGAATGAATAACAAAAAATCTCTACAAGAAGGACATCAAATCTAGGTTACACATTGAGAAATGTGACATTGTAATTGTAGAGTAGTTGAAGTATGATTGTTTCCTCAACTTTCCAGAATTTAATATGTTGTTCGTCATTGGAATTCACTCGCATCATAATTTACAGTGGAGTGTACATAGGAAAATGTCAACTTTGAGATCCATCTATCTTTCATTTGCCAAGTTTTACAATTAAAATTTTATAGAAACATCCTAGACGTAGACGCACTGCTGTTGTACAAGTGCTCCAGGACATACACGTGCGGGAAGTGGCCCAGCATGTTTGAGGGCTTTTGACAGAGCGCCTTTAGAACTGCACTGCCAAGTATTTATCTTTCTGTCCTCTGCTGTCTCCCTTAAAAACGAACAGAGTTTTACTGCTCACACTTACAAAAAAGTTTTTTTTCTCTGCATTGTGCTTAACACAGACCTCGATAAGTGATGCTATTCAGGACAGGGCGTTGTATTTCCCCGGCCTCCAGTTGTTCAGAGCATATCATGTTTGGTAGATGTTGTTAAGATATTTCCTTGTGTGTTCCACTCTATTAACTTTCCACTGGTCTTCCGTTGATTTTTTTAAATATTTTTTTACATTTGACCTATGTCCAACTTTAACTGTGCTATGTTAAGATTCATCTTAGTAATTTTCATTTTAATACTTTCAGTTGTAAAATATATTGTAGCCCACGACTCTATGATATGAAATAATTCTGTTCATGGCAGTACTAAACCAATTTTTAAAATTAAACTTATTTGTATGAATTATTTCATTTAAAAAAAACATAATTTCCATGCACAATGACGATCACTATGGTGCCCTGCATTAGACCTAATATAAACAAAGTCCTGACCCCAATACCCAGGATGCGGAATTTCCCGGACTATTAAAACATGATGGATTTCTGACTCATTCTCCTACCTTGAATGCTGCAGTGTTTTGAGCGATATTAACGGTCATCTTTCAGTCTTACAGATCTATAGTAACATTCATAACTCACAATCTGTTTCGAACTCATTCTTACCGTTGTAACGTCCCTTATTAATTAGATGGTTTTAAATAAGCAATATATAACGGCATAACCTTATTGTTTTTGGTTAAACATGTGTAGCTGTGTCAAACAGTGAGGGAAAAAGAGCACCTCAATGTGAAGAAAACCGACCAATAGCAGGGACCACATTTAAGAGTTTGATTGCTTTAGTTGTAAGTGAAGCACAATAGGAGAGAGCTGATAAAAAAATAAACTTAGAATACAATACATGCATTACTCCATGGAGAGCAAAACAAAACAACAAAAATAAAAATAACTTAGGGCGACATGGAGTACCACCAAAGAATGGCGCTTAAATCAAATAACTCAACATACCAAAACGTTACAAGAACATTATTACTAAAGTAACTGGCAACAATAAAAAAAAACGTCTTCATCAGTCGAACGACATTGCTTTCTTATGCTACATATCAAAACAAAACATGCAAAATAGTGCCACTCATGAACCAGACATATATTTAGTACATTTTAAACATAAAACAGGTAGCAAATTTAGGTTGCTACTCTCTTACCTGCTCACAGCCTTTCCCCAAACCTGCACCAATTGAAAACGCCAACAACTCTCGCAGCAAACACATCATGTTTCTTTAAGGACAATTTCCCCCAAAACACGACAAAGACGTTAAGCATTAAATCAAAAAGCAAATAATGAAGTGTCGAACTCCTTCAGAGAAAACAACAAAACCAAGGCACAATTCAACCTCAGAGATTTGGCTTGTGCACAAAACTGTCCTCTTCACAGAGCATGCCTTTTATTATTTGCCATTGCCGGTATTGTGGCCCATAAATAATTGTGGCTAGGTGATCCATTGTGTAAAATTTTGTGAATATACATGTTGTAGATCACGATACCGCAGCACAAATATCTCACACTCGAAGCAGCTCATGAAGTCTCCATACTTCCAGTTAAATGTCTTTGTATTCTGTGGGGATTGGAAACCCATTCTTCATGTAAGCATGAGAGATAACATCGACCAATCTGTCTAAGCAATGCAAGACATGGCTTAGACAGTGGTAGACCCAGTCTAGCCTTTCCATAACAGACAAAAAGCGAGGAAACTCTGCATGGGCTAGATAGGCCTAAGTGCCCTAATTGGACATAGGGTGGACAACATTTCCTGTTCAGCTTACAAGTGGGAAGAGGGTTGAAATTGTGCCACCTCTAGCATGCACTTTAGCGATTTCTAATTAAGAACTATAAGCAGAAAGGTTGGATTTGGCCATATCGACACTCCTGTGCTGTTCATCTTCTATCTAAAACACTTCACTTACAGATAGTGTGCAAAGCTCTCCTCAACCTTAGCAGAACAAATGACCAAAAGGAAAGCAGTTTAAAGTGAAACATCTTGCAGGTCCCATCACCAGTGGGCGCTTGTTAAGACCATGTGAGAGAGTCATGTGTACGGGGCAAGTACAGCTTAGTGCTTTCAGTGTTCGCTTGGATGATAACGACTAGCTCCCTGTTGGACAAACTCTGAAAAAACCAAGGACTTCCTCGCTATATAGGGGCTATCAGAAGAAGTTGGGGTAGCCTTGGACTGGTGGTCCGAGTGTAGAACTTTTGATCCCAAGGTTGCTTGTTCGAAACTGGGTACCAGCGGGGATTGAAGGTGAAGGGAATAAATAAACTCTCCTCTGCCTTCAATTCCACAACTGAGGTAACTCCCTTAAGCAAGGCACTGTTCCCCCAAACTGTTCCCTGGATGCCACAGCACAGCTGACCACTGCTCCAGATGTGTGTTTACAGTGTCTGTGTTATCTTAAACTGTGTTCACCTGGATGGATTAAATGCAAAGTGCAAATTCCAAGTATGGGCACCGTACTTGGCCACACCTCACTTCACTTTAACTGTGTAACGGCGCACCCTGATCCTCAAAAGAACCTGAGGAATCAGAGGGAGAGGCGGAATGGAGCACAATAACCCTGACGGGCATTCTTTTAATAGTGCATCTAGGCCGAAGGGACTCACCTCAGTCGTGGTATTCCCGCTGGTACCAAGTCCTGAACAATCAACCTTCGGATCACGAGTCCAAAACTCAAACCACCAGGGCACGACTGCCCTAAGGAAAGGTAGAATAATGAGCCACAATTCAATCCCAATAATAGTCCTGGAAGGTCGTGGTCTTGTTTCGCTGCCACGAAGAAAAGAGGATAAGTTGCATTTGTAGAGTGTGTTTGTCGCCATGTCATCAAACACTGTTAATTTTATCCCAGAGTCCAGGGCCTTCCCAGGGATTCTATACTTAGAGATCAATGATCACAATTGATGTTTAACTCGCTTCCCGAAAATTATAATCCAAATGTAAATCTATGTGCAGCACATTTTACTGAGGAGAAAATCTTTGATCTCAATCAGTTTAATGGCGGATTTGCACAAAGATTAGAAGGTGTTGTTAGTGGACCACAAAACATGTTTACAATAACACTGAGCGCATGCATTCCCATGCTATGGTAAGAGGCACCATCATTCCGGGCAATGTACAATATGCTGCTGTCGAATCACAACAGAGGAACCGCTGGCACAATCAGAAATCGTTATGCATTTCTGAAGCAGGAACTTTATAGAACTACAAATAGTTAAATTGTGTAAAAAAAAAAAGATTTTTACAAGCAAAACATTAACACATTATATAGCACACTCTAAACACAATAAAAGCTTAAAACACATAAAAAAATTAAGAAGTAACAAGGGTGATCAATCTTTTAAGACAGTAGTAAGGGCCAGAATGAGGTCGAAATAGATACAAACGATCATGACTCTAAATAACATGCCCTAGAACTTTGTGTTTAGACATTCCAATTGGTTGTGTTTACACCAAACAAAAATGTGTACAATTTGTACAAACTGTGCTATTAATGTGTCGAAAATTCACACATTTAATATAATAGGCTTTGTCTTCAAATGCATTACGATAGCGTCTCGCTTTCAGACGTGACAATTCAGACAATTTCAGACGTGAGCCAGACAGATAATGTCAGTTCACAATCCGGGATGCCTGCAAAATCTATACGAGTATGTGCACCATCATGTAGTATAAAAAGGGCATGTGCAATGATATGTTTTAAGTTTTGTGTCAGTTTACGACATGCAGAAATGCAGTTTGTGTTCCTTATGATCCCTTCTGGATTACTTTCCTCAATTAGATATTAAAGCTATATATTAGCCTATACAGACCCATACTAATACAAAGTTACTCAAAGTAGACAAAAATAAGCAAATTTTAATTAAAAAAAAACTGATAAACAGTCTTTTACTACTGACCTCAGAACAACCGGGGAGTAGGGTTAGAAAAAAAAAAAAACAACTATCCCGCCAAAAAAAAAAAATTAAAAAATGTTACTTTAAAATTCCACATCTTTGATATTTAGGCAGGGTTGCTTGCATAAACCCATTAGTGAGAAAAAGCAAGCATTCTTATTTAAGAGATTGTGATAGAAATCAAGACGGCTTCCTTTCCATTGCGCCAAGTCCCCATATTTTTTAGTTTTTAGACAGATAAACACATGCTTATGATAAAAAGTACTCCTTCTCCTAGTCTGCTTTAAGTACATGGCAGGTTACAACCACCACAAAGTGTGACAGTCACAAATTTAAAGTAATTCCTGTTAAGTAAAGTCTTCAAGACACTTACATTTTGCTTGCACTTGCTCTTTCACTTTAGTACTTAGTGGGTACCAAACAGAAGCGGTGCAAAAACTGCAGTAAAATACATAACTAGGGTTGATCATCAAAAGTGAGCTTTAAATACAATCACAACTCAACACTCCCTACAAGGGGAAACATTTTCTTTATTATAAATGCTCTTCATCCCACAACACTTTAACAGGTACAGGTCATACTTCTTAATAGAATTTACATCTGCAGCGGTTCAGACGCACAAACCTTTAAAAATAAAAAATAAATTAATATGTGCACAAGGAAAAACAAAAGTAAATCAAATGAATACCTTGTCAAACTCAAGGAGACAGTCAGTTGTCAATAATAACCAGCGGCCCAAGGACAGAATTTATTCCTGAGGATTCTGCAATTATGAGAGGGTTTACAGTACATCACATAACTACGTGAAATTCAAGTATCTCTAAAGTAGAGGTGCACAAATCAGAATTGAATACAAATAACAGATTTAGTATGTTGTTTGCTAAAGATAAGTTGGTATGAGCATGTTTTTTTTAAGACTTATTTTACAACTACACCAGAGTTAATAAATTGATTCAAAGCTGGCATAGTGACTTAATGCTGCATCTGGTATAAGTTCCCTCTGCATGCGGATAGTCTTGTTGCATATGCATGTTGTCGGAAGTTAGCACATTCAAATGTTGGGCATGATATTACTGTGCCTGCTTTGGCCATGCTACGGTTTGCAAACTTCCTTGACTATGATGCTGGAAGGAGAGTTTAGTTCCTAATTTTATTTGCCTGGATTTTCTTCTCATCTCGTCTTGGTACACGATATAACTTCAGAAGAGTCCAGTTTTGAATAAGACATCAAAACTCACTGCTCATTTTAGAACATGATCCTATTGGTCTAATAGTTATCAATGATCTATGCCAAGCTAAGCCAAAAGTGATACCACCACAATAGGAGATGGGCTGAATGGATTTTTAAAATCTGTACAACAACTTATTAACGCGGGGTAGCTGGAAAATGAATCTTTCCACAAAAAGTGGAAAGTTCTCTAACTTGCAAAATATACATTATATATTTTTATAGGATTCTTATATTCAAATTAGATTGCTGATGTTTATTTTCTAGACAGCACAAAAAAACAATTGCTTTATCACTACAGATTGTAAGATTTATTGGTGCATTAAAGAAAGTAACTCACGTTCTGTCAATTCTCTTCTCTTTCTACCTTGACAGTTAGTGTCACAGCAGCTACATAGAGCACTTTGTGAAGGATCATCAAGAAGCATCCATCTGTAAAGAGAAAGGGTTATAATGTGTTAAATGGAACAGCAAGACATTGTCATTTTCAATCATACCTTGAGCTGTCTTTATCAAATTGACAAGCTTTTTTTCCACCGTCCAAGTCTCTAGGGTCCCATGCCACAAGCTTGCAATGAATGTAGACCTTTAGGATAAGACAAGATAATTACAACAAGGAATATATATATATGGGAGAAAAAAAAAAAACTCACATTTTCTCCAATGGCAAATTTAAAAGCTTGAAGACTTAATCTGATTTCAGACAATTGGCTTCTTGGCAGAAACCTTGAGTTGGTCTTTTTACTGTCCACCAAACACCTAAAACCATAATTCAGCAGACTATAGTTAAAAACTACTTGAACAATATTCACAGAACATATGTAGCACACACATACCCTTTATTGGTGATGAGCGGATAAATAGGAGAATCTGGACCCAGTTCAGGTGTAGTGGAGGCCACACATTCCTCCAGGAGAAGCACTAAAGGCTGATGGGCCTGCTGCTCGACGGATGCAGCGATGGGGATTGTTGAGCCGAGTGAGAATGTTGTGGAAGTGGCCACACTCTGAAAATCATCTACAATTTGACAATAAAGGTGTGAAAACACTGTTCAGAGATGTAGTCAAGAACATCAAGGTTATTACAAATGCATTTGTACCCCTCATGAGAGCCATGTGGAAGTTCAGATCTCCTTGCCCATGTGTATGAAAAAGGAGAGGATCGTACAAAGGAGGTGCCCAGTCTTCTGGCCTTAGGAAAATAGCGTTAGATCAATAAATAAAAGTTTGATAAAATTTGTAAAATTAGATAAGACAAAAAACATCAACAAAGGGTCACCTTTCATAAGAACAAGACACTGGGTAGTAAACGGTCGAAGCTTTTGAGACAGAGGCTGATGTAATCTCGGTTGCAAACAAAATTTGATCCATTGTCACCTACAGATGGAAAGACACTCACCATTATAGATTGATTTGCTTTTATTTTTTGACATGTATTGTTTGACTCACCAGTCTCCTTATAGAACAACCCCCAAATTCAGCATAAAACACTGCTTCTGCTCCTTCAGGCTTGATAGAAACTTGGGAAGGTGGACAATCCCCCAACAGAAGGGAATACGGATCCACTTGAGGCTTCGTTTCCGCCCATCGTACCGACATAGAGTTTTTACCACAATCCACAGAGATAGCTAAAGAAACATGATTCAGGGCCTGTCAGTGTGTTTCACATTCACTTTGGTAAAAAAACTTAACTATACAGATATTGGTAACAACAAAAATAAGACGCTTTTTAAATTCACCTGCATGTGCCACTAAGAAGAAAGCCAGATTATAAAAGACAAATATGAAAATAGAAGACATTCTGACAATGTGGTGTTGGGTCATTCAAGGACTTACTTAAGCACTAACCTCATTAAAACTTTAACATGTGAAAAGAGTTTCTTAATGAGCTTAATGACCATCAGCAGTCAATGCTCTGCATCTTATCATGTGAGGTCATTCGTTCTAAATAGCATCTTTTTAAAAGTTTGTTCTTGTTTGTCACTCTCTCTGTGTGCCTGTTGGCTTTGAGGCATAACAATTTAAAAGAAAAAAAAAGAGTTTTTCATTCACAAATCAATTCAATGTTATTTATCTTGACACTGTATAAGGCCATTCGTTTCAAAGCAGCTTCACAAGAAAAAGAAATACAGAAAGACGCACGATACAATGTGTGATAGAAAAAGTAAGACCATTAAAAAAAAAAGCTACGTTAATAGGTTAATTTCCACATTCTTTCAGTAATAAAGCCAACACTGCATGAATGATATTTATATGGGGAAAAAAATCGGCTGTGAGGGCCCGTTCTCTGGCACGTTGCAGCTGCACTTTATTTCTGAGCAAAGTTACTGTGTAAATGATTTAGATTACTGTGCAAGTCTTTAACAGGGATTTATAACATTTGATTTGTTTACAGCTATATAATAATTTTTTTAGTACTGAGATAAACATTTTAGAGAGATAGGATTAAATTTGCTTTCTTGCATTATAAGAAGCAACTCTCCTGATATTTGCCATATATCTGGTCTCGATTAAACTTACAAAAGAAATTAAAACTTTAATTTGGAACCTAGAACATGTCCATATTTACTCCATCATTGGTTGAAACTATACAGGGGTGCTTTTCCCAAAAGCAGCATTTGCCAATTATGGTCACAAGTCCTGTTATTTCAGGAAAGTTCAACAATTCAAGGAGCTCCCGAAACCATTGTTCAAGAACATTTGAAAACAGCACCCCAAAGTTATGTGATTGAAACTACTGACATAGAGCTGTGGTTTGAAGCGTTGTTCCTTGTAGACTTACAAATCATGATTCTCAACAGGGTATTCAGACAAAATACTGGACACTTGATATACAACATTATGAATATATAAACAAATAAAATTTTACATCTTTGTAAAGTAGAAGCGTTGTTCTCTTTTAAGTGCACATATGCATGACTTGCGTGCTCTAGGGCCCGAGAACTCCCAGGGCAGAATGACAAATTGGGCAACTTGCGAATGAGATAAATATATAATCGGTTCTAATCCGGCTCATTGTTTACAGTAGTAATATATCAAATAGATCTGAACGGATAACAAGATTGCATATTAATGACATTATCAACTACGTTATTAAAGTGCTGTGGTTCAAATAACAGATCTATGACAAACTTACAATGTTTTCAAGAAACAGTCCTGAGAAGCTAGTCATTTTTATAACACATACATCAAACTATTGGGGGTTATTTATGCCCTTGTTTGAGACCCAGAAAAGGTTTATTTAAAACAATCTTTGTAATTACTCTATATTTTTCAACAACGGGTTCAAAGAACTCAATTCTTGGGTTGTGTATATATAAAGACTTATATAAAGACTCTTTGTATAAATACATTCGACACCCTCAGAAAAAAGACAGACCTAAAAACGGACTTGAGACATTTCACAGTCTTTTAATGGACAACTTGATATATAAAAGATGAAATGACAATTTATGTCTAGTTGGATAACTCCTATGCAGTCCAGTAAGGAATCCAGCACCTAACAGAAGGAGAATAAATATTTAATTATTTCATAAGAAAAAAAGCAACATGTGTAAAAATGTAAATATGATTATGAACTAGAAACCTTCTGAGGTTCTTCTTGCATGTTGACTTAAGATCATGATGAACCTTCAGTAATTGTTAGTGGTCCTAACACCGATTTGAGAACCAGCCCTTGAGGTGTTTGAGACAAATTGCAACCTAAACGCATTTAAAACAAGTTAAGTAAAATGATTGGTTATGTAATGAACAACGAATTACCAGTTTCTGCATCTCTCTTCACTCGACTTTTACAAGTAGAATCACAACATTGACAAAGACTGTTCTTTGTGGGGTCATCCAAGAGCTCCCACCTGTTAAGAAAACATTGATATTATCACAGATAAATATTCTCTAAATACAGGAATGAACGACACTTGCATATACTTACTCTCCCGTGGTTTTATTGTAATTACAGGCTTTTTTCGATTCATTCAGATTTTCAGGGTCCCATGCAATTAGTTTACAGTGAATGTAAACCTGTGGAAAATGTCTGAACAAAATTAGCACTGAATTCAGATAAAACTTCATATTTCTAAAAAGTCATCCGTCACCTCTTCTCCCACGGCAAACCTAAAAGCCTGAAGATGAAGCAGGATCGATGAGGACTGATACCTGGGTAGGAACCTGGAGAAGCTGTTTTTTCCATCCACGAGACACCTATAATGAGTGTACATAGTCAAATACATATGGATTCTGAAACTCAGGACAAAAAGGTGGTCCGCAGAACACAAACCAATACCCTTTATTGGAAATGAGAGGGTATGTGAGGGTGTCTGGGAACATTTCCAGAGTTGTGGTGGCAACACATTCATCTAGAAGCAGCACCAGTGGCTGATGGGCTTGTTGGTCCACCCCGGCCCATATCGGAACGAATGAACCCATTGGGAAGACGTTGGATTCCGCAGGGCCACTGAAATCATCTGGTGTGGGATTACAAATGCAAGAGTTACTTATGAAGAATGTCCATGCATGCATTCAAAGCAACCACACGGTCAATGCTTACGGTTGAGGATCACCATGTGAAAGGCCAGTTCACCATGGCCTTGAATAATACCACTAGCAGGACCCTGGAAGTGAGGGGTCCAACCCTTCGGCCTGAAGACAGAATTTTACATCAAGAGCGACAATGAGAATGTCTCGGGACGCATTCAATGTTTTCTCACCGGTCATACACGCATCTCACTGGATGGGTAAAAGAAGGAGGGTAGGGTTTCGGCAAGGGCCTGTAGGTGAGTTTGTTCTCGTAGATTAAATACTTCCACGTTGCCTGATTTCAGAGTGAAAAAAAAAGTTTAATTACACCAAAACCCTTTCAATGGAATCCCAAACGAAACTCACCATTCTTTTGAAATCACAATCACCGAGTAGATAGAGAAACTCTGCCGCCGCTTCGCCATCCGACCCATTTTTAAAGCTCGAGGGAAAACAGTTTCCCAGGAGAAGACGAGCTGGATTCCCAGTCATGGATTCATCCACCTTCCATTTGACGTGAACGGACCGGTCATTACACACGATTTGAACATCTAAATGAGAAAATGTTTGAAATATCAGCTTCATGCTTGAGGTTTCGTGTAATTGTGTTGAAAGCACATCGCTCATTACCATCTGCAGGCACTCCAAGTGCAGTTGCAACAGTTAAAATGAAACCCCATAGCAGCAGGTTCTTCATGATCTGGACCTCAGTGCAAACCTCCTGAGATGCAACCCAAATGCTTTCAGTCAGCACCTGGGTCCAGTTACCTTCTCTAATTATTGATCTACAACAGCTGACACCTTACAGAAGACAAGGCCCTTAATATCACATTCATATTGTATGTATGAGCATGATAATAATTCTTGGATTTAATCAGGTATGCTTTGGTGGACATTGTTTTCTTTTTATTACATGTTTGAGTCGTGGAACCAAAAGGTGGAACCATTGTCAGCTGCACACAAGAGCAGCCGGAACCTCTCTGATGACGCACAGGAAGTCCACTGGCCTT
Source organism: Triplophysa yarkandensis (assembly GCA_033220385.1). Lineage (NCBI taxonomy): Eukaryota > Metazoa > Chordata > Actinopteri > Cypriniformes > Nemacheilidae > Triplophysa > Triplophysa yarkandensis. The sequence continues at coordinate 5,885,294 of CM065664.1, read as the reverse complement.
CTGTTTGAGCTCGTGAGCTAACATTACCCACATATATTATTTTGTTTGATCTTTTTTAAGTTCTCTTCGCTCAATATGTTGATTAAAGTCAAGGTAAGTGATTATATCCAGCTCTCATCTTGCATTGACTTCCTGTTCCGGATAGTTGTAACTGTACATGCATGATGATGCCAATTATGTATTTATACATCTCACTTTGTTTAATCTTAATGTTTTTAAAGAATTGATTGTTTAAAGTGTTTGTTTATTGTGTAGACTCTCACAGGGAAAGAAATCGAAATTGACATCGAGCCTACAGACAAGGTATTAACATATTTCTATAGAACACATTTTTATGTTTATTAATATTTAAATTAGAGTTAAAGTGATGATTCACTTTAAAGTAATAAATAAATTTTACATCATAAAACTCATAAATAAAACCCATACGACTCTCTTTCTTCTGCAGAACACAAAAAAGATATTACGAAGAATGGTGGTAGCTGTCCATAGATACCATTGATTAGATGAGATTGTGTAACTTTCTACTAAATATCTTCCGTGTTGTGTTAGGAAGAAAGTCATTCAGGTTTTAAATGATGACGGTTAAATTATGAATTATTATTTTTGATTGAAATGCCTCAAGGATAATTCCAGCATCACTGCAGTTTAAGATCCTTTTTGTCGTCTTAAGGTTGAGAGAATCAAAGAGAGAGTGGAGGAGAAAGAGGGGATCCCACCACAGCAACAAAGACTAATCTACAGTGGAAAACAGATGTAAGCCTTACTGTGAACGTCAGATGTACCGTAATAAAAATAGTCCATTAAACAAACTGTCTGTCTTTCAGGAATGATGAGAAAACGGCGGCAGACTACAAGATTCAAGGAGGATCTGTTCTGCATTTAGTTTTGGCTTTGAGAGGAGGGGAACACTTGCACTGTCATGCGAGACATCCGGTGTCGGTCATGTAATAAGTTCTGCTGTGCTTATACATTTTAGAAAGTATTCTTGTTGTGTCTGTAATGACAGACAACAGATTTGCCAGGATGACAAGAATGGACATGTGGCTGTCAAGTCACTGTCTGATTGTTTCTGCTGCGTAGGATTCCTGTGTCTAAACACCATTTACGACCCAAATGTTTAATGTTTGTATTATGAAGTTTGTCTCCATGTTTTTCACTGCGGCATGACAAAGTAATAAGTCTTGCGCTGAGAAAGATGTATTTGTTTGTTTTATTTTTTTAAATAGATGCTTCTAACCAGCATAAATGATGAAATGTGTGGTGCTTGTTTTGTTTTGAGCTTTAAATGTTTCAAACACAATGTTTCATGAAGACAGGTGTTAATAAAACAGCACATAGCTTGAATGCAACAAATAATACTATTTGTTTTATTGTATTGGGTTTGGAGAAGAGACATTAAACAATAGCTCATAATGGCTTCACACAATGAGTTTGTAAAGAAAGATTAAGATGTTATAAATATTTTCAAGGGTAGTGGTCATGTGAATTCCATTAAGTTTCTACATTAGGTGTCAGTAAAATTATTCAATGGATCTGCAGGAGTATCCTGAGAGAGGAAGGCCCAAATCTAATGACCGGTGATTTTAACTTTAAGGCAACAGGAGCTGATATGACCTCAAAGCTTATATATTCAGGAGTCTGTGTGGAATAACCGGTTATGAGGGTTCACAAGGAGGTGATCTGCCTGCATAGGTGTAAAGCTGGTTAGATCAGCAAAAAAAAGATATGTTTATCTGAAACTCAAGTTTGGAAAGTTTTGGTTGTGTTTGACATAAAAGAGCTTATTTGAGGAAAGTGTACATTAGTTTGAGTGTAAACTCTTGTGTAGCACAGATCACACTGTTTGTCACAATTCAAACCAAGATAACACTTCATAAACATCTGTTATAGAAAATCTGTGCCGGGACAGTATACAGTTCACATCTCCCAGTGGCTTTTCAAAGACTTGTCGCGTTGCTGAAATATCTAGAAGAACAGACAGCTTTCAGATTGTGTAGATTTCTTCTGTCCAATGGGAGCGATGTCTCAGGTGAGCTGCACAAGAGGTTGACTGATGGCTAACATTTCCACACAGGGCTTGGAAATGAGTCGATCTGTACTGTGTCCTGACACACTGTGCCCTGATGAGAGTAAGACACGCGCACTCGCATCTTTAGACTCACCTGTAGGAAAACAAATTTAAAGTCATTTCAAAGCTGTATGAATTTCTTCTGCTCACAAGACAAGACCACCCAGTGACTTGCAATGCGCTGACCAAAACCAGACATTTTTCAAAATATCTTCATTTGTGTTTACAGCACATGCGGATGAATTACTGATGCCATATTTTGGGGTTAAGTATCTCTTTAAAGCTAACTTGCCTTGTTTGGGTTGTTAAGTAAAACGGTCTGTGTGACTTGACCATGACCCTGTGCTGGAATCACATTACCACTTGGAGCTTTCATCTGCAGCTGAACACTCTGAAAAAGCAGAGGACAAGTGTTTTTTTTAAAATACAAATAAAGAGGAATGTGTTTTGTAGATAAATAAAGGTATTTGCGAAAGTACTTATAGACCTTAGGTACTGCAGCTTGCAGATTGAAATTAGTGATGTCATCTAGAGAAGAGTTAGAGGCAATAAAAGTGACTGTGACGTCCGTTTCGGTCTGTTTGTCACACTGTAGCTTCAGACCCAATCCATTCTTCTCATAGACAGTCACGTTGGGAACCACTTTACATGTAAACACAACAACAACAAACGCTTAAAACTCAACTGAGATAATAGTTGAAAACACAGCTCAGAGTGCTACTCACCTGGCGTAGGCTCCAGTCCTCCCAGAAGGTCGAGAAGATCTCCAGCAATAGAGGTAGTTGTTGGTGGAGTGCTAGCAGGAGCCGGGCTTGAAATGTCAGTTCCACCCAGAAGATCCAGAAGATCACACACCTTTAACGAAGAGCAAGTAAAATGGAGAGTTAAAAAAAACAAAACTTGAAGGACTAGTGTCTGACAATGCTATATTCTGCACTTACCTGACTTGCTGATTCAGAGGGAAATCCCGTTTCGACTGCTTTGGGTTTGGATGTGTCAGACTCTTTAACAAGATCTCCAGACATGTCTCCATTAGTGTGACCTGGTGAGTTTTTATCCATCACTGGCATTCTCTCCAACACTGCAGCTCTGGTGGAAAAACCAATGAACTTTACAATTTCTGTTAACCGTAACATAACATAAAATTAAATTAAATAAAAGGAAAATGTAATACCGCATGTGGTCATATTTCTTAAAGAGCGCATTGTACTCCACTGCCCTTTGTTGAAGTTCCAGGTCAATACAGCTGCCGTAGATACTGACGATACTTCTGATTCGACTGATAGATGAAAATACAAAATATGTTTTAAAATTAGAAGTGCGAGTCCTATTATATATACTGAATTATTTTCAACATATATAGGGTTTCATAGTGTATAGAATGAAATATCTTGTTTATTTTTAATCTTGTACTGCACTTCCTCCTTTATGTTAAACGATTTGCATAAGTCATGCATGCGCTGGGCAATGTCAATGTCGTGAATTTTGCTAAATATTTACCCCAGATGTATAATAATAATAATAATAATATATTAATATTTGCCACATTCCACCTACGCACTTTTGCACTAACGCACTTGTGTCATGTGTAACTTACGCACATTTATTCGCAACTGCATTTTGCATTTTATTTTCTTGGGACAGATCTATTTCATCATGTACATCCAGTTCGACTCATCTTAAATGTAAAAAAAATGATGCTTTGGAAATTAATCTGATTTTTAGTCTACAACTAAAGTATATATGGGGGGGGATGTACTGTTCAAAATAACAAGCACGATGTTACAGAAAGAAGTTTTCTTACTCTACGTTGTCTGTGATCCGAGTGCTCAGCTTCATTGTAGCGGTAAGAGCGAAGCCTCGGGTTGCCGGCGATGACATGTGTGACTGTAGAACGGTTTCCAAGGCATCCAAGACATCATCCTCTGTAACCTAGTGATAGAAAAGATCCAGGACATCTTATTCAATTCAGTCAAGACTTCTACAGGTATGGTTTAAGTACTTTAATAAATACTATGGTGTTGATGCGGAAAAAATTTGGTTAAACTGCTATTGTGTATTTACCTGCACAGGTTCAATCTCCTCACAGTCGCCCTTAAGCAGCAGATCTCCATATTCTCCAATGCACCAGCATGCAACCTGAACCAAAGATTGCTACACACAAACAAACTGTATGTTAAACACAAGCACGAAAGATAAAAACACAAATGAAGACAGTCTGCTCGAAAAACCACGAGAAATAGATTGTTACTTGTAATATATCTTTCAATAGTGCTCTGTAGAGTTTGTGAACGGTGTAACAGTGAAGCTCTGAAGCAGCAGTGATGAGTTGGATAAGATTGGGCACAGTCTCATCTCTCACATCACCCCCTGCCTGAGAGAGTGGGTACATTTTAAACATCACAGCTTCCATAAATATAAATTCTCTCTCATGCCATGCAAACATGTACAACCAGATTATGTATATTGACACTTGAAAACGGATAACAAAGATTTTTCAAAAAAACATTTATTACATTTGAATATATATTGGTATCAAGTTTGATTGTGTGGCGTGGCTATTTACCGTGGTAAGCACATGGAGGATGGTATCAATGTGCCAGCGCTTAGAAGGTGCATACCTGACCAAAACACAGAGACAAATAAAGACTGTAATCAAGGACCTTTAAGATATAAACAGACAGACACAGAAAGATGTGGGTTCATATATTCTAAGAGCGTACCTTTATAAGGCACACCGACAATGTAAACAAACGGAAGGCCATATTGGAATAAATAATATAAAGTCAATTAGACTGATGATACCTTTCAGCAGCATTGAAGATTCCAGAGGCGGTTTGAGACCGGAGCTCGGGGGGACAGGTTGAAAGGAAAATGAGGAGCTCTTTCATCATCGAGCGAATGTTCACCGCTGACACGAGAGCAAGTGACAGATCCAAAGCTCGACTGAAGACCAAGAGCAGGATAAATTACTTTAAACTAAATCCTTAACTGACGGTAATGTGTCAATTTCTGTTTAAAATGTCCAAATACCGTTTCACAGAAGTATCTTGATCTTTCAGACAATCCACAATGGTTCCTCTGTGTCTCTGCACTGCATTATGGTCTGTCTGTACTATCTTCTGAAGTGATGTCATCGATATATAACTGTTATAAATATAAGATAAAAGAGGATAAAATAAACTCAATGTGTTGCAAACTGTAAAACCAATATTTATCTTACATCATCTTCCCTGAACAGATGCACTGGTCCAAACAAACTTCCTTTAAGGGTTTTGATGTGATTTTGTAAATAAGTTTTAAAATTTTGTTTTAACATGTTGTGTGCCGAACTTTGTTCTGATGTTTGGTAGTGTCAAACTGAAACAGAAAAAGCTTTTGAACCGTTGATGTCTGTGTTTGGTCACAACGGTCTATAGAACGCTTTGAAAATTGTAAATACTAGTCCAAAAGCACTTCCATTTCTTTCTTTATTTTAAATCATTATATGTAAAAATATTTTCAAGATGTTTAACAATTTTTGGGTTCAAATGTTTGTAGTGTTGTAAACTGAAAAATAGAGTTGTCCAGACCAGAGTTGGAAGGGTTTATTCTATTATGTGGTTTATCATTCTTGTTTTGTAAAAGATCTGCAATTCTGTTATTCTGTTAATTGTATATGATGTCCATAGTCTAAGAATCAGACTTTAAAAGGGAAATCAACAACAGAAAAATCCAGAAGAACCAGCTAATCCTGATTGTCAGAGCAAATCTCATTGTAATTGCCCAGGTCAACAAAACAAAACATTTAGCAGAGTATTGTGGTCATAAAACTCATATACCATTTTATAACAAAGAAATAATAAAGTTCCATATCATACCGAATATTCCTGTCATTGTTAAGAAGAAACCTGCCCAGAATGTTTACAGCTAGGACCTAAAGATAAATATATTACTATAGATGTAAAAAAAATATGTTAATTGATATGTTATTAATGTGAAATGATGACTAACCCTAAGGCCGCTCTCAGAGTTGATGTCCATGATAGTAAGAACTGTTTCATACAGCACAGCACTGCCCGCCGTCTTACTACTGTCTGTATTTGTGGCCACCTGCACAACACAATTGACAGAATTCTAATTATACATACACAATATCACTCAGAACAGACAAGAGAGTAAAATAAAAAACTTTGCAACGGTAAAACAGTGGAGAACTTTCCAACTGTGCATTACACTGTGTTCGTTGTGTCATACCTGTGCCAGCAAATCATTCATGGCCTCACTGGCAGAGTCATTATGGTGACCCAGAAGCCTCAGCAACCGCAGAATACGCACCTGTCATTCATACATTTCAGACAGAGAAACATTTATATACAATTGCTCATGTCTTTATCGGTCGAATAGTGACTTTCCGTGCTGTCACACCTGAAGGAATGGGTCGCTGACACCGGCTATGTTGTGTTCTGGAGAATAGCTGGACGTCACAAGACTTCTCATAATCTGAACCAGATCAGGAACAGCCTGATGGCACAAGACAAACCTTTTAACCTTTGTGTTTGTGAAGAAAAATAAAACAAGCACAAGTTGACTCTGCTAACCTTGCGGAACTGCCCAAGAGTATCAGGATTCCTCCCGCACAATTCGGTAATAAGAACAACAGCACCGTGCAAAACACCTGTGAACATTACACAACAAACCTTGTGACACAAACAGCACAACAAAGCCAAAGTTATAAGAAAACACAGCAGAGTAGCTCACCGTGGTTCTTCTCTGACAACAGCGACCTCGCTGACGGTGTGAAAAGTTCTCCGAGCTCAGGGACTTTTCTTATGATGTGAACGGCACACAGGATGGCCTGAACAAACAACATCCTCAATATAAACACGCTCAACAATAAACGATGTGATAGAAAAGATGCATTTAGAGTCGTGGATGTGAACTGTAAGGCTGTTTGTTGACCTGCCGAGTCATGAGCTGACCTTTTTCTTGATATAAGAATTAGAAGCCCTGAGAAGACGTTCAATCTCGGGTGCCAGATCTCGACACATCTCAGCGGAACCCATACATCCCAGAGTGCACAGAGCCAAAGACTGAACATACTGACTGCTGTGGGACAGGTCACTAAGACAGACAAAAAGATCAGTCAAAACTATCCTTCAAAAAAGAAACATTTATATGCAATTTAGGTGACTTGAGACAAACAAAGACATGCATGTTTTACATCTAGTTTCTTGGGTCCAAATCAAATGTAATTCATATATACTGTAGATTTCCGATATTTACTTTTTGATCGAGTTTGTAATAAGAAGGCTGGCATCCTGTTTTTCATCCAGAAGCATCATGGCTCCTAGGTAACCAATCCTCTTCTCGCTGTATCTCGGGCTTGCAATTAATCGCACACACTCCATCTGCAGGAGGCAACATTAAAGTAATCACAATCACTGTATCACAACAGTTCAAATCCTAGATATAATCTCACAGTTGAGGTGTACTCATAATCTGACTTTGAAACCCTTACTATGCACAGTTACCTGGCCGAAGTGTGCGGGATACCCCAGCATGTGCACATAGAGTAGTTTCGCCAGACTGTGCGAACGTTCCCCATTGTCGGTCTGACGAAACTGCGCTCGGATGTCCGCACACTCGCGCTGGATGATGCCCCGTTCCTCGCCCTGCGTCCGAGCACTGCGGATGACCCGGATCATTTCCTGCAAACGCACTGATGGACTCATGACTGTATCTGCAAACAGAGACAAAGGAACAACTGTGTCAGAGAGAGATGTCGAAGCAAAAGCCTTTTGTAATCTCAATTACAATAACAGGTATAATCAATTACAGGGGGAAGTCATGGCCTAGTGGTTAAAGAGTTTGACTTCGATCACTAGGGTTGTGGGTTCAAGTTTCGAGTCGGCAAAATTATGACTTAGGTGCCCTTGAGCAAGGCATCGAACCTCCATCTGCTCACTAGCACCGCAGCATAAATGTCTGCCCACTGCTCCGGGTGTCTGTTCACTACTGAGTGTGTGTTCATGTTTTGTGTTTACTAATCTCTTTGCGTGTTCGCTGCTGTGTTTGTGTTCACTACTGTGTGTGTGTTCACAGTTTGTGTGTGTGTGTTCACTACTCTGTGTTTGTGTGTTCACTGCTGTGTTTGTATGGGTGTGTGTTAGCTGTGTGTGTGTGTGTGTGCGTTCACTGCTTTGTGTGTGCGACTGCTGTGTGTGTGCGTGTCACTATTCTCCTTGTGTGTTCGCTGCTGTGTTTGTGTTCACTACTGTGTGTGTGTGTGTTCACGGTTTGTGTGTGTTTTTACTACTCTGTGGGTGTGTTCCCTGCTGTGTGTGTGCGTTTGTTCAATACTATGAGTGTGCGTTCACTACTGTGAGTGTTCACTAGTGTGTGTGTGTGTGTGTGTTCACTACTATGAGTGTGTGCACTTTGGATGGGTTAAATGCAGAACATGACTTCGGAGTATGGGTTATCATACTCGTTGTTACGTCACTTCACTCAATAGTCAAAAGTCTCAATAACAGCTGTATATCTGTGCTTGATTTTGTGCCATTATGTAGTACGTTTGCGTATGCATGAAATACATTAATGGGTTTGATTTTGTAAAACTTTGTTGTTCGTTTTGAATTAAAAAAAAAAAAACTCCCATAGTTGTTTGTATATTTACATCATATTAAGTTAGAGATGTTTATAATTTACATCTCGCACAAATCTATAAAACAAACTTTTCTATTAATCGCAGATCAACATTCGCATCTACAATTTCAAGGCAAATAATAAAAAATGATGATTTTGGTCACAATCACACAGCTCAAGAATACTGATACATCTACACACAATGGTTCCCAATTCTCTTCAAAGGATCTCAAACAGAGTTTCACAAGATTAAATGACAAATAATGATCCTTTAAGCATTTATCACATCACACATGTACACTTTTAAAGTTCATATTGGAAAACAATCATGTTAATAACAATGTCCCAATCATAAGAGTGCAATAATAATGTTCCTATGAGGATGCACCTGCTTTCACCTCTGACCTTCCCATCATGACATCACGGCCTTCAGTTTCATCTAAACACTTCCGGATGTTCATACATCTGATACCTCAATCTTCATGTATTATTTACATCCCAGTGACGTCACGCCGTCACAAACCCCCAGAATAAACATGGATCATGTACGTCATCATCATCAGTGATGACGTTTGATTGGGTGCGTGTGTGTGGAATGAACCTGCGGGATATCAGGAGTCACAACACACTTTTGGGTCTTGTTCACCAACCATCTGGATGTGTGGTCGTCGTCTCACCTTTAGTGGCTGATCGGTGTCCAGTTCCTAATTCATCTGTTCCTCCTTAAGCGATTATAATGACGAGTAAACCTCTGACTGCGGGACGAGATCTTGTGTTGGAGGGATGACTTTAATCCTCAAATATTGAGAAGAAGTCTCATAGTGGAGGGGAACTTCCTTCATCCGGGTGTGTGTCATTCATTCTGCGTGTGTGTGTGTGTGTGTGTGTGTGTGTGTGTGTGTGTGTGTGTGTGTGGATTTAAAGGAGCCGCGCACCATTTATTTATGATCCTCCAGAAGAACATTCCTTTGCTTTTTTTATGTGTAACCCACTGATGTGGTTCACTTGAGCCTTCTGCATGACAAAAAGTGTATGATCTTGTGACATGCATTATAGGAAAGTGGATTTCTTCTCCACCGTGGTCATGAATGATGTTATATAAGTCATGATTTAAACAATGTGAGCTCTGTTATTGCAGCTTATTGTGTAATAGAGAACACTGCACTGGTTTCATTTGCCTAAATTATCTTATTCCGGATTAGCGATCTCATTGGTTGATTTTAATCTTTAGCTTTCTTTAAAGGTGCGATTTGTTACTCTAGTTGTAGTCGAACTGAGATGATTTGTAACCTTATATTGTCCCATATGCGAGATGACACTGAATATACAATGAGCTTTTTGTATTTACATATGTTCATTTGGCAGACGCTTTAAGTGACTTACAGTATTAGGCAGTTGTCAATCATCTCTGCCGAGAAAACAGGGTAAGATGTCTCAAGGACACTTCTGTCATTGTCTGCTGGCACTGGGATTCAACCCCACAACCTTCTGCTCACAAAACCAAGTCTCGAAGCACCAGATCACATCTGATTTATCTGAAGATGGTAAATACTGGCAAATTTAAAACATTTTCAATAACATTTTGGACACAACATGGAGTGCAATTTAATATTCAATGCGAAAACCAACATTTTATTGACAAAGACGAGAAATCTTAGTCCTCTATTTAAGATAGAAAATCAAAGTTAATCAATTCAATGACTGTTCTATTTTAAAGGTATGGATGTATCCCCGTACGATGGCTTCAGACCTGATCAAACTCATTTTACACTAAATCGCACCGCCTATTTCTGTGGCTGTAATTTACATGTCAAAGATTAGAGCTTGATTATAAGACAAGACCAATTGTGTTACCAAAAAATTGCACCGCCGTGGACCCAGAGCAATATGTTAATGAAACATATTTTTATTACAGTATTGTGAATTTTTTTACAGGTTTTACATCATTTGAAAACTCCAAGGGTCTTCCAACAAACATGATACTAGAAATAATGTAGGAAAATGCTTTACATCTTTATTTCATTCCCCTGATCCAATTAAAATATATTTAACAATGATTTGAACTTAAAACATGACAACATGACCATCAGTAATGCATGGAAGGTATACACTTAACACTATAAGAGGACTTCTTGTTTTTCATTTTTCTTCTTTATTGTGTGTCATTATGTCATTAACTTCAACATTACTTCAGTGGTTACTTTAACACTAACGTGCGCACACCTTGACACCCAACAGTGCCAGAAAAAATAATTCATATATAAGACAATTTGTGTTTTATAAAAGCTATTGTAATGATAATTAACCATAGTTTCATAAGAATATACAATCCTCAATTAGATATGCTTTTTAACAGTTTATGAATATGTCTGTGATCTGTTTTAAAGAGAGAACGAAACTATCAGTTAATGTTTCATTCAGTTCTGTTTGTCTGCTGTTTCTTCTGGGAATCTCACAAGTGAAGCCTCTGCAAGGTCAAAAATACCGATTCCCGCATAAAGGCTGTCAGTGAATGTGGAGTAAAATGTGTGTAAGTGTGCGAGTGTGTCTGAAACGCTGTAGAAGGATATAGTCCCGGCCGGCCTGTCCAGATACACTCCTATTGACTTGCCTTGGACTGCCGAGGTATTTAAACTAATGGGTTTGCCGTTGTGCCAACAAGCAAATACATTACCAGAGCATGAAATACTCCATGACATATCATTTTGGCCGAAAATACCCTCACTCCCGTCTTTCCTTAAGATGTCTTTATATGTGATTGCAATACGAATCCAATCCCCAGTCCATTTCGCCTCCCAGTAACAGCGTCCAGTCAGAGTTTCTTTACACAAAACCTGCTCATAATGTTCAAATCTTTCTGGATGATCGGGATACGACTGCTTCTCTTTTACACGCGTGACCTTTTTATTGTCATCTGACAGAATGAGACGAGTGTGCGCTGTGTTTGGATCCAGGGTGAGATCACAGGCATCTAAAAAGCAGGAACAGAAAATGAGCACAAAAATACATCAAATGTGTGTGTATGTGTATTTGCAACATTTCCTACATTTCCTCAGTGTACATCGGATCCTGGAGGGCCCTCTATGTTCAATGCTAAAAGAGAAATAAGTTCATGTTTAGAAACTCAAAGCATTAAGTTATTGAAGAAATGCTTCTGTGTCCTTGAAAATCCGATATGGTTTACCAAAATGTACTTAAATTTTCTTAATCTTGGAATAATATTAAACAATCATACAAAAGAGAAACTTAACTAGGAAGAGAACGCTCTTAAAATGTCTAGATTGTGTTTTAATCCATAATGCTGGGTTGTGTCCATTGGGTTGTGACATTCATGTTAACGACTTTTTGATAGTTTCAGTTTTCTGGGTATTATACCCACTGGGTTGTTTATGCCCATTGCTGGGTTGTTTACAAGGGTGGTGGTCGATAGGGGCAGTTCCAGGATGCTGGAAATCGGGCTTAAATTGATGAAACACCAGGGAAGGGGGGTGCCCATCTCATGACTGGCTGTATCCACCAACCCATGTACAGATATATAGTCAAGCCTCGGATTCATTTTTCATTTTGGAAATCTTATTTTAAATAAAAGCTAATCATTTTCCACCTGGATCCGCAATTGGTTCTACACCAACTTATGTATAGATAGATATATGTTGGTGCATGCGTGCCGTTTTAAAGTGTTTTATGTGCTTGATATCAACTTTCCCAGGCAATGTGCTTCTACCTATGATTTTCTGCTGACTTTTGGGTTTCAAAGGGAGGTGAATGAATAGCTTGCTTAGAAATAAATTAAACGTCCTGTTCTACGTGGTTTTTAATGAACTGATAGTTGTTCTAAATATCATGTGATACGTTTGTTGCAGTATGTAATTGTGCAGAATTGTATTCATTCATGTTACAGTATGTGTACTTTTCATTGTTACATATTTATTTTGTTATGTTTATTATTGACATTTGTTGACAAATATTGTGGAAAAAGTTGTATTGTTGTTTTGTTAATGTTTCATATAAAAGTTTTATTTTTATCAATTAATTTATTCATATATATTTATTATTGTAAAAGTTTATATTTGTATTAACAATTATTATTATTATTTTTTTTAGTTAGTTCAATAACCCAGTTCAATAGTTCAATAACCCAGCATGCTGGTTTAAAATTGGTAACCTAGTTTGTTGGATTGGAAATTTGGTTGTTTTAACCTAGCCAGACTGTTTTCTTTTTCAGACATTACCCTAAAAAGATACCAGACATTTTATACACTTGATACAATGTCCCTCTATAGGAAGGCATAATTCAATGTTTTTAAGTTGAATTTGTATTGAATGCAGAACATTTCAAGAATGTATTAGAATATAGTTCATACTGTAGTTCATCCTTCAGTAGATCAGAGAGCTCCTTCACTCCTGAACCTCCTGGATTATTATAGCTCAGATCCAGTACTCTTAGGTGTGAGGGGTTTAATCTCAGAGCTGAAGCCAAATAAGAACAGCCTTCTTCTGTCACCATACATCCGGATAACCTACCAAATAAAAAATCAGATCTTTTCTCACATGATAGACTAAGGCTGACAAAATATTCATTTCACAAAACATTCACTTTGTGAAATTCCATACTGCTTTTCAAAATGAATGTTTTGTCAGCGTTGGTCTACTACACATAGTTCTACCAGTTAAAATCATATAGAGATAACCAATATAGTAAGGACGATACTACTTAAATTGAATGAAAATACAAAAACACTTATTGTACAAAGCCAAGTGGTCTTTGTAGGAATAATCCACCAACAAATTGCAAATTAAATGGTCCAGTTCTTGGAAATTTGCAGTTCCCTTAAGTCAATTCGTGTATTTGTTCATGTTTTCTTCAGATATCGTGCAGGTGTCCAGCGCTAATTAATAATCAGCACTTAATGAACTACTTGATGATCTTATTAACTTCGACACTTGATTCTGTCAGTCTGACCACATTAAGTTCCTTGTTTGGATTTATCTTTTTTATTTTTTCTTATTTACTAATGGAACTGGGGCATTACTATACCGCTTTGGTTATGGCTTTTAAGGACTAAGCACCTTGTACCATATGCAGGAATAATCTGCTTGGAAATTAGATATTTACTGTTTGGTACTGGTAACATCCCCTTATGATTTTATGTTCGTTAATTGAGAGTTGTGGATTAAATATTGGATTTATCTTTTGGAACTCCTGCCATAACTTGTTGGATCTTATTTTAAAACTTCATCAACTTGACTGTTCACAATAGTTCCCCAAACCTGTTTCCGACAGCTTAAGGGACAGGAGTGTCTTTTAACACCATATAGAATGAACACACATATGTAGACTCATAGCAGGGTTCATTTCACATTTTATCGGTATATTTATTCCTAAATTTTTTACACACCTCAGAACCTCCAGTTTACAGTTTGAATTTTTCAGTCCATCTGAAATTAGCTTGACTCCCGAATCCTGGAGGTCACTGTTACTCAGATCCAGTTCTCTCAGGGGGGAGGCTGGAGATTGAAGAGCTGAGGCCACAGTTTCACAGCACTTTTCCGTTAGTTTTAAATGGTTAAGCCTGAAATAAATAACAAACAATCAAAGCAGATTAATCTTTACCATTCTGAAAGTCATGGTATTTTTATTATATTTCAAATACTCACATAGCTATTCTGCAGTTAACCAGAGCAGGTAACAATCTTCTTCTGCCTTCCATTGATGTGTTGTATTTTTTAAAGTCCAGCTCATCCATCACCACCTCTGACATCTGCAATATATAGCCGATGGCGGAGCAATGAGCTGGAGAGAGATTACTCTTTGAGTATCTCTTTGATGTCAGAAAGTCTTGAATCTCTTGGTTGATGGTCTGATCATTCACTTCAAGAAGACAGATGAACAGATTGATGGATTTGTCAGCTGAGAGACTTTGTCCGTTTTTGATCTGATCATTGATGAAATTAACAGTTTTCTTGATACTTTCTGAGCTCTCTTCAGTGTTTCTCAGCAGATCCTGCAGGAGTCTCTGGTTGGATTCCAGTGAAATTCCGAGAAGGAATCTAAGAAAAAGATCCAGATGCCCATCCTTTTCCTCCTGGGATTTTTCTATTACTCTTTTATGCAAATAATGCAGGGAATCGAAAACTTTGAGTGCAGCTTCAGTGCTATTTAAATGGCAATAAACCAAATAGAATGCTGCCAGAAACTCCTGAAAACTCAGATGTATGAAGCTGTAGACTTTCCTCTTACCGATGACAGATTCCTCCATCAGGACCTCGGTGCAGATCCCAGAATACACCGAGGCTTCAGTGACATCTATGTTGCACTCTCTTAGGTCTTCCTCATAAAACACAGCATTGCCCTTCATCAGCTGATTAAAAGACAATTCAGCAAGTTTTACAATCATTTCTCTGTTAGACAGCAGGAGTTGCACCGGATTCCTGTCATCATACTTCTGATTCTTTATATTGATCTGAATTAGCAGGAAGTGTGAATACATTTCACTCAGAGTTTTAGGAATCTCTGCACTATGATCTGAATTCAAGATGTTTTGAACCACCGTGGATGAGATCCAACAGAAGACTGGTATCTGTCACATGATGTGGAGCCTTTTCACTCTTCTAATGTGTGAGATGATTCTTTTGGCATGTTGCACATTGGCAACATTCTTCTTGAAATATTCCTCTTTCTGAGCATCATTAAATCCTTGGATTTCTGTCACACGTGTGACGTATTTTGAGGGGATCTGATTGGCTGCAGCGGGTCTAGAGGTGATCCAGATACGAGCTGATGAAAGTAACCCTCCAATGATAAGGTTTGAAATTAACACACCTACTGATGACATCGTTGTAACATCAGAAACTTTCTCACAGTCTGAAAACTTAAATGTAATTCTGCTTTCATCAAGACCATCAAAGATGAAGACAACTTTACATTGATCCAACATCTTAATGTCCAGGTCTTTAAGTTCAGGATGAAAGTCAAGCAGAAGTTTCTGGAGACAACTCTGTGTATCTTTTATCAAATTCAACGCTCGAAATGGAATCACAAACATGAAATCTACGTCCGGATTTGCCTTTTCTTCAGCCCAATCAAGAATGAACTTCTGAACAGAGACGGTTTTCCCAATTCCTGAAATGCCTTTAGTAACAACAGTCTTTATGTTCCTTGTTTTCCTTTTCTTTCCCTCACTTCTCAGTTCAAAAGGTTTAAATATGTCATTACAGTGAATTATGGTGTCTGGGTGTGTCTTGTAAATTTTCTCCATGTGTAAAACCTCATGCTCTTCATTCACACATTCACTCTCACCATCTATGATGAACAGTTGTGTGTAGATTTGGTTCAGGTGGGTTTGGTATATTTTGGATTTGGTTCCTTCAGATAAGCTCTCATACTTGTACTTCATGTTGATTTTGTGCCTTTCTTTGACATGATTAACATCCACTGTATGGAAGTCAGAATCAGCAGAACTGGACCCTTCATGGATTTCATGTGGCTCATGAAAAATCTTCACACTGTAGAGACACATTAAGATAAAGGAACACTTTAAAACACGCATAAACAATTAAACGAGACCTGAGTATGGACCAAGCTCCAATCATTTCTAAAAGTTCTAAAAGCTTTCTTGAGTTTTTCATTTACAATGTCTTGTTTTACCTGAGGTCAAAGGGCAATGGTTTATCCGTGAATTCAGGAGGATTCCACATGGAATCATTTGACTTCATTGACACTAAGGTCAGTTGTTGAGATGTGGCTTTTTGAATCTTCTTCCTACAAAAAATTACAAATGGAGAATGTAAAAGCTTGGAGAACAATAAAGCATTGTGCCTTTGTTGTTAAAGCACTGCACAGCAACCCATCCCTTCATACCCATAACCTGGTGTACCTGGGGTCTGAACCTTCCCTTTCATCACTGAATTCAGGGGGAGCCCACATTGAGTCATTAGATTTCATTGACACAGAATCGTGTTCTGGAGATGTTGCATTCTCTCTAAGATCTTCTTCAGTACTCTCCGGCTCTTCCGTCATTGCTTTTGTAGAGGTTGTTGCTAGAGTTGCACAACACAGATAACCTAGTAATTCATTGAAATATTTCACCATAATATGCATTATTACATTAGACTTCAAATACAAATGCTCAACGGCAAATGTAGTAAGTGTTATGTGCTTCCTAAAGTAAAATTAAGTTTTGTTGACAAGTATGTTGTTGTTATATGCAAGACTGGAAAAACAAGTTCATTAATCCAGACAACATGGCTGCAATGGAACTGTGTCGCAGTTTGTATGAATATAAAGGCAACACATCCTCTTATATCATTTTACTTCAAAATACCCAATTTTTATATAATTAACATACTATTTTAATTATTTTCATGCAAAAGATAATGAGTGGCCCTCACTAGAAATCACAAGTCGATCAGTGTGCTCAACCCTCCCCTCACATGTTTATATCATCAGCTAATAAAAACTTTATATAAAAAAGAACTTTATATATAAAAAGAATTAAAAATTCTTTTTATATTATACATCGTATTTTTCAACACATTTTGTTACTTGTGTTGCCTCTCTCACTTATTTATCATTAATTTACAACACAAAATGTTTCAAAAAACATAACAAAGAATGTGTTTATAATGACCACATCCTTCATTAAAAGCGTTCATTAACAGAAATACGATCAGACCTGCCCTGGCCTGACTGAAAACAAAATGTATTCCGGAGATGGACCAGAATTTCAAAACATTACCATCCATTTTGATGCGTGTGTGCCACTCACACAAATATCATGAAAGTGTAAACCACCCATCAGATAAAGCAAAGTTAAAAAAGTAAAAAATAACACAAACATTTGTTAGAAAAATGTACAGCGAAACACTCACATTTTCTATGATTTCCTTGTTGAAACAAAACTGTGTCGTCTTAAAATAGGGTTTACTATTTACTTTCAGTTGAGTCAGCTGGCACGTATACCCGCCCCATTACAGTAGAACAGGTTGTGCAAGTAATTCTTAAGCATTGTGAAATGATAAACACTCTTTAAACAAGCCTCAAATCATTTAAGGGATGTTTAATTTTAACTACATTTATATTATTGTTTTAAAACGACTTGCACCAACCGTGATTTTTACTATTGATTTTTGATCAAGACAATAATCCAGTTACTTCACTACTCGTGAGTTTTATTATTATAAAAACATAGATGTAGTTCGCATCAAAAATAGTTAATTAAACACTATAACTTAAAACAAAAACCTTGCAATTATAGCATGACATTTCAAAATATTTGTAACAAAATATCCGCTACACGCATATTCGTTATATTTACATCGAACAAATAATTAAAGCATTAGTATATTTTACATGCTCACAACAGTTGAATTAATCTGAATTCAACCAGAGCCTGCTTTTCAGCCTGATTTAGGCTGCTAGGCCTAGGATTTGGGGACAGTTATTAAAGTCAGTTAAAACACGGGCTACAGACCCGTCATGCTAAAATGTTGTGATGATCTGACTGTTTAAGTTGAATAGTATAAAAAAACCTTTTCTTAGAACAGTAGAGTATTGTTTGTTTCTGATTTATTTGTCTTTATCTTTATATGATATCAAAGTAACACTGGTATATGTTTATGTGCACAATAAAATCATATCGTATAATAAACACTGTCAGTTTTAATTTAACCCTTTTTAAGGCGATTTTACTGTATGCCAATCGGTCTGCCCATAGCACATCACTGATGTCCAATACACCAAATATTTAAAGCAGTCTGGGATGTGGTGACACAGGGCTACATTAGTTCTTTCTTATGGTGACAGCGGACGCCAAAAGAGGTTTCAAACACACTAATCCTAGAAATGTGTTCAAATCGGCATTTTGATGCAGTGAGCAATGAAACTGTGTTCTAAACTTGATCAACAATCAAAAAGTACTTACATTTTTCGACATTAATCTTGGATAGAAACAGACGAAATCTATACTTAAATCCTCATTTCAGCGCAGTTGGAATCCAACCACATTCTGTGCATAAATCTTCCTCAAAAACCACCCCAATAAATAAAGATAACAAATAAATAAATATTCTAATTTAAATCCTAGCTGAATTATTTTAATGGCTGAAACTGTTTAACATTCCCATTTATGGAAAACTCGCCAGTAGCCACCCAGGAAAGAGAAGAAACGGCCCTGACCCACACAGGGGAATTTAGAGGGACATCAGCCCCGGCCTTAGACATTCCTCCGCACAGCCGCCCAGGACTGTCCCTGACCCGTCCCAACAAACACACAAACACCCTATTCACGGCCTGGCACCCAATTGGTAAGAAAACAGAATTTTGCAGTTCGCTGCGCAATCCTCCCTCAATACCTAACTGTTAATCCAGTCAAATTAACAACACGAAATGCTTTATATTCCTTTAATTGGGATGAAATGTTCTGTTTACTTATTTTATATATACCCGAAATCCATCTGCTTGAAATAAAATATATGTTGCTCGTGCAAAAATATGTTCACAGTTACCTTATTGTTTGTAACACTGTATACTTGTAGTATAAAACATAAGGTTCATGTCAGTAAAGATGTCACTTTCTTCTGCAGAAAACGCACAGAATAAGATATTGTGAAGAATGTTGGTAACTGGCACTTATTCAATTGCATTGGTTGAGTGTCAATTCAAAAGAAGTGAATGGGTGCCCCTGCTGTTGGTTGCCAACGTTCTTCAAAATATCTTCTTTTGTCTTCTGCAGAAGAAAGACAGCCACACAAGCTAAGCAAATGCACTTGATCTCAGTTTACGTCAAACATGCCTACTATAAGTACACTATTAAAATATATTGGGCCTTAAGACTTTACAGACATCCAGCTGGGTTCTGGAGATCCTGTATAGCACTCTCTCATCTTCTTCCATTGGTTTGTATAATGTGTAGCTGAAGTGGCACAATCACACAAACAATTTCACTTTAAACAAGATTCATCAGAGGTCTTCTTTTCTAAGAAATGATCTGTCAAAAGTTCCAGAGTGTCCTCACACTTTCACAATGTTTGGTGTGAGCACAGATTACAGGACCTGAATGCAATAAATATGTCAGGTATGGGTGATTCCCTGAAAAGTCAACTTTATTCCATCTGGTTGGAGAATTCGACAAAGTTAGTTGTACATTTTTGTGACGGATCTTTATTTTCCTTTTTAAATAAAATACTCTTGCACACACTGATAGTTTTAGATGGTTAGACAATCCTCACGGTTTTAGTATAACATAAGCAAATATATAAGTTTTATGTCACATTTATAATGCAGGAATTACCCAGCTTAGCATATTTATTATGACTGGGCTTATCACCTGGGCATGATCAGCATATTTATAAAACATGCATATTTATGATATAGTTCATCTATGATTTCATTGCATATTTGACATTTTTAAATGTGTTTTTTTATACCCAAAGATGTTTTAAGTGTCAAAGTTGATAAATCTTTGTGTAGTGACCTTACACTACAGACAACCACTGACTCTTGAATATCAAAACAAACTTCATGACATTTATCACTAAGGACACGCCCACCTCTCCGCCTATCTCACACGTCACCGGGGACACGCCCACCATCCGTGAGCAGCTGTCATGTTTCTTTACGTTGAGTGTTTGCGTGTTTAAAGGTTTCCGGCCGAAAACAACATTTGCATCATGAGAAACTGTCCAACCTGACTCAACATGAGCTGTAAGCAGACTTGATCTACTAATAACAGCTATTTAAGAGCTTTACATGAACTGTAATCAGATTATTTGCCTCGCAGGAGATATCCGGAGCCATATGGTTCACACATTATAGCAACTATTGCATCACATCTATAATGGTGAGTTCCCCTTTGATCAGTTATTAGACTTTATATACTTGAACACATTAAAGCTATCATGGGGTTAAAGGTTACTGCTTTAAATATTTGTTTCATTAAATATTTGGAGAATTGTTTGTAAATAATTAATTTAGGTATATGGGATCATTAAAACCTATTTACAAACAAGCAGATCATGTATCCTAAAGTAAGACATATAATGTACATTAAAACATTGTGTCTTTTATATGTTACATTCGATAAAAAAAGAAGGGACCACATTTTGTAAAGCACAATTGTGATATTTATTAGATATGTTATATCTTAAAAGAAGCCACAATTTCTTTTAAAAGAGCATTTAGAGAAGATCCATCTATTCAGAAAAGTTGGGTTTTTATTTCTGGAAAGACCTTGATGTGTTAACGTAAACTAATTTCAAACATTTAAGGATACTTTGAGATTGAAGTATTTTCAGGATTATAAGAATCAGTACAGTAATATGTTTGACAGGTGGTGTGCGAATAGACATTTAGAACTTGTGGTTCTGTGTTAACAAGAGATCCCTTAACTCTTTAGGAACGATTTATTATCCGAAAACACTTAAATCGAGTTGTGCAATGAAAAAGTCACACTTATAAATGAACTTATTTATTAAGTCATCTACTATCTACAAATGTATGAAAAATAAGAAGTTAACACATTGTTATGATTCTCAAAGGGAATTTTCAATAAAAATCTAAAGGACTTTTTTTAATGAAAAATATAATTTCAAACTTCCTTGCAATGCTGACTGATGGATAAGCAAAGTTAGACATTACAGTTTAAATGGTTGTAAATATGACAATTGATGAATGCAATTATATAGCTTTAAAATCTCAACTCGTATAAAGCTTGGAAGAGTCGGACAACCTTATTTAGGCGGTGAACTATCTCATTAGGTTACATATTACCTTTAACAATTTAGCATTTTCCATCTTTTCCGTATTATCTTGAACAATATCTGCAGCTTGACAATTTTCCGAAAATGTATTTTACACAATGCTATACAATACTGGAGCTATGCTTTTGTATGTTTCTCCAGGATGAGGAAGGTATTTACTCCTTGAATGACATTTGCATTAAATGGATTTGCCGCAATGTGGAAGCACTTTGTGTGTCAAAAAAAGACAGATGGTTGCAGATGCGCGACTGTCCTTTATTTCCTCAAGAACTGGCCGACCAGCTACTGCACAAGATGTCTGATGAGGGTACGATAATATGACAACATGTCCCTAAAACTAGTTTTATTCATTACGAAATCAGATTATGTATTGATCTCTTTGCTCATGTTTTCAGGAGTCCTTGATGACAAAACTGTTGGAATATTTCAGAATCTGGAAGTTCTGCGATTGAAAAGAGCATACATCCGCTACTCGCGTGTCTCATCCGAGGCCTTCAGACTGTCCTTGTGTCTTCACAAACTGCAGGAACTGAATGCTTCACATATTCGTAGTGACATCACTATCTCAGATATACTCAATAGTCTTTCCTCTAACAAAGACTGCAGGCAAGGCCTTCAAACACTACTCATGAATGGATTAAATATGTATGGGGAAACAGGTGAACTCGGGCAGGCCAGATTTAGCGTCCTCCGGGGCTTGAAGAACCTCTCGCTAGCGTGGACGGATCTAGATGATAAAGGACTGGAAGATATCTGCTCCCTGCCCATGCTGGAGAGTTTGGATATCTCTGGTACAAATATAACAGATCTAACACCTCTGTTGAACTGTCAGACAAAGCTTAGATCGCTGACTGCTCATGGACTCCAACAGTTAGAGATGTCAACCGCCAGCCTGCTGTCAGTGCTGGATAAACTGCACATGTTGAGACATCTTGACCTCTCCAACGATAGACTTGTAACGGATGTAGACCACCTTGTCCAACAGCTTCTGGAGCGGCCAGGCATTCTTCCTCAGCTTGTGTCTTTGGATGTATCTGGCTGGAGGGGAGTGAGCGATGTTACTATTCAGGCGTTTGTGGAGGCGAGACCATCTATGAGATTTATTGGACTGCTGGCCACAGGCGCAGATGGCTCTGAACTGATATCTCCAGGTGGAAATCTGAAGGTAAGGTAGCTGATGTCAGGAAACGTCAGTTCAGTAAACTACAGTTTTCAAGTTACTACAGAACATATAGGGAAATATAATAAAATAATAACATGCAATTATTTAAACATCAAGAATCATGTGTAGATACTGTATAAACGCAGTATGAAATAAGAAATTAAAAAATTAGCCGGTCTTTTTTAAATTTAGATAAATGGCACATAGTCTTAAAATGTAATGTTGTGTGACCACTAACCACAAACACAAAATGTGCCAAAAGTTGGTCTGCAAGGGCCCAATGTCTTGCAGATTTTAGCACCCTCTAGGACCGAGTTTTGTCACCCCTGACTTACTCCAACCCTTACACTAGGATGCAAGATCAATATGAAATGTATAAATCATAAAACAACATTCACTACCCAACTACTTTCATAATAAAATTATAAGAGGATATTTTAAAGAATGTCGGTAACTGGCAAGTTAATGGCCTCTGATATTCAAGGAACAACTTTCTACAAAATATCTTCCTTTATCTTCTGCAGAAAAAAATTCATGCAGACCTTTAAATACGTGAGAGTTAGTACGTATTGACATCAATTAAAATTTTTAGTAGTGATGAAATTTTTGTGATAAAATTATCACAAAATTTTTCATGAAAACTTCTATTTTGTAGTGTACTTTTCTTGTTCTGTAAAGTATTTGTTTGCCTTTGTAAATATTGCTGTATGTTTATTCACAAGTTATTATTTCAGTTCATATTTATTTCTGGTTATTAATTTCATGCTGTTTGATATGCAAATAAATAACGGGAAATGTCGCCTTAGAAAAACAAATGCTGTTTTAAGACACAGAGGATTTGGGATATATCCTGTCATAAACCTGAAAGTAATTACAAGGTTTAATAGCATTACACATGTTTATCAACATTAAAGAGCTCTGTGTCAAAAAAATTTTGACCTAAGGGAAGTAACGTATATCCAAAGTGTCATGAAGTCCTAATAAAAACCAGTGAAATAATTTTGGTAGGAAGTCTTAAGTAATTCTTCTCATGCAGGTTGCTGGAGAGGCAAACCTTACTCAAGTTTGTGAGGCCTTGAGGAGATACAGTGAACAGGAAAGTTTCTTTCGAGAAGTTCTCATTCATCTCTACAACCATACCAGTGAGATGGAGCGATCTCAACCAAACATTTTAAAGGTAAAGAAAGAAACTTGCCTGTTAGTAATTATAAATGTACTGTTTTGAACTCGGTCAGTTCTCACAACAAAGTTCTTCTTTAGGCAATGTCACTACAAGGGATGTAAATAGTTGTTTGGTCTGTTTACATTTAATGTTCATATAATATTCAAAGTGTGGCTGAAGGATTTATTCCAAAACACCCTAAAAATGCCCACAAACAAACAGCTCACCACATACTTTAAATCCCATTGTTCTGCTCTTCTGCAGTTGGCATTTCAATGTGATCTTCCTATATAATGTTCCCACATTTGAATGTCATGTTCCTGTAAATATTATCCTTCCTGTTACAGTTGGTATCAGATGGAATGAGACACCACACAGACTCTCTTCATGTTCAGCTTGTGGCCACTGCGTGTGTTTTTAACCTCACCACACTGGAACTGGTGCTGGAGATGCCCTTGCGTCTGCTGGGATCTGTAGTTCAACAACTGTTAACAGCCATGAAGAACTTTCCAAACCATGGACAGGTACACATATAACATAAAATATACCTATACTCTTTGTGTATAGAGTTCTGGATGGTTTCAACACATGCCTTTGTAAAATATGAACAAAACCAATTTCTGGTCTACAATTTATATCCAACAGTGGGTTGGAAAAAGGTTCACTTTAAAACAACATACTATGAAAAGAGAGCATTAAAGCTGATGAATAACGTGCTAACAACAGCTTTTACATTCAGATACAGAAGAATTGTCTGCTCACCTTGTGCAGTGACCATATCTTACAGGTTGTCCCGTTTGATAGGCAAGTTCAAATATCTTCTCATTGTGTTTCAACTTATGTTTTATAGATAAACAGGGTGTTTTATGCATCTGAGATTTAAATATTTGAAATATATCTCCATTTCTACTATTGAGTAATGTTAGGTTAACCCCTGATAGATATGAGGCCACTAAACTGATGATGACGCTGCTGGAGAATCATGAAGATCAAACACTGCAGAGAATGGCTGTGGCTGTTGTTTCCATACTGGTGGCTAAGGTATCTCTCGTCTGACATTTAAAAAAATAAGGATGAACGATTTTTCAAAAGACATAACCGTTACACACCAAGGTTATGTTAGGATGGTTTAAAGAGATAGGTCACCCAAAAATGAGAATGTTCTCTTCATTTATACAATTTCTTGGCATTTCATGCTGTGTATCTTTCATTCTTCTGAATAACAAAGAATGTTGATAATTAAAAACCATTGGTTTTGCCTTAGACTTTGACCTTGTGTTAGGGGTCAATGCAATAGAAGTAATTAGGACCAGCAGTTTTTGGGCACCAACATTTTCCAAAATATGTTCTTTTTAGTTTTTTAGAAGAAATAAAGTCATACAGGTTGAGTATGAAAAATGACTTCATTTTAGTTTTATAGTGATGATTGCTTCGTATCAAAGCAATAGTTATATGAGTTACTATTACTACTTAAGGTAAAATACTATTTTGAAAAATGTGTTGTAAATCTCTGAGCATTTACAGATTGGGAAACAGAAATTATGGTATTATGAAAGGCTTTTTAAGATGGAGAAATTATCTATTCATGTCTCGCTGCAGTTGAGTACAGAAGAAATCTCAGAACTGGGAGCAGAGTCATTTATCATGAAGGTACATGATTTATAATCACAGATATCCATCTTTCTTGACAGTTTTTGAGTTATGCTTTTGCTGATATAACCTTAATCAAACATAGATTTGAAATTGAACTTTAGTCTGTTAGTATTTTATCCAGTTTATTTTTTTACATTGTTAAATCTTCCTCTCTCTAATAAAGACAAGATTTTTTTATCTAAGAATGTGCATTAGTCGTTTTTTGTGTTTATTAAGATTACTATTGCATGCACATGTCATGTTTTTCTCTATGATTTTAGTACACAATACTAGTAACAGGCTTGATCATGGTAATGTGTTATCTGTTTGTGTGGAGCTGCAGCAGTTGCTCAGTATCGTCCAGCAGAAAGCTTCACTGGGTGTTGTGGACTCCACTTTGAAGTTTGCATTGAGTGCTCTGTGGAACCTGACAGACGAGACACCCACCGCCTGCCATCACTTCATCCAGTGTCAAGGAGTAGAGCTCTATATGGAGCTGCTGGAGGTGCAGTGTTCCACAAGCATTAGTAGGAATGTATAGATACACCAGCAGTCTATCGACTTATACTTTCCCATCACGTCTGGTTTGGCCACACAATAGAACTTTCAAAATAAGGCTCTATTTTGATTTCCTGGTGCAAGATTTTGAGTAAAAGTTATTCCTTTTAGTTTCATAAAATGTATTCCAATTTAAAGAGACTAGTCATTTCTTCAGTTCATTTTTATCACCTTCTTTTCTGCAGACTTACTTCTCTGAGTCCTCCATCCAGCAGAAGCTCCTTGGCCTTCTGGTGGGTTACTTTACACATTGTTTTTTACAGACAGATTAAATCAAACCAGCGGTAGAACAATAAAACAGAGATATTGCAGCATGCTCATCAGTAACATGAAGCTTGATTCACATGTCTGTGTAGAATATATGCTGTGATGTATGTTGAGGTGTTGGTTGCGTTTAATGGATCATGCACTGCAGAATAATGTAGCAGAGGTGGAGGAGCTGCGGGTGGAGCTCCAGGATGAAGAGCTGGTAGACCACTTACTCTCTCTCCTGGTCAACCCTGCGGTGGAGGTGGATGTCAGTTACTTCGCTGGAGGAATCCTGGCTCACCTCACCTCCGTCACGGGACCCCTGTGGTGTCTGGATGCTGAGCTGCTCCACACAGTGCTGGATAAACTGGTGTGTGTGCTGAAGTATGTATGTGCTGTTTATTTCTGAGCAATATTCTGTATAGTTTATCTTTGATCTTCTTCGCTTGTAGCATTCATCTGTCTTGACGTGGAGCTTTCCGCAGCGTGAGATGGTTTCTTACCGGTATGATTTGTTGTTATTTTATTTTCTCACATTTGGGAAAATTAAGGTCATGGAAAGGATTAGATTAGAAATTCTTCAATTAAGCCAGTATTGGAAAGACATTTTAATGATGGAGTTCTTATGTATCTTATTTTGGATATTTCTGCCTTCATTACACTAGTCTAAATGTATTCGTTTTAAAGAAGAAACGCACACATTTTCAATGCCCATCTCTTTTTCTGTGTCAGGACGTTGCAGCCTTTCTATCAGTTGTTAGAGATGTCTCAGTATTCTGGTGTTCAGCTCTGGGCTCTGTGGGCCATACAGCTCGTGTGCAGCCAGAACGGTAAAAAAAACGTATAACTAAAATTAGAACACAAAAGAAGACATTTTGGTTTGAGTTAATATAATACAAGTAAATGTGTACCACTGTTGTGTGGTTACCAACATTTTTTAAAGTATTTTCTTTTGTGTTCCGTAGAAAAAAAGAGTCATACTATATAATATCATGTGTATAGAACTACAATACTATGCATTATATTTTGTACTTTGCAATGTTGTAGCTTCTCAGTACTGCAGTATGCTCCACACCGAAGGAGGAACAGACATACTGAAGGTCCTGAGCTCTCATCCGAACACCCACAGCGATGTCAAGAGCCTGGCAGACAGTATATTAAACATGCTGGATCTGTGTCCTTAATAAAATGCAGTGTAAATAAAATTAGCAAACTATTAAAAGTAGGAAGAGGACTGTGTAATGTTTCATGTCTGATTCAGATAAAGAGATTTGGTATTCTTTATTTATTCATTTTATTCTTCATGGTCTTTATGGAGGATTTTTGGTGAAAAAAAGTGAAGCTTTAAACAACAGCAGGAAAACACTGAACATGCAGGACGTGCCAGTATGTGTCCTGTTATTTCAAACCTAAGAGACAATTTTATATTTCTGATGTAAATGTGATTCATGAGATTTCTCCAAATAAAACGCAAAAGTAAAAGCTTTTCTTTAACAGTGGAGCGTTGTGGCTAAAAAATGTGTTGACAATAAAACATTTTTTTAAAGGTAATCTGTAGTGCTTTGATTTTTTGAAAAATAAATAAAGTTCAATACAACCTCCACAAACAATCTGTCAATGAAAGTATTTCATATCAGTTTAAAATGGCAATTGAATATAATGATATTAACATGTAAATATTTTAATCATTTATTATTCTGGTGGATTGCATTTCCACATAGGCTTCTAAATTGTGAAAAACCTTAGACTTAGAAAACAGTCAGTGCTTAAGAGGTTCAGTTTAATTAACAATATTCCAGATCAATAATTTGTGACCTATACAGTGTTATAAAATTTCCTAAAAAACAAGCCTTGATCCCAAGTTTGCACTGTAGTCAATTTAGAGAAAAGACCAAAGTTTAAAAAAAGCTAAGTAAATAAGCAAATTAAATAATTAAGAAGTTCAGTAGAGTTAAACGTAGAGTTTAAGTATATGTTCAGTAGAAGAGCATTGCTGTTCTAACAGCACAATGTGTGAGGTTATCGAGCAATGATCACATGTCAAAAGAACACTTTAAAGTCGGGTCACAGCATGTGATCTGTAGTGATCATTTTTCTTTTATAGCTTTGTTTTTGGATAATTAGGACGAAGTTTCACTTAACTACTTAAGCGGTGACTACATTTCTTTGTACAAAGATGTTCAAAATAGAATTCTTTTTTAATTTGACCATCAGCAAGTCATCAATTATAAAAATTTTGCCAAACTCACTACTTGTTTGGCAAAAAACACAAGTTACACATTTGAAGACAATTTAAAAAAGGTTTTTTCATGAATAATCTGCTACTCGTGCATTTCTGCTGTCAAGCATATGGGCAAAATATGCCAGGGGTAGTACCCAGTAATAAAGGTCCTGAAATCTACGTTTGGGTTCAGATGTGTATACATTACAGACCAATATGTTTCACTGTAGTATACCAATATGTATCTTTTGAGTACTAAAATGCAAATGCATACTTTTTGAAGTGCCACTGTCCTTGTGACAAAAAAAAGGTACATATGTTTGACTGTGTAATTTGTTTGAACTGCTTTTAATTTAATTCAATGGTTTATTTGTCATGTGTCGTTTTTTTTCTTAGATTCTGTGCCGATTGGTTAAATGTAATTGTCAATATTCTGTATGGTTGGGTGATGCATGGGGCGGTCACTCAAGCTGACAGTGATGTCACTTTATAATGATTAAAAAAAATGTTTGGACATGTTATTACAGTATATCAAATTAACCTAAAAAATCATACATTAGATTTAATGATTACAAAAAAGATTAGAGTTGTAGATTTATACTCGGAATAAATTGGATATTATAGATACATTCTTTGTGTACAGTGAAGGACTAGCGCATTCAGTCAATTCACACTACACCAACACACAGGCCTATAAACAGTATTTATTACCTATTTGAACAACAGAATCATTGTAATGAAAGAGGACACTCAACTTCCCAGATGTGCTGCAAAATAAGGATAAAAACTAGTAAAAGGGAATGTTATTGTCATGCTGTTTTTTAAGATGAGGGGAGAAGTGGAAATAAGTCTCTTCATGATACTGGTCTAAAGTTGGCCTGACGTTCGACGTTCGATATTTGCAAATCTAGGGACTGTCTCTAAAGTTACATGTGAAACTACTATACACTTCTCTAACGTCAATAGCATGCAAGGAGAATGACTAACAGTCATGAAAACAACTGTCAACTGTTCATCCAGATGTCAAATGCACAACATTAATATTTTTTAATAATTATTCAAATAAACTGTAAATCATATGTAAAAAATTGCTATTTTTCATTACCGAATGGACTTAAATACATATTTAAAGCTCAGTAGCATTTGAACAAAATGACTCACATTCATAAAACATACTGTAAAGTGTTCATCTTGGTGTCAACTATAATGCACACCTTTTACACTTTTCATAATTATTAAAATAAACTGTAAATCATATGTAAAACATTGCCATTTTTCATTACCGAATAGACTTAAATACATATTTAAAGCTCAATAGAATTTGAAGAAAATGACTCACATTCATAAAACATACTGTAAAGTGTTCATCTAGGTGTCAGCTAAAATGCACACCTTTTATATTTTTCATAATTATTAAAATAAACTGTAAATCATACGTAAAATATTGCTACTTTTCATTACCGACTGGACTTAAGTACATATTTAAAGCTCAATAGAATTTGAACAGAATGACTCACATTCATAAAACATACTGTAAAGTGTTCATTTAGGTGTCAACTATAATGCACACTGTTCATATTTAACATAATTTTTAAAATAAACTGTAAATCATATGTCAAATATTGCTATTTTTCATTACCGATTGGGTTCAAATCTAAAATATGCCATAATTTGAAGCTCAATAGCATTTGAACAAAATGACTCACATTCATAAAACATACTGTAAAGTGTTCATCTAGGTGTCAACTATAATGCACACCTTTCATATTTTTCATAATTATTAAAATAAACTGTAAATCATACGTAAAACATTGCTATTTTTCATTACTGAATGGACTTAAGTACATATTTAAAGCTCAATAGAATTTGAACAGAATGATTCAAATTCATAAAACATACTGTAAAGTGTTCATCTAAAATTTACATACTTGATCACTACACAGCAGGAACTATAATTCATGGTGAAAAGTCAGGAGAAAAACCTCTCAAAGGTACAGATGATCTTTTACTTCAGTAAAAAGCTACACACCAACAAAATTATTATGTTTTAATTATTTCATTTTTTTTAAATCTTAGCTGAACTTTGATGACTATGATGGAATGATTAGCTTCCTAAATGTCAATGGGAACCATTGGGTATTTCTGGTAAATTCATTTTAGTCATTTTTAATTATCTACATGAGACATCATTATATACACTACACAGAACAATTCAGTTTGCTTGGAAAAAATAAAAACAAACACACACTGAACCAATGTTTAGACGAGACAAGACTATTGCCACCTATCAAAATTCAAATACAAACAAACACTCACAAGACATTATGCTTTTTACTGTCTACATCACACACAAGTCTGGAGTAGTTAAATGAATGAATGAATCCATCCTTCCATAATTTTAACTTTCAATTCTAAGTATTTAAGTATTACATTTGAATTTAAGTATTTTACAAACTTTTGTAGTTTCTTTCTAGTTAAAATTTTTTTCCCTCCTTGATCAGTATGTCCATGCAGCATCCAGCCAGGTTTTTGTGGTAGACCCTGCAGGACATGATGAAGAGGCCAAATCCATGCATGGACTTAAGTACATATTTAAAGCTCAATAGAATTTGAACAGAATGATTCAAATTCATAAAACATACTGTAAAGTGTTCATCTTGGTATCAGCTATAATGCACACCTTTCATATTTTTCATAATTATTAAAATAAACTGTAAATCATATGTAAAATATTGCTACTTTTCATTACCGAATTGTAATATATACATTTTTGCTTGTACATAACAAGCAAAAATGTTTCAGAAATCTGCAGGTGGCCTGCAGATTTCTGAAACATTTTTGCTTGTTATATACTGTACCTAAAAGCAGTTATTATGGTTTGACATCTCTTATCTTATCAGAGAGAGATGTTATATTTATAAAAGTACAGCCTTTAAAGAAAATTAAAACATTGTTTTAATACTCTATAATCATTTGTACAATAACAATTTAAAGGGTATACTTTAAAGTTATAATAATCAATTACAATTGTTTATTTTTCTTTTACACTGCCCTAGAGAGTACTTCAAAATGAGAAGAAACTGCCTCTCTAAAAATGACTGGGTGGACATTAAGTGGCAAGGGGGGAAAATTTATCATTCCACTCGAGTGCTTGTCATGCAGGTGGGTCTTCCTCATTAAGTTATAGGATACAATATGAAAAAAAGTTCTTAATATAGCTGCAAGCAGCATTGACAAGCCCAAGCCTTGCTACTACTACCCCAGTGGCTTTAGAGACTGTGAATTGTGGGCAATGTGCATCTACAGTGAATAAATAGAAATAGACTTTGCCACAGTCATTTGAAATTGGACAGTGCATATTTACCACAGCCAGTTGCTGCCACTTTAAAGCACAAGTAGGATGCACTGAAATCACATTTCTTGGCTGAAAGAAAAAAACAAACAAAATTTTCTTGCTTTTCTCAGGTTTTATTTTGGTAAAACCTCACAAGAAAGCCTTTGTGCTAAGAAAAGATTTACACTTGCAGCTAGAATTATTCAACCCTGTGTTTCCACAACATTCATTCATCTGTGATGAGCCGACAAACCAAAACCATCCCTGCCATGGCTGCAGCTTCTCATTGACATTGTCATCACAGTCTGGTAATTAATTTGGTAACACAGAGCAGAGCTTGAAAGCAAAAAAAAGAAGAAAATTATAATAATAAAATTTTTTCCTAAATAGAGATATAACTGCAGAATATCTGAGGACAAGTGAAAGACTGTAAATTAAGACGACCAAACTCTGACTACAGAGACAGGCAGATATCGACAGCCCAAAGAGAAGCATATCTGCCCATTGGGAAGTAGAGATAGAGCATCACTCCCCCCCAGCTGCCCTAACTATAAAGACATTAGAAAAAGAAATTTTGTACAAAAATTTGAATACTTTGCCCTGACTTCAAAATGTTAAATCATAAAACAAAACTAAAAAAAAAATATAAAAAAAATATATGACTCCTGGAGCCATATTAAATTATTCTGAAATGATAATAATGAGTTATTCATTTTCTGAAACACAATAATCACCTTTAATTCCTGATATTGTAACATATACAGGCTGGACATGGAGGTAAGTATTGAAAATAGAGATGTTTATAACAAGTACCTTTTCACACAAACACCGGGTTCTGGCACACACCTGTACCCATTATACTGAGTCAAGTGTGGCATATCTTGAACAGTAACAGCTATGTTGGCCCAGAACAAAAATAAAAGTAAAGAAGGATAAAGAGCCTTGGTGTCACGGTCTAAAAAAAAAACAGGTATACCTGTCTTCTTGAAAAACAATGTTTTAACTTTAAACTGAGTTGAATAATGTCTCACTGAATTATAACTTGCCAAATTGTGACATGTTTTAAGGTTTAAAAATAATTTAATGCAATTGCATTTCAGAAAGCTCTCTCTGTAACTAGATATATGTAGGCCTTCAGAATTTTTCATAATGGAAAATTAAAATAAATATCATATTACATTGTTAAGATGCTCAATTGTACTATTTTTTAAAAATAATAATAAAAAAGTGACAATAAAATAAAATAAAATTAGGACTAGGATTGTTTTGACCTTCAGGGAATGTTTTTTCTGTGCCATTTTAAATTTTTATTTTATGCCATGTTCAATTGTTTTGTTTGTTGTTTGCATTGTAGAGATAAGTGTTTGCTTTTAATGAATTTCATATACTAATTTATAAAATGGGTATTTTTGGTCCTTGATTCTGATAGTTTGAGCCGCTTTTGAAGCTGTTGAAAATTACTCTACAAACATACATCTATGTTTACATCTGTATAAATTGACAGTAAACCACAGCTTCTTGTGGCTTATTGCATTAAGTACTATTTGATGTGGCAATTAATTTGCTGTGCTTTACTGTGAATTTATAAACACTATATACTGTATATGTCTGTCTTGTGTGTGTGTGTGTGTGTGTGTGTGTGTGTGTGTGCGTGTGTAATATTACTAATCAATTTGATAAGATTATATATATATATATTTATTTATTTTTCAGATTGAATGTCATCAATGCAAGAGGTGGTTCCATGTGACATACATTCAAATGACAGATAGCCAGTTTAACAGGGATTGAAAGAGTAATTGGAAATGCTGCCTATGCAAATAATTAAAAAATCCTGTGTAAATAATGTATTACAGTTGTTGAACGTAAAAGTTAAGGTATTTGTGTGGGTCTAGGGATTGGGGATGTTCCTGGGAAATATGAAAATATTGAAAAGATAATAATTGAACAATAAAAATTATGAGGTATCAGTGCTGTCATCTTGATGTTTCTTCCATTCTTGGAAGAAACATCTGAAATATATTAATAGTACATTTTAAACTCAAATTCTATTGAGTTTTAAATTTGTGTTTATGTCCATTCGGTAACAATATTTAGCAGTAGCAATATTTTACATATGATTTACAGTTTATTTTAATAATTATGAAAAGTATAAAAGGTGTGCATTATAGTTGACACCTAGATGAACACTTTACAGTATGTTTTATGAATGTGAGTCATTTTGTTCAAATGCTATTGAGCTTCAAATTATGGCATATTTTAGATTGGAACCCAATCTATAATGAAAAATAGCAATATTTGACATATGATTTACAGTTTATTTAAAAAATTATGAACAATATAAAAGGTGTGCATTATAGTTGTCACCTAGATGAACACTTAACAGGATGTTTTATGAATGTGAGTCATTCTGTTCAAATGCTATTGAGCTTCAAATTGTGGCATATTTTAGTTTTGAATCCAATTGGTAATGAAAAATAGCAATATTTTACATATGATTTACAGTTTATTTGAATAATTATCAAAAAATATTAATGTTGTGCATTTTAGCTGACATCTGGATGAACAGTTGACAGTTGTTTTCATGACTGTTAGTCATTCTCCTTGCATGCTATTGACGTTAGAGAAGTGTATAGTAGTTTCACATGTAACTTTAGAGACAGTCCCTAGATTTGCAAATATCGAACGTCGAACGTCAGGCCAACTTTAGACCAGTCTTCAAGATATTAAAAACTACTTTTGATTTAACATTACTGAAGCTACTGTTGTCTAGCTGGTGACAGGGACAAAACACAAAGAAGTTCTGCTAACATCCACAATAAATACAACTGAAAATATAATGCACTAGAATTTTGATACAGCACATGAAAACAAAGAAAACGTTTTTCAGTGCCGTGTTGCATTGTCAAAACTTTGAAGAGAAGGATCTGATATGTATATCAAAATTTAACAATGATTATCAACATACATAATGCTAGTCTATAGTTAATCACTTCAGTAATCAAAATCACTGTAGTTCCTGTAGTTTACAGTGTGGATTCTTCTGTAGATCAGAGAGCTGCTTCACTCCTGAATCTCCTGGATTATTATAGCTCAGATCCAGTTGTGTCAGATGTGAGGGATTTAATCTCAGAGCTGAAGTCAGAGCAACACAACCTTCAGATCCAATAATGCAACCAGACAGCCTGAAACAAGATGAGAAACTCTTCACACATACAGCAAATGAATTCATGATTTACAATTATTTATGAGATTATTGTCAGTTATTAGAGAAAAACATGACAGAGATTGAGTCATTTATTCCCATATATAAATTGCTGATGTGTTGGATTTAAAAGTCTTTCATCACAAAAAAAATGTTTGTTAATGTCTGAAATAATTCAGGAGTGCTTGGTTAAAAATGTTTTACTTTTTTTTTTAAAGCTAACAAACTTTTGCACAAGTACACTTAAAATTGATGAAAAAGATTCTTATACATACAAAATAATCTCTCTCTTCTATTAATAACATGAGAATAGTTTTATTTACTGTAGTTTCTGTAGTTTACAGCGTGGATCCTTCAGTAGATCAGAGAGCTCCTTCACTCCTGAATCTCCTGGATAATTCCCGCTCAGATCCAGATGTGTCAGATGTGAGGGATTTAATCTCAGAGCTGAAGTCAGAGCAACACAACCTTCAGATCCAATACTGCAGTCTGACAGCCTGAAACAAGATGAGAAACTCTTCACACATACAGCAAATAGATTCATGATTTATAATTACTTATGAGATTATTGTCAGTAAATAGAGAAACACATGACAGAGATTGAGTCACTTATTCCCAGATATTAATTGCTGATGTGTTGGATTTTAAAGTATTTCATCACCATTTTTTTTGTTAATGTCTGAAATAATTTTTTACATTTTTAAAAGCTAATAAACTTTTACACATGCACACTTAAAATTGATGAGAAAGATTCTTACACATAATAAAAAAAAATGTTTATTTCTTCTATTAACAAAGTTTAACTCACTGTAGTTTCTGTAGTTTACAGTGTGGATCCTTCAGTAGATCAGAGAGCTGCTTCACTCCTGAATCTCCTGGATTATTCCTGCTCAGATCCAGTTGTTTCAGATGTGAGGGATTTAATCTCAGAGCTGAAGTCAGAGCAACAAAACCTTCAGATCCAAAACTGCAGTGATACAGCCTGAAACAAGATGAGAAACTCTTTACACATACAGCAAAATAATTAACGATTTATAATTATTTATAAAATTAGTGTCAGTTATAAGAGAAACACATGACAGATATTGAGTCATTTATTCACAGATATAAATTGCTGATGTGTTGGATTTAAAAGTATTTCGTCACAAAAAAAATTTTAATGTCTGAAATAATTCAGAAGTGCTTAGATTTTTTTTTTTAAAGCTAATAAACTTTTGCACATGCACACTTAAAATTGATGAAAGAGATTGTTACACATACACAAAAAAATCTTAATCTCTCCTATTTATAACATGAGAACAGTTTAACTCACTGTAGTGTCTGTAGTTTACAGTTTGGATCCTTCAGTAGATCTGACAGCTGCTTCACTCCTGAATCTCCTGGATTATTCTCGCTCAGATCCAGTTGTGTCAGATGTGAGGGATTTAATCTCAGAGCTGAAGTCAGAGCAACACAACCTTCAGATCCAATACTGCAGTTACGCAGCCTGAAACAAGATTAGAAACTCTTCACACATACAGGAAGTGTATTCATGATTTATAATTATTTACGAGATTATTATCAGTTAATAAAGAAACACATGACAGAGATTGAGTTATTTTCCCCCAGATATAAATAGCTGATGTGTTGGATTTAAAAGTCTTTCATCACTAATTTTTTTTGTTAATGTCTGAAATAATTCAGGAGTGCTTAGTATAAAAAGTTTTTTTTTTAAAGCTAACAAACTTTTGCACACGTACACTTAAAATTGATGAAAGAGATTGTTACACATACACAAAAAATCTTAATCTCTCCTATTGATAACATGAGAACAGTTTAACTCACTGTAGTTTCTGTAGTTTACAGTTTGGATCCTTCTGTAGATCAGAGAGCTGCTTCACTCCTGAATGTCCTGGATAATTCCCGCTCAGATCCAGTTGTGTCAGATGTGAGGGATTTAATCTCAGAGCTGAAGTCAGAGCAACACAACCTTCAGATCTAATCCTGCAGTAACGCAGCCTGAAACAAGATGAAAAACTCTTCACACATACAGCAAATAAATTCATGATTTATAATTATTTATTAGATTATTGTCAGTTAATAGAGAAACACGTGACAGAGATTAAGTCACTTATACACAGATATAAATTGCTAATGTGTTGGATTTTAAAGTCTTTGATCAAATTTTTTTTTGTTAATGTCAGAAATAATTCAGGAGTGCTTCGTAATAAAATATTTAAATTTTTTTTTTAAAGCTAATACATTTTTGCACATGCACACTTAAAAATTATGAAAGAGATTCTTACACATACACAAAAAAGTCTTAATCTCTTCTATTAATAACATAATAACAGTTTAACTCACTTTAGTTTCTGCAGTTTACAGCGTGGATCCTTCAGTAGATCAGAGAGCTGCTTCACTCCTGAATCTCCTGGATTATTCCCGCTCAGATCCAGTTGTGTCAGATGTGAGGGATTTAATCTCAGAGCTGAAGTCAGAGCAACACAACCTTCAGATCCAATCCTGCAGTACAACAGCCTGAAACAAGATGAGAAACTCTTCACACATATAGCAAATTAATTCATGATTTATAATTATTTATGAGATTAATTTCAGTTGTTAGAGAAAAACATCACAGAGATTTTTAAAGCTAATAAAATTTTGCACATGCACACTTAAAATTGATAAAAGAGATTCTTACACATAATCCAAAACATTTTTTATTTCTTCTATTTACAAAGTTTCACTCACTGTAGTTTCTGTAGTTTACAGTTTGTATCCTTCAGTAGATCAGAGAGCTCCTTCACTCCTGAATCTCCTGGATTATTCCAGCTCAGATCCAGTTGTGTCAGATGTGAGGGATTTAATCTCAGAGCTGAAGTCAGAGCAACACAACCTTCAGATCCAATACTGCAGTTATACAGACTGAAACAAGATGAGAAACTCTTCACACATACAGCAAATGAATTCATGATTTACAATTATTTATGAGATTATTGTCAGTTATTAGAGAAACACATGACAGAGATTGAGTTATTTATTCCCAGATATAAATTGCTGATGTGTTGGATTTAAAAGTCTTTCATCACAAAAAAAATGTTTGTTAATGTCTGAAATAATTCAGAAGTGCTTGGTTAAAAATGTTTTACTTTTTTTTAAGCTAACAAACGTTTGCACACTTACACTTAAAATTGATGAAAAAGATTCTCATACATACAAAATAATGTCTATCTCTTCTATTTATAACATGAGAATAGTTTTATTTACTGTAGTTTCTGTAGTTTACAGCGTGGATCCTTCAGTAGATCTGAGAGCTGATTCACTCCTGAATCTGCTGGATTATTCCTGCTCAGATCCAGTTGTGTCAGATGTGAGGGATTTAATCTCAGAGCTGAAGTCAGAGCAACACAACCTTCAGATCCAATATTGCAACCAGACAGCCTGAAACAAGATGAAAAACTCTTCACACATACAGCAAATAGATTCATGATTTATAATTATTTATGAGATTATTTCAGTCATTAGAGAAACACATGACAGAGATCGAGTCATTTATTCACAGATATAAATCGCTGATGTGTTGGATTTAAAAGTCTTTCATCACAAAAAAAATGTTTGTTAATGTCTGAAATAGTTCAGGAGTGCTTAGTAAATAGTTTTTTTTTTTAATTTTTAAAAGCTAATAAACTTTTACACATGCACTCTTAAAATTGATGAAAGAGATTCTTACAAATACACAAAACATTTTTTTATTTCTTCTATTAACAAAGTTTGACACACTGTAGTTTCTGTAGTTTACAGTTTGGATCCTTCAGTAGATCAGAGAGCTCCTTCACTCCTGAATCTCCTGGATTATTCCAGCTCAGATCCAGATGTGTCAGATGTGAGGGATTTAATCTCAGAGCTGAAGTCAGAACAACAAAACCTTCAGATCCAATAATGCAGTGATGCAGCCTGAAACAAGATGAGAAACTCTTCACACATACAGTGAATGATTTCATGATTTATAATTATTTATGAGATTATTGACAGTTAATAGAGAAACACATGACAGAG
The DNA here is from genome assembly GCA_033220385.1 of Triplophysa yarkandensis. Taxonomy (NCBI): domain Eukaryota; kingdom Metazoa; phylum Chordata; class Actinopteri; order Cypriniformes; family Nemacheilidae; genus Triplophysa; species Triplophysa yarkandensis. Next base: position 5,846,279 of record CM065664.1, on the reverse strand, counting down.
ATTGAGTCACTTATTCCCAGATATAAATAGCTGATGTGTTGGATTTAAAATACCTCTTTCATCAAAATGTTTTGTTAATGTCTGAAATAATTCAGGAGTGCTTAGTCATTTCTTTTTTAAAGCTAATAAACTTTTGCACATGTACACTTAAAATTGATCAAAGATATTCTTACACATAATCAAACATGTTTTTATTTCTTCTATAAACAAAGTTTCACTCACAGTAGTTTCTGTAGTTTACAGTGTGGATCCTTCAGTAGATCAGAGAGCTCCTTCACTCCTGAATCTCCTGGATTATTCCCGCTCAGATCCAGTTGTGTCAGATGTGAGGGATTTAATCTCAGAGCTGAAGTCAGAGCAACACATCCTTCAGATCCAATCGTGCAACCAGACAGCCTGAAGAGAAAACGTTAAATTAGTCACATTAATCCGAATTCTACAATAATAGCTTAACTTGTTTAAATAAATCATTCTGACAGTCAATGTTGAGTCTCTTAGACTATGATTAAAAACATTATATGAAGTCAAGAAATTTTGGAGAAACCTCCATTGAATTTACATTAAAAATGTACATAACACATTTGATCCTACTGGTTTTAGGACATTGTGAAAACCTGGTAGTTTCAGCGGCAAAATCATTCACAATGTTAGATAGCCCAAAACTATCATCTGATAGACTCCTAAATAGTTTTTTTATAAATTTAAAGAAATTGTTATATCATAGCCAACTACAGACTGGAGTTAACTTTAGGGCCAGCAAAAGTGTCCTTTAAAACCAAGACTACTAGTAATATTGCCTACCTGACATTGAATTTAGTTAGAGACATTTAGTTTATTTAATTAAAGTAGTGAAGTAATTTTCTTACTGTAATGTCTTTAGTTTACAGTTTGTATTCTTCAATCCATCAGAGATCAGCTTCACTCCAGAATCCTGTAGATTATTGTCACTCAAATTCAGTTCTGTCAGATTTGAGGAGTTTGAGCTGAGAACTGACACCAGTGCTGAACAACTCTTCTCTGTCAGATAACAGCGATTCAGACTGAAAGAGAAATATCAAGATAACAGTGAATCAACTAATTCCAAAATGTACAAATGAATGTACAATCCCATTTAGCTACAAGCAGTATGTAGACCAGCTAAAAACTACCGCCAGAACTGATCCATTTCAATTAAATAACAGGCCAGAACCACAATGAGTCAGATAGTGGATGGGGATTTCCACCCCTCTGGTCTTAATACTGTATAACATGTCCACCTAGTGGAATGCATAAAGTGGTAATTGTAAAATAAAAAAAGTCTCAGTCAAAAAACACAAGGTTGCGCTTGCTGAAGTAGATACTGTGCATACAGAGAAGACCACATGGTAAACATTTGAGGAACGGTTTAACATCAACATAGAAATGCCGTGTGCAAAACAAGATATGTTTTTCAGAGGACACAGGCAAAGAGGAACATTTATAGAATTGTGTAAATTGTTGTGAAAATAGGACCCTGTCCTTGAGGCAAGGCCTAGAGAGCTACATTTACATTTACATTTAGGCATTTAGCAGACGCTTTCATCCAAAGCGACTTACAATGGTCGAGGAGACAATGAAGCGGTAAATAGCCGATACAACAATTGCTACAACAATTGCAAAAAGTTAACAAGTGCTACAACAATGCTGCCAAGTTACACAGTGAGAGAAGTTCCCAAATTTTTTTAATTAAAATGTAAAAAATTTTTTTTTAGATAGAGTGAGGTTAGAAAAGAAGTGAGTTAGTGAGTTAGGTGAAGCCGGAAAATATGAGTTTTTACGTGTTTTTTGAAGATAGAGACCGAGTCTGACAAGCGTGAAGCCAGAGGCAGATTGTCCACCATCGAGGAACTGAAGCAGAGAACGTTCGAGAGAGAGATTTCTTACCCTTTTGAGCTGGTACCACAAGTCTCGGCTCATTTGCGGAGCGCAGAGATCTTGAGGGCCTATACCTTTGCATTAGGGAGTCAAGGTAAGTGGATGCTGAACTGGTAGTGGCCTTGTAGGCAATGAGAAGACATTTAAATTCAATGCGAGCTGCTACAGGAAGCCAATGTAGATTAATGAAGAGAGGTGTTACATGGGTCCTTTTTGGTTCCTTGAACACCACTCTTGCCGCTGCATTTTGAATCATCTGCAGAGGTTTAGTTGTGCACATCGGGAGTCCAGCAAGCAGCGCTGGACAGGACCAGAGCTTGAACCAGGATTTGTGTGGAGTGTTCTGTGAGAAACTGTCTGATCTTCCTGATGTTGTAAAGCATGAATCTGCAAGATCTGGCAGTTGCGGCAACATGATCTGTGAAGTTGAGCTGATTATCGATGATTACTCCCAAGTTTCTTGCAGACCTGGAGGACACAATGGTTGATGCTCCTAGGTGGATAGAGGGATCGTGACGAGTCTTCGGGTCGGCAGGGATGACAAGAAGTTCCGTTTTTGCAAGGTTAAACTGTAGGTGGTGCTGCTTCATCCAGAGGGAGATGTCACTCAGACATGCTGAGACTCGGGTCGAAATCATCTGATCTTCTGGATGAAACGCAAGGTGGAGTTGCGTGTCATCCGCATAACAGTGGTAGGAGAAGCCATGGTTACGAATGACTGATCCCAGTGATGTCATGTAGATCGAGAAGAGCAACGGTCCAAGAACTGATTCCTGAGGTACACCTGTGTCAAGATGTTGCGCTTCTGAGCTCCCACACAATTAAACACGCATAAATCCATACATAAAAAATAAACTTCTGAGATTTGCAGTAGCAGTCACTCTAACTCCAGAAAACAATAATTAGAGCCAATCTCATATATAGTTTTAACCGATTTTATCCACCAATATGAGCCTGTCGCTGCTTTATCTATATCGGCTATAACTGCAGCCGATCTGCCACTGATATGATCTTACTGCATATTTTCGCTCTTTAGTGTATGTTCAGTTTATCAGATGAGGTGACAATTATAAATCAGGATTTAAGTATTGAAGTTAGAGTGACACCTGGTAAAAGTTATATTAATAGTTTTTAATACTTTAATTAATAGTTGTTTATCACTATTTATACTTGTTTAAAACTAAGTTGTTAAACTGTATATGTTTCATGATTCCAATTACCTCTAACCTAACATTTAAAGGAGCACTTTAAGTTATTTTTCATTTAATATTAAGACATAAAAAGATGATAATTAGTGAAGATTAATCTACAATTTCAGAATATGATAAAATCATAGGACATGACAAACCAGTTGGGTTTGGGCAATAAAAAAAATATTGCCGTTAATCTCTTCTGAAAGTTGGGTTGGCAGCTGTGTCTATACTACACAAGCTATGATGACCTTTCACCTTTGATCTTTAAGCACGGATGTATACGTAACCGAATTACAAAGGTGGGGGCGAGAGCGAGTCTTCTAACCTGTGTGTATACCTACTGTGAAATGACCTCATCACACGTGACGTGCTAACATGGATGCACCTGTGAAACCGCCGGGTTTGCTTCAGGGAACATTTATTTTTTAGAAACATCCCAATGGAAACCCTGACAAGACTAATGCTGCGTTCACACCAGACGTGAATTTTCACGCGCAACGTGTGTGTAGTTTGACGCTTGAACTTTTAAGTTCATTTGCGTGTACAATTCACGTCCAACGCGTCATTCGCGTAGGGGTTTCGGACTGGGGAACTCATAAATTTTCAGAAGAAAAGTCATTTTATAATTTTTTTCAACTCATGCGATTCGCGTCCAACGCACCGCAAGAAATCTACTCGTGTCTATTAGCGTCTCCGCATTGACTTAACATGTATATGACTCGCACCTGACACTCGATTCACGTCTGGTGTGAATGCAGCATAAGGTTGTTTGCACCTTGTGTAATGACTTACTTTTGGTGATTATTTGGGTAGCACACGTATTCTGAATGCCTTTGACAGAATTCAAATTAGCCGTTTAAATCTAGATTAATTCCAAATTTTCAGTGAGATTAATCTAGATTAAAAAATGTATCTATGCCCACCACTAATCGTTATACATATGTAGATATTTGGGTTTTAGTTTTCAAGTTTTCTGTTATGTGCAATTACGTCAAACTCGTTTTCGATAGTAAAGTTTCTTGTTGAATTAAATATCCTGTCTCTAAAATTTTATATAACACAATAAATATATACACATATATATAGCATACTTAAACCAAACCCAATATATTTTAGTCAACTTAATTAACAGTAGATTTAGTCTACTAAAATAAGACAAAAACTAAAATACAGCGGTTTTAAATAGTCCTATGATCTTAACTACTTGAAAATCTGCTGTCAAAATTAACTCTGGTTCCCTGGATTTCTGTTTGGTAGCACTGTCCTGGGGGCTCCCTGTCCCACGTTATAAGTGTCCTGCATGAGCCTCCAGGACTTGCCTTGTTTGTCTACAAACAGACAGGTATGGTAATAAATTAGTAAGACATTGAAAAAATATGTAAAACCATGTTAATGACTCTTTGTTGCATTTTAGGAAAAGGTTGATAATTGCCCAGACCTTTCTACTAAAGTTCATTAATCTGATATGAGGAACTTCAGAGAACAAGGACGTCATCCGCCATTTTTTGACAGTAAAAAAAGCAGTAAACAGATTAGTAAATTGTGTGAAAAATATATTTTTTTAAATGCGAAACATTAACAAGTTATATTGCACACTGTTACCACAAACAAGGCTTTAAAAACATGAAAAACGGGACCTTTAGCATATACCAGACTTATATGTTTTACATATTATTTTGACAACAGGAAAGTAATACACCGTGGAAAGCTTAAAGGCCTCTAAAACACAAGTTTTTTAAATTTTAGACGTGTTTTCGTGGATTTCTTTACTCATCAAGGCTGCAATATCTATTTTGTCAGGTCTAAGGAGCATATCAGTTCGTTGAAGACCTAATGGCAAACATATAAAATAAACATAAAAACTTTCATTTGATTTAACTGGATGTTCAACTGATCAATCATTGAAAAATAGTTTTATCTAGCTGTGAGACTGCGAACTGCAACCAACAATTTAGTCAAAAGCAAAGCAAAGGGAGCCCTTTTGAAACACTATGGTTGCTGACCCATGATGAAGATGTCACAGTCAGCCCATATATATAGTTCATATTTTCCTCTTTTATCCTTTATCAGTGTAATTAGACGAATGTCTCCTTTCAGCGCAATGATAAGATTGTTAGTGTACTCTGTCTTGCAAGATGGTCTTGCCTATCAGCCTTAGTATTGCAAATTGAAGCCTCAATTGAGGTTAAGTAACAACCAGACCTTGTGGAAAGAATGTTTTCTTATAATGGGAAGAAGGAGAATTGGTGGACAGTAGGTGTATAAGAATGAAATTAGAATGAAGTTAGAGATATAGGGTGTTCCATTCCCTACAGACTGATGATTGTCTTTCTGTTCTCTTTTATGCATGCAAGTAACAAAAACCTTGTAACAGAAAGACAATTTTTGTTGTGTTTACATTTCTACAACATCTCACGATACAATTGGCCACAAATTAAAAGGGTTGACCAACTAGAAATAGTGTCTTATTTTTTCTCATTGAAAACCGGCACATTTTATTTTGTAAAATAAACATGTTTTTAAATCAAATAACAACAAAACTAAGTTAAATAAAAAAAATACTGATCCCATGCTTTACTACTAAAATAAAAAATACAGAAGAATAAATACAGAAAAATCCTCATTAAAGCCACAAATCACAAATCATTTTTAGGTTTAAGAACTTGCTGCTGTGGTCAGGTCAGATGTGTTAACGTTAACTCTTTGCATTCATATCCAACATTTTTAAGTTGTTGAAGAATAGAGTTGTGAAAATACTAGACAAAATTTTCTATCTGGCATAATCTTGCCAGTTTCTGTTTATTCAAGCACGAAAGGGAATTTAATACTGACAGATTGTAACACAGATTTTAGCCCTCATGTTCCAAGTACATCGGACTGGACCGCTGCCGTATTGCATTCAGCCACGTCACACAGCCAGAAGCTGTCCATCTATACTCTATACTATTAAGGCACGATTTGAAATAATGTAACGTATAAATAAGATTTTATTTTATATCATGTAACGGTATAAAAAGATGTCTCAAAGCTTGAAACTGAATGTAACAACATGTTTGCACTAACTGCAGGGTCCTCTTCTGCTAAAAACACGAACCTCGATTTATTTAACATTTATTAACATTATTTATACGTATTCAAACCGATTTTCAATCATCTCATGGTGTATAGTTACTTCCCTATTAAACATACCTCATTTGAAGAATTAACATTGATGGCATAAGCACAATTTAGTGGTAGCAATTAAATCATAGGGAGATTTTCTGTAAAAATCTAGGAAAAATTTGCATTGTCTGTTTTCACTACTCACTACTATTTGGTCACATATTTAGGCATTTTCTTTATGAACTAAACTACAATTCTAGACCTTTTTTGTGATACACCTTTTAAGTGTCATGGAAAACTGGAATAACAAGCATGTAGTGATTTTAGTTGCTAAAGTGGCGCTTTAAATATACCAAAACGGTGAGTGAGCATTCATTAATAAACATAATAATTGGAGCTTTATTTTACAATTTGGGTGCCACCAAACCATAACTCTGTGGCAACAAAGCCATCTTTTAATTGGAAAAAATAATATAAAAGTCTAGAGCTCTGTCTTATTTAAAATGAATAAGGAGTCGTGGGCAGTCGTGGCCTGGTGTTTCTAGTCTTTGACTCGTGATCCGAAGGTTGCTGGTTCGAGACTCGGAACCAGTGGGAATACCACGACTGAGGTGAGTCCCTTGAGCAAAGGGACCGTCCCCCCACTGCTCCCCGGCAGCTGCAGCATGGCTGCCCACTGCACTGGGTGTTCGTGTGTTCACCTACTGGATGGGTTAAATGCAGAGCACAAATTCCAAGTATGTAACACCATACTTGGCAATATGTCACATCCCTTCACTTCACTACAGTGCGCGCCTGGACCTTCACTTCACTTTAAACCTAACTTTAAGTTATCTTCAAGTGTGTCTCTAGACGTTGTGTTGACTGAATGGGGTTGAACTTGAGAACCTGTTTTCTCTTAGTCAGTTGACAATGACAATTAATTTGAAAAATTAATCATGTCCCGACCCCAGATGTGGGTATGAATGGCATGATCAGACTCATTCACTACATTTTGATTTTCGGAACCTAGATCTGAACAAGGGGAGGTCCTACCCAGTCACTAAAAGTCAGGTAGACAGTGGTCCCACTGATACGATTTCAGAGGTAATTCCCCTCGTGTTGGTGTACATGAGACTGTGTCACCACTGGCTACAGAATTAAGTTCCAATCAGAGCTTTGCACACAGGCACCTAGCCTCTTGGTCATCAACATCCTTTTTTATTGAAAGTGCCGCTCGGGCAGGTTACAAGGCACATTGTGGTTAAAACAGCTGCCTCTCTGCATGACTGGGGTGCACTTTGCAGAGGCCTTGTAGCGTGGGGTCGCTGGACAGGTCCCCTCCTAAACTGGCATATCAATGCTCATGAGCTGCTAGCATATGCTGGTCGCTGGGACAGCATGTCAGCCATAGCGTACATAGTCCCATGGATGGCGAACGCTTTTAGCGGGTGATTAAATCCCTGCAGCTCACTCCCCTCCCCTGCAGTCTAAACCAGACAGCCGACGTGCTCTCTCATCAATTGCCCCGTCCAGGAGAGCGGCAGCTTCACCCTTCTCAACTGTTGGAACGTTCGGATAGGCCCAGGTAGGCCAGTTCTCCTCTGCAGACTTTTTCCACTGTCTGCTTTGGTTCCCCTCGGCCAAATGCCTGAGAAGTGCCAAGGGAATCCTCGGTTTACAATCTCCTGGTTGAGCTGGTCATTGCTCAGATCTAAGTTGGTAACACTTAAGATCAGTGCGCCCCACACAGATTTAGGTGTTTTCACCCTCCCTACTTCCATGTCCATGGGAGAGCATAGGCACTTTCTTCCTTACTAAGCACTTTGTCCAAGTAGCCAGCTGAGCGGCCTCATCGACCGTATTTCGGAAGTGTTATCACCATTTGGGGTAACCTCTTTATCCGAGCTGGTGATATGAGTGAAATGACTCCGCCCAATTAAGGATATCACATAAAGTCTCCATGCTAGTAAACCTTGTGATCTCCCCTAGGTGAACCCTTACTTTCAGCTGTGTTCCCCGCAAAGTGGGCTCACACACTCTCTTCCCATGAGTTCTTCTCTAAACTGGTGCAACAATGAGGTAATCTACACATGTGGTTTCTGTAATGCTAGCCATTGATTAGAGGGCTAGTATTTCCCAGTGTTTCACGGTGCCTACCTAACTAGGTATGAGCTGAAAGCCACCATCTGTGATATCGATGGTAGGAGTCTCTCCACTTCTTTAGTAAAAGCTCTAATGACACCTTACCACTTCCCACTGGAAAGTCATGACTCACATAGAGCACTCACCATTGACACGCACAGGCTTGCTAGTGTTGCTTCGCTAGATGTCAGGATGCAGACAAGTAAATTGTAAATGGACCTTATTCATGCAACATTCAACAAGGCTTGGCTGCTGCTGCAGTAAGGCAGTAAAGAGGACTCCCAGGTTCCTTAGCACAAAGGTAGTGACTTCCTTCCATCATCCCCTTTCATACCTTTGATCACGGGCGGGGAAATGATTTGATTCATTCACCAAAATAATTTGCTCAGAGACAAAATGTTCACAAGTTCAAACCTTTTCAGTCAACACATTGTCTTGTTCCATCCATCAAGGGAATCAAGGTTATATAAGTAAGCTGAGACAATCACTCTTTTAATTGTTGTTATATTAAGTTCTCTTTGCAATTACTAAAAAGGACCACAGCTAGAAAATAATACCTGTGTTTGTAAAATTGTGAATTTTTTTAACTTTCAAATACATTTTTACAGGATTTGTAAAGATGAAAAGGTAGTCAAATTACTCACTCAGCTTTTCTGGATGCTTTGATCACTGGCAGAAGCCTCAGAACACATTCATCGGAGCGATCATAACTTCTCAGATTAAACTCATCCAGATCCTCTTCTGAGTTCAGTAACACAAACACCAGAGCCGACCACTGAGCAGAAGACAGACGGACTCCAGAGAGACTGGATTTATCTCCTATATTCACATATGTTTGTACTTCCTGAACTAGAGAATGATCATTGAGTTCATTCAGACAGTGAAACAGATTGATAGATTTCTCTCGAGAGAGATTCTCTCTGATCTTCATCTTAATGTATTCAACTATTTCCTGTTGACTGTTAGATCTTCTTCCAGTCTCTGTCATCAGATCTCGTAAGATTGTCTGATTGGACTCCAATGAGAGACCAAGGAGAAATCTGAGGTAAAGATCCCGATGTCCGTTCTCACTCCTTAAGGCCTTGTCCACTTCACTCTTCAGTAAATCAATCATATTTGATCTCAATTTACTAAAGAATCCTGATCTTTGTTGACAAAATGAAAAAAAAATGAATAAAGCAGCAAGAAACTCTTGAACGCTCAGATGAATAAAGCTGAACACCTTCCCCAGATTCTGTCCAAACTCTTCTCTGAAGATCTGAGTACAAACTCCTGAGTACACTGAAGCTTCTCTGACATCAATGTCACACTCTCTCAGATCCTCCTCATAGAAGATCAGATTCCCTTTCTCCAGTTGTTGAAAAGCCAGTTTTCCCAGTGACTCAACAGTCTTTCTGGTCTTCTGAAGATCTACCTCACATTTCCCATCATACTTCTGACTCTTCAGTTTCATGTTAAAGATCAGGAAGTGTGTGAACATTTGAGTGAGAGTCTTGGGTATCTGTACTTCACTCTCTGCTTCACTCAACATTCTCTTGAGAACAGTGGCTGAAATCCAGCAGAAGACTGGGATGTGACACATGATGTACAGACTTCTGGATGATTTCATGTGTGTGATGATTCTGTTGGCCAGACTCTTATCATTTATTCTCTTCCTGAAGTACTCGTCCTTCTGAGGGTCACTGAATCCTCGTACATCTGTTATCAGATCAACACACTCAGGAGGAATCTGATTGGCTGCTGCTGGTCGAGAGGTGATCCAGATCAGAGCAGAAGGAAGCAGATTCCCCTTCATGAGGTTTGTCAGCAGCACATCCACTGACGCTAAATCTCTTACATCAAACAAACTCGGATTGTTGGAGAAATCTAGAGGAAGACGACATTCATCCAGACCATCAAAGATAAACACAACTTTATAATCATCAAAGTCTGTTGATCTCAGTTCCTTTGTATCTGTAAAGAACTGATGAAGAAGATCAATCAGGCTGATATTTTTCTGTTTGATCAGATTTAGTTCTCTGAAAGGAAGTGGAAATATGAAGTGAAGATCCTGATTGTCTTTTCCTTCAGCCCAGTCCAGAATGAACTTCTGTACAGAAACTGTTTTTCCAATTCCAGCAACTCCTTTAGTCATCACACATCTGATGGGTTTGTTGTGTTCAGGTAAGACTTTAAAGATGTCATTACATTTGATTTGTGTTTCTTGTGTTTGTGATCTTCTATATGTTGTCTCAATCTGTCTCACTTCATGTTCATTATTGATGTCTTCACTTCCTCCCTCTGTGATGTACAGCTCTGTGTAGATCTCATTCACAAGTGTTGATCTTTCTTGATTTGACATACCTTCATTCATTCTCTTGAATTTCTCTTTTAAATTGGATTTGTGTTTCTTCACAAATAAAGGGGCAAACCCTAGTGAACAAAAGAAATAAACCCTCTAAAAATGTGGATTAATTTTCATCCAGCCTTCAAAAGAGTTAATACAAAATAAACTTTTGCACTTTTAAAACAATGAACTATTTTTGTTTTCACAAAAAAACGATTCAGTCAAATGTTCTGTAAAGAAATATATTTTTTTACCTCCATCTCTTTTTAAATCTGAAGAACCTTCTTACCACAAATGACCATTTTTAGTTTAAGCTTATCTTAAGAACATCTAAGTATACTGCTATTTAGAGTATGACACAACTATCTTATCCAAAGATAAGTGATGTAATAGTCAGATGACTTGGAGCTCTTACTGGTCTGTAGTTTGTAAGCGAGGTCTGTCAGCTTCATCTTCTTCAGGATCTTCAGTGTGATCTTCAGAAACATCTCTCTGATCTGATATTTGTCATCCTCCTCCTCTCTCTCAGAGAATGATGGGTTATCAGAATTCAATAGACTCTTGAAGATTGGCAGCTCTTTCTTCATCAGAGAGATGAGTTCCTGCTTAAGATCCTAAAATCATTTTTCAAACACAGAGAATTCTGTAGGTGTATTAACATAGGTGCACATTCACATGTGCAGTGTGTACTTTTTTTTTTTTTTTCCAGTTTGTTTATTAATTTCAGGACAACATTACAAAAGTAGTTTAAATATATATGTACAAAAACAAGTTTCCTTTTTTTTTTTTTTTACATAAACAAAATACAAATATAATAAACAGCAGCAGATCAAATCAAATCAAACCAAACCAAACCAAACCAGAACACAACACCAAAAAAACAAAAAAAACAAAAAAAAAACAAAAAAAACAAACACAGTCAGTAATGAGGATTAACTTCAAGAACACAGACACATATACACTCTCCAAATACAGTAGAACAGTACAGTAGGTAGTCACCACAAAAGGGCAATAAAATATTACAGTTTAAGGCCAGTCTAATCTTAATCCGGAATGTGTGAGAAGTTAGTATTCTCAAAATAAAGCAAAAATGGGCCCCATACCTTCCAAAATTTTTGAGAAGAACTCCTTGTAGAAAATCTGATTTTTTCCAATTGAAGGAAATAAAGAACATCCGCCAACCAGCGTGCGTGACAAGGGGGGGCTCTTAACTTCCATTTAGTTAAAATTAGTCTTCTTGCTAATAAGGTGACAAAGGCAATAACATCTCTATTCGGTTGTGATAGGGAAGGTACAGAGGAGGAGACACCAAACAATGCAGTTAGCGCATTCGGTTCAACCCTCACTTTAACTATATCTGAAATAGTTTTAAAAATGTCCGTCCAATAGTTGTGAAGAGATGGGCAGAGCCATAACATATGAATTAAATTGGCAGGGGTCTGCTTGCATCTATTGCACTCTGGGGATATATCTTTGTAGATCTTAGCCAACCTCTCTTTAGTGTAATATGTACGGTGCAGAATTTTGCACTGAATAAGGCCATGGCGTGCACATATTGAAGATTTATGCACACGACTAAGAATTTCATCCCACAAAACCTCAGATATCTCCTCCCCCAAATCTTCTTGCCACACGGCCCTTATGTTGTCCAGTGGATCTGGACGGAGGGAAAGTATTTGGTTGTAAATATCCGATATTAACCCTTTCATTGAGAAACTAGATTTAAAAAGCACATCAAGAGGTGATTCTTTGGGCAAACTGGGGAAATTTGGAAAGGCTGTGCGGGCAAAGCTACGAACTTGTAGATATCTAAAAAAGTGATGCTTAGGGAGTGAGAACTGCTCAGAGAGCTGTTGGAAGGACCCAAAGGTGTTGTTAATGTATAGATCCTTAAATGATACAATGCCTTGATTGGACCAAATGAAAAAAGCATTGTCTACGAGCGATGGAGGGAAAGTGTGATTATTGGCTATTGGAGCTTGGATGGTGCAGTGTGTACTTTTAGTGAAACCAAAAGACATAAGTAATAGAAGCTAAAATATTCTTTAAAACAACAAACACAACATCAAAACTAAAAACAAAACAACCCAGAAAATAAATACTAGACTACATTTATCAAACACACGCACGCACGCACGCACGCACGCACGCACACACACACACACACACACACACACACACACACACACACACACACACACACCTTAACTCTGATTTTGCCTCCTCTACCATCACAAACACAGATTATTTTTTATAAAAATCTAATGTTAAAATGACATTATTGTTAAGATGGTTTCATCTGGCTCTTTGTTATAGTGTGTATACACCCTGTTCCTAAAGCATGTGATTGCATTTTCCCACTATATTTTTCTGGTAGAATTTTAAATTTGTTACGCAGTAACAGGTATATGTTAAAAAAAGTATAATTAGGGTATAATAAGGTACTTATAATAGGTTTTTATAGGATTATTTTTCACAAACAGCAGTTCTTGTTTAGGCACAGCATGTGGTTTGTTTCCCAACTGCACTGAAATACTCATATGCATAGTGTTAATGAGTCCGTCTAAATTTTGACAGCCATTTAAAAGCTATGTAAAGGAAATTTTATTTAATTTAATTTCCATATTAAATAAGCAAAATGTTTAGAGTATTTTCATTATTGCTCAGGTATAGCTTTATTTTTCAATGCATTGAAATGCGCATTGGCATGCATTACGGGCGGAAAAGTGTGTTTAATTCCTCTTTTAGCTTCAGCAAAAAGAAATGTGTCTGGCCCAGGCTGAAATGCAGGGCGCTGATCCTACCTGGAAAACAGAGTCCATGCAGATATATCCTTCACCTGTTGTGTTACTGTAAATTACAAATGTTAAACATACGTTTAAAAATGAGCAAATTCTGAACACAACATTAAAAAATTTTAATGTGATGAATGTGTGCATCTGGCAGTGAAAATTGTGCAGGTGAATATTTCTTTTTTTTAACCTTCAGGCTGCAATGATCTTCGATGTAATCTCTAATTTAATGCTTCTTGTGGACATACAATGAGTCAACGGTCTTTGCCACTCCCCCACCCTTAAGCACTTTCTCATTAACTTTTTACGAAAATAAAATAACAACTGTAAACATTGACCAAGTGGAGAAAGAGTCTACATCTTTAGGTTTCTGAAGACTCATATCTCAGAGGAATCTACATGGACAGCATACTTGGTATGAAAGCATAACAGTGACACTTCTTCCTGAAAACCCTTAGCTCAGTCTGCCACAGCATTATTAAATTCCATATTCCGCTGCTTCATCAAGAGTCTTTACTTACAAAAAACTTTTCTATGTCTCTTGGAAGCATTGATTGTGGTTTGATTGTGGCAAATTTGCATGTCCTCCTGTCGGGGACCATGGATAAAATAGAGCCCAGATTGGTGGAGTGTTGCACTGATGTTTGTCTGTGTGTCCAGTTTCTCCCTTCTCTATTTATGATCATGCAACTCAACAAAAGTGACTGCCTCCTCCTTTAACCATGGCCCTACACTCTCAGACCTATACTGGCATCTTTAATCCACATGAGTCTCTCTGAAACACATTTTTAGAATTTAGATCTTTAATAGAAACTGTGAGTCTTTCCAAATCATACAAAATTTTATTTGCCAAAGGTTAACTCCACATAAAGGCTAGAAACCAAAACAGGTAACAAAGACATTTTCACAGTTCTTTTTTATTTGTTTATATTGGTGCAAGTGCATGTCAATGTTAAATTTGTGTTTGTTTGAAAATGAAATATGACTACAGTGGTAGGAACTGTTCTCACCTCGCATCTGCAACCTTCCAATCTCCTAAACTGAAGTGAATTGGTTTACTCATTGATCTATCACTCTTCATGGACACACAGCTGGGTTCAGGATATTCTCCAAGGGTTACACTAAAATAAACATTTTAATAAAGTTTCTGTATGTTCAGTGTACCAGTAAATAGTAAATCATATGATTTTATGAGCAAAATATTTAAATATTCATGATATTTAAGGAAATTTTATTTTAGGAAACAACATCTTTCCTCACCTTACATCTGCACCGCCAGAGTCTTCTGAACTAAAGATAAGTGGTTTACCCATTGATCCATTACTGTTCATGGACACACAGCTGGGTTCAGACTCTCCATAATCCAAACTAAACGACGTTTATATGAGTAAACAGCAGTTATAAATAGTAAACAGCATTTGAAGTATAATGTTTGAGTTAGCAGTAAATTGTATTTTAATAATAGTAAGTTTGTCATTTTACCATACCACTTTGTTTGCAAAAATGAAAGTGGTATGTATAGAAGTATAAAAATGGCATATACTTTAAAAGTCAGATCTGATTGTTTATATTAAGAACCAAATTAAGAAAACAAAATTAGTCTGTAATTAATGAAAAGCTGACATAATTTAATTGTTTTTATGGCTATTGCTGGGTTAAATTATTAATAATTGACCCTGTTAACAATCTCTAATGCCAAAGTAACTGAAAACCGAACATAACAAGCAAACGGGCTCACCTTTTGGTCTTTCTGGAGACACTCATTGCTGAAATATTGTCTATAACATTCAGTCTTTTAAACTGTCAAGCGTCTTGTGTTGTGTTGAGCTGACCTCATGTTTTTTCAGACACAAAATGGTACAGGCCTTGAGTTTAAAAAAAATTAGTTAGCATTAAAGCAATGAACCATTCAAAGCAGGATACAACTAATTCTACCAAATAATCATAAAAACTTAATACTCACTGTGTTATTTCTCAGAAAGTGATTTATACTTTTCCCACTGTAAAATGGCCCCTGCTGGAATACTTTCTCTTTCACCTGCTGATCCCAATGCAAGAGGAGGAGCCCGATGTTCTGCAGATGTTTAACAGAACACACAATTTCATGCATGACATTTGCTTTAGACTGTTAAACGTGCTGGCTTCTCATTCTTAATCTATTTGATAAAAACCGTGTTAGACGGGTGTCGTAGAATTTCTGTGGTCAATACACTCCCTCAGAACTGCAAATATTAACTCCATAAATGTGGATGTAGCTTGAAACATATAGCTTGAAGCACTTCTCCTTCTTAGTTGTCAATGTATGAAACAGTTATTGGATAACTCGACTTACGTTGTTGACTGTTATCTTGTTTAAAGCGACCAATTGAAATACGCCATATTCACTATGGACGCTATAATTGCCCGAAGTGATTTAGCTGGCTGACTTTGAATGCAGAGGAGCGTATGCATTTAGCGCATTGCAGGCCCCCTCAAAACGTGCGACACCTGTGGCATTGTGTTGTGTGATAGAACTGAACATTGTCGACAATCTACTTGTGTCTAATCAGCATCTTGATATGGCACACCAGGGTGGGATGGATCATCTCGGCAAAGATGTGCTCACTATAACAGACTGAGACAGATTTGTGAACAGTATTTGAGTGAAATTGTTAATTTGTGCAAGTGAAAAATCTTTCTTTAAGTACATGTCATATAAAATGGGAGATAAAATAAACGTGTTGCGTTACTTTTTGTTCAGTGTAAGATTGGCAGAAACTGCTTGTGATACCGCATCTTCAAATAATCTTCATCACAACAAGAAACAAACGTGATCAGTAAACTGCTAGCTCTTCTTTTTTTTGTAAACATTTACTCTCGCAAAAAAGAAACTTCATAATTAACAACTTTTCCTTAATAAACAAACAAAACAGTGGAATATTTACCAATAAGATGTAACGTCTTTGTTTGTCCCATTCTTAATCCTAATTATATTTTCCCCTTTCTAACCTTCTTCTGGATTTGATACAATATAGTTATACATTATATTATATTTATATCTGTATCTTGCCATTTATGGATGTATTTGTTCTTTATTACTTCTTTTAACTCATATATTTAATTATTTCATGAGTAAACGAAAGACTCTTCGGAGATACCCTTTATTGCCAATTATCCAGCATTGACTTGCACATGAATTTAAGAAACATCCTATTCCTAATCCATAGGGTTCAATATGATGTCTGTCCACCCTATAACAACTTTAACTCTTCTGGGAAGGCTGTCCACAAGGTTTAAGAGTGTATTTATGGTAATTTTTCACCATTCTTCCAGAAGAGCATTTGTGAGGTCACTGACGTTGGATGAGAAGGCCTGACTCTCAGTCTTCATCCCAAAGGTGTTCTATCGGGTTGAGGTGCAGGCCGGTCAAGTTCCTCCACACCAGACTCTATCATCCATCTCTTTATGGATCTTTCTTTATGCACTGATGTCAAGTTAGAAGAGGAAGAGCTCAGATCCAAACTGTTTAAGAAAGTTGGGAGCATGGAATTGTCCCAAAAGTCTTGAAGCATTCAGAGCGAGAGCGATTGAAACTGATTTGATTCTTTGGTGAGCGAATACTTTTGACAATTCTGCAGGTACTCAAGATTAACAAGATTGGCGGACCCTTCGGTGGGCGACCCCACCTGACCCTGTTTGCTCTGCACTGATCAAAGGCCACAGCACAATACCTGTGAGTGGCTTTGGATACAAGCGTCTGCCAAATGAATAAATGTCAATTCAATCTAATCTGCTCCATCCGCTCCAATGGCTTCACATTCCTTCTGGTGTGTACAGTGTGATCAAGTGTGCAGTTAATACACCTCCTGTCATGTCTGTGTACAAAACACAACCTGTGGGTTAAAATGACTGAAAGCTCGAAAAACTACAAGCCCCATACCGCGCGACGCCTGCAGTGTCCCGGATGTCGTGAGCACCGGAAGAGAAGCAGGTGTCTTCCTCGGCCATCTTGTGGATGTCCACCGTGAGCCGTCCGCTCGAAGCCTCGCAGAATCGGAGGAGAATCCCGCTGTTGGGGCGCCATCATGCCCGGACATCTACAGGACGGCTTCGGCTGCGTCGTCACCAATCGGTTCGACCAGTTATTGGACGACGAATCCGACCCGTTCGAGATATTAAAGGCGGCCGAGAACAAGAGGAAAGACGCGGCCGCGTCTGGAGGCTCAAAGACGTCCGCGCAAGCCGCCAAACAGCCGAAGAAAGAGTCCCAGAAGGAGCGCAAGACTAGCGCCCAGGACAAGAAGGAAGACACCCAGACTCCGGCGCCTTTAAAGAAAGAGGGTACGCCGAATAAAAGCTTATCTGCGCGCCTTGTGTGTGTTTGCAAACCTTTCATGTGCGGAAGTTTCTAACAGAAGCTCTGCAAACACCTCAGCGATGCTGCAACGCGCATTTACGGTCGTGACGTCATCAGAATCCTAATTGCTGCACTGACGCTTTGACGTCAACGTTCGTTCTGCGTTCTTAAGTGCGTAGCTGCGTCAGCCACATGCCTGCTGCTCTGCGTGCTCTCTTTATTTACCTTTGTGTTGACACTGAACGTCATCACACACACACACACACACACACACACACACACACACACACACACACACACACACACACACACACACACACTAGTGATCTGTCACGTGTGTGTGACATTCAGATGTTTCAGATGTCATGCTTTTAAACACACGTTTCATTAGACAGAGTGGCTCTTTAGTGTCATTCAGTGACAGTGGATGGGGACTGGAGCTGCTAGGGTGCTGAACCCGGGACTGAGTCTTCTGGAGTCCTCTGGTTTCCTGTTAACTACAGGTTTCAATGGATACATCCCCAGAACACTCGTATCATCTTAATCATCTCTGACAAAAGAAGATAGTTTGAAGAGTGTCGGGTTGCCGCCAGGACATTTCTCTGGTTGTTGTGTGTTCCGGGGAAATGAGTTCTTTTTAGTGGTTTCATGAGAAATAAATCATTATTCGGTGAAGGCTCCTTTCAATTAAGATGTTGTCCACTTAAATGTCCTGTAGTACAAAGGCAAGTGACTAAAATTAAAGGGATAGTTCTACCCCCCCTATTAAATGTAAATGGTGTCGTCGACATCTTATGCTTCTGCAGAAAAGAAAAGGTGAGATTTTGAAGAATGTTGTTAATGGCAACCTAGTGACTACTTTCGACTCATTGGTTTGGAAGTGAATGGGTCCAACATTCTTCAAAATAGCTTTGGTGTTCTGTAGACATTTCTCGGGGGGTGAACTATCACTTTAGTTTTCTGTAACTTTAATCGTAATCATACGCTTGATGATTTGATGACAGATGTAATGATTGTAAATGTAATATAATGTAAATGTTTATTTTCGTCAGTGTTAAGACCTTTTACATGACACTTTTAACAAATGCCTGATGTTTATTTTAGGGATGAGGAGGGTTGGTCGAAGGCCAGAGCAGCAGGGTCAGGCCAGTTCCCAGCACCAAGGAGGTCAGGGAGAGGCTCGCCCCAGTGACCGGAGACCAGAAAGACGGCCTCCTCGCGAGCGGCGCTTTGACAAACCAGCTGATGATAAACCAGAAGGTGGAGAGTTCTCTGTGGACAAGTGAGTTTTTGTGTATGAGAACACAAAATAAGAAAAACAACTTTGAAAAATGCTACAGACTCAAGTCACTTTTTTCTCAAAATATCCTAAATGTTTCGCAGTTGAAAGTCATTTACACGTTTTAAGCTCTATAAATGTTGCCAGAATGTTTCTTTTTGCATGAATTCTCTGCTTAGTTTTACATGAAATTGTAAAAGTTATCTGGGATTGTCTTTCTTACAAAATGTGTGTCATCCTCAGGCCAGTCGGAGACAAGCCATTGAGGGGGCGTGGTGGAGGACGTGGGGGCAGAGGTGGGCGTGGACGGGGCATGGGACGTGGAGAGGGCTTTGATTCTCGGGGGAAACGGGACTTTGACAGACACAGCGGCAATGACAAATCGTGAGTGGGAATGAGCAAGTGAAACACTTGATTAACATGTGTTGTCATACTTGTCTACCTAGAATGTTGTGCTTTTAGTAGACAGAAGGGAGAGGAGAAGCGTAGTGGGAGTGGCTCGCACAACTGGGGCAACACAAAGGAAGAAACCAGGTAAGATGATTATTGAGCTTATCTCAGTTTACATGTGATGCATTGACTACAATGCTAAACATGTACCATTTTGTGCATAGTACCTTTTTTGCATGCATTCTCTACTGTGTGCTTCAAATGATGCTTAGATCCGACTGAAGTGTGTTGATTTGACAGTGAGCTCGACCAGTCACCAGCAACTGAGCCCGTTCCTGAAGGAGAGGAACATGCACCTGCCGATTCTGAAAACAAGTGAGTTCTGTTTTGTGATGCTCCGATATAAACTGTCTTGTAAACGGAGCATGAAATTGTGTGCCTATGGTTGTATAGGGAGAATGAAGTAGAGGAGGTAAAGGATGAAGGTCCCAAAGAGATGACACTGGACGAATGGAAGGCCATGCAGGACAAAGAACGCGCCAAAGTCGAATTCAACATCCGTAAGCCCAACGAGGGGAATGATGGTCAGTGGAAGAAGGGCTATGTACTGCACAAGTCAAAGAGCGAGGAAGTTGGAACGGTAAATTTCTTAAAGTGTTTAACTCTTATTGAATGTTTTGATGTGTGAACCGGTCACGGCGGTCTGTGCCAGACATGTACATCTCACACCTTATGATGAGTGACAATGAGAATATTGATATGTCACTGTGTGATCTCAGATGGAGGAAATTCTAATGACAATAGTCTCACACAAACCTATTGTAAACTATAAAGGTTTGAAAGAAAATACAATGAAGATAATTGTCAGAACCTAAAATATACAAAGGGGTCTGCACAGAAATGTGTGACCGTGGCATTAAAACATTCAGACTTTAAAAGATTATACAATAGCGTAAGCATCATGTTAAAAGATAAATATATCGGTGTAAATGAAAGAAGTTGCATTAAGAGAGTTGAATTTGTCATGATAAAGGACTGTACTTTAATGCATCTCTCCTCATTTCATCTTATATACTTTCCCCAAATTTAGATTTTTATTTAAATTAAATTTCTTGAATTTCCTGTTGTGTTTTCAGCGGCCGGCTGGAGCTGTGTTTGAAGGTGGAGAGGTTGATCCAGACTCATTCCAGAAGGTATCTGTCCTGCCATTGCACCATTGTTAAACCAATTCTGTAAAACTTGTGGTGACTGGTTTTCATATATTTATTTATTCATATGTTCCTTTTTTATAGGCTGATGAAGGTACAGGCGATCACCACTTCCGTAAGCCAGCCAATGACATAACCTCGCAGTTGGAGATCAACTTTGGTGACTTAGGTCGACCGGGACGTGGCCGCGGGGGCTCCCGCGGAGGCCGTGGAGGTCGCGGAGCGGGTGGAGGACGGCCAGGTCGCGGTGGCGGCAGATCTGAGAAGGTAAATAAAATGCATTTGTTAACCTAATTGCATTTCCTGTGTATATACAGAAGAATGAATTGTAATGTTGTTAAAAATTATTAAAATTAAAATGCAAGGTATTGCTTGATATTTTAAAATTTGCAGTTGTAACTATTACATAGACTTCTGTTTGCATATTGTTTTATGTTGTTTATTAGAAGGCTTGAAAGCTTTTGTATTGTCCTGAAGGTTTTTAATCGTTGTTTTTGTGTTTGACAGAGCGGAGGTGTTTCTGTTCCTAATGTGGATGACCCTGAGGCTTTCCCAGCCTTGGCCTAAAGTTCAACTCCTTCATCTAATCCTTTCCTGCTCATCCGGGCCTCCTCCTCTTCGATGCTTGCATGCTTATGGATCCTTTGACCATTTACAAACCATTGAAAAAAATCATACACGAGAGACTGTCATCCATACACACATTGAGAACTGACTTTTACCTGCGGAAAAACAAAAATGGACTTCTCGTTACACTGAAGCAAATTATTGGTAGAGGTTTTCTATTTAGAGATATGATAGCAGGGATTGTTCATACAGTATTTTTTCCCTTGTTTTCCCAGAGATTATGCATTCGCCATAAATATTTTTTTATTGCTGCTTGAATGTATGCGATTCAAGATAGAATTGAAGTGTGTTGTGAAAGCTTACGCTTCCCTCAAGACACTCCGCTGTCCACATACGTGTTAAAGCGTACTCGCTCTCGATAGCTCTACCAAAAGCAGAATGTTTCTTTTTTTTTTTTAAGTGAGATGCAACAAAATTTGTAGTGGTTATTTTACTGTTAATAATATACACACAAGTAATGTATATAGACTATTTTAAATGTTTTGAAAGAAAGCTCAGAGGTCAAGTTATCCTCTTGTCATTTGGATATATTTTTTGGCCTGTAGCAAGAAGCGAATGCCTCGTCTTTGGTCTTTCTTCGTTTTTTTGATGTCCTCTGGTGGACCAGTGATATGGATATACATCTTTTTGGTTCTCACTGAGAGTAAGATGTTAAGTGCCCGGGGTTCAGTTTTGATCCAGGCTGGTCCTTTAAGGTCACATAGATAACTTTGTTAGAAGCCTTAGGACCATTTTCAGTTGTATTTGTGGGGTTTTGTGTGTGTGTGTGTGTGTGTGTGTGTGTGTGCGCGCGCGCGCGTGCGTGCGTGTGTACGCATGTGTGTGCGTGTGTGAAAGATAACCTGTTTTAATACTCATCTGCCACAAGTTTATTTTCCTTTACGTAGATTGTATGTTCCTGTAAGTCATGCTCTTAACATGCAGTTTTATTTTTTTGTGGGTTTTCTCTAGTTGAGGTTGTTGACATATCTTGCTCTTAGATTTAAGGTGATGTTTGAAATCTTGCTAATAAGCACATGGTCAATTCACATCAGTACCATTTGTTTATTTGTATTTCTTCTGTGGTCTTTGCTGTGTTTTATTTTTAATTATTGCTATGATGGCACTACTGCTTAGGTTTTCTGAAATAAATTGTGTAATTCAGGGCAGCATTGTGCTGCAAATGATCATTTGGAGCCAGCTTCTTATGTACGTGAAATGCAAGACCTCCCCGTGTGATGGCTGATGTATAGATAAGAGGAGGGACAATAAATTGGAAGACTGCACTAGATTTGAGTCCAGCTTCCGGTTTGTCATGCTTCTATTGGAAGACTCATCTGAGACCTCCAGTTCCTCTTATTCTTTGTGACGCAATTGTTTCTATTATAAACATGTCTGCATATATCCCTGTTCAATAAATTGCTTAGAAGTGTCCGGTGAGTGCTTCTCATATAGTCCTGAACTTGTAGACGGGATTCTTCATTCAAAACGAAACTATTCTTATGAATTCTTCAGTAGTGCCATAGACAAACCACTATGGGTTTTCAAAGAACATTTAAATAACTATCTGTTTAAGGTTTTTCAACTAAAAGAGGGGAAAAATATTGTTCTGTGGATGTTTAAGACGGACAAATCGGACTTACTGTGGTATTGTGTGCAACTTTATTTTAAAAAGTGATTTAAGAAAGTAAAAATTGAAGATTAAAATTGTTGCTTGTACACACCTGCTGATATTCCATAGTCAAGTAAAGGACATTTTCCAGGATTGCCAAATCCTTTATGCTACATTTTCCTCAAAGAATGGACAAATAAAAATAAAATATAGTGATTGTTTTACGTTCTATTCAAGCGATATCCCCTAGCCGTTTGTTGGATATTTTTGATTCTGGTTTGTACATTTTAATTCACATAAATCTTAAGTTTGTTGTCTCTCAAAATTGGTGTCCTTTTTTGTCACATCCATAACGCACGTTATTTAACTATTTTAAAATAGAAAACTTGTGCATAGACTGATATTTTTTATTGTTTAAACACTACCATCAATGGTCTTGTGTAATGTGAACAATTGGTTCAGTGTACTGGTAACAACTCCATTCTAAGAACAGTTATATGTCTCGTCCTTATTGCTGGAATTGCCAATTGATTGTCATGATCAAGTTTTAATTTACTTAAAAATATGGGCTTGACATTATCTAGACAGGGTTGCATCCTTTGTGTGATTTCTACTAAAATTCTATGCTTTCATCTGTACATTTCTAACAGACAACTTAATGTCTTTAAGGAACAAAATCATTACATCATTTCGTCAATATTCATGAGCCAGCGTGAAATTGTTATAAAGGGCTTTCCCCACTTTATGTCATTCTATGTTTCTGTTCTCCTCTTGATGCACTTGGCAAGATAAAAAACCTTGGAAGAAATGATCAAATCAATGGAAACTGAGACGGGGAGACTAAGGACAGAAAACAAAGGTAAGATTATACTGAGAGTAGTCTTCACATCAAATATTTTGAACTCTGGTCATGTTAGGTCTATTGCTTTATGTATTTTAAATTTGTTCCATATTTTATAAAAAGTTTATGACAAAAAATTGGTACACATAGTATTAAATATATTTTCACTAGTCCATTTTGTAGTTCATATTACAGGGTAATATAACATTTACTAAAACACATTCGAAATTAAATGTAAGCAGAACAGCTTTATTTGTGTAACCTAAAATGACTAAAGATCTCAATGAAAACGAACAATGTCAATGTACTTTGAGATTCAATGCTGCATGCAGAGGTTAAATCAACTTGTTTTAGCACAAATAAGAAAAATTTGCACAGAATAGACATTTCTTGTTTTTTATTTTTTAGAACAGGCCAGCATGTTGAACTCCTAACTTGATGCAATGAATGATACAAAAATCAAAGTGGGTGACCTAATAAACCAAAAACAGGCAACAATGAATTTATTTTTCGGTTTTAACAAGAATTTTATCAAATAAACAGTTTTAAAGTAAAAAAAACATTGGTTGTTCAATAGCTTGAAAGGTGGCTTTCTCAGCATCTCTTCTGAGTAGACATGGACCACACAACATCGGACCTGTTTTCAATAAATTCCCCACCCTGATTCACAACCATGTCTATATCAATATCGGAAACGCCTATGATTCCGAAACAGGTAAATCTATAAACCATCAGTCTGTTTTTTATATGATGCACTAAACTTAATTTGATTGAATATTTGTCTGATCCTGGAATCTTCACAGCACCAATCAGAGGAGTCTGTGCATTCAGGGTACTTTCCAAAGCTCATGGAGATCGAGCGAAAGCACTCACTGCTGGCCTGTTTAAAAATGACCAGCAAATATTTTCTAAACACGCATACCAACACCATGGTTTCTTTGCTTCTAGAAAAGGGTGATGAGATGAAATAGAATCTATCCAGGCAACTGGATCTTTGACAATGGTGAATGCCCTCACAGCACATTCAATGGACACCTTCTTTTTCAAATGTAATTTTAACTTCCACCTTTGCAAAGATTATGAATCGTCATACATATTTTACATGCCTATAAGATTATAGGACGATCCTAAAAAATAAAGTGCTTACTACCCAACTAAAGATATATTTTAATGAATTATTTTAATGAATGTATTAAGGTAAAAGGTTCAAGGCAACGGTGTTATGTATGCGTGTTAAGGCGTGTGCTTAATAAAAAGAAAGAATAAAGATTGCACAAAACCACAAGCCTAAGCTTTCTATATTCATTAAGAAAGAGCATTCTTTCGCCGAACGCAAGGGCATCATCCTTTCCATGACAGGAAGTACAGCTGTCCCTGAGCATCTCCACAAACAAATTTTTTGGGGTTACTTGGGTTGACTTCCAACACCATCACCGGTGCTCCACACACAAACATTCCCAGCTGTGGAATACAAAGACTTGATGTAAATAAAATATACTGTTGTATATAAAGCGGCCTAACATATAAAAACTGATGCATTTATTTTAAACATGTGCAAATATGTGTGTCCCACAAGCGCTTTGTACAATAAATTAGATATAGAATAAATGTGAAAATAATAGATGTCGTTAAATAAATATGACTGACGGTTGGTCTTATGAAACGTTCAGGTGACACTACAATAAGGGTAATAGAAAAATGAAGAGACCTGTTTCTTCGTGTCTCTGTCCCACAGTTTGACGGTTCTGTCATAAGATGCTGAGATGATCAGGTCTTCAGTTAGTCTAAGAACGGACACTTTGTCTTTGTGTACCTGTGGACCGATCAATATAAACTCAGTTCATAATTAACACAAACATACTATACATATGTATAAATCACATGGCATGATCACATCTATCAGAGAAGCTAAATGGCACTTGCCAGTCTTCTTTGGGTCCAGGACAGATTTGATGGCAATTTAAACCACATATAGCCTTTAGAGTCTCCACAAACGACAAAGTCTGCAAAAACATTAGTCACTGTTAAAAACATGACCTGGTAAATATAT
This sequence comes from Triplophysa yarkandensis, assembly GCA_033220385.1. Lineage (NCBI taxonomy): Eukaryota > Metazoa > Chordata > Actinopteri > Cypriniformes > Nemacheilidae > Triplophysa > Triplophysa yarkandensis. The sequence goes on along the minus strand of CM065664.1, from coordinate 5,820,527 downwards.
GAAACAGCATCTCAGAAGGGTTCCTAGCAGAACTAAAAACTTTTTTAGTTTGTTAGATTCGTTCATATTCTTTAAATATTTGATGTGTTCATTTTAATGTATTTGAGGTCCAGTAAGGTTCTGTTTGTATATTTTGTGCTGTAATCATAAGCTCCATTGACACCAACTAAGTTGCTGTACAATTCTAAATTCTAAACACTTCTTAAAATGAAACCAGTGCTATGCACAGGACTGATAGAGAATAATCTTGTTGTGTAAGTATACAGAAGCAAAGGTTTACCAACCATTCTGAATGACTGTAGCTGTGATCCAGGACGTGCTTTCCTTTATCTGATCGGCATCAGTCTCATTTTCCTCATCCCTCCTCTCACTATCACAGATGGCTACTGCCTCAGAGGAAGTGTCTTTCATAGACACCTGAAATTAATAAAATCATTACAGTTGTTATACTATCAGAGCTCATACATTATGATGATGATGATGAGTACTTACAACAAAACCTAGATGCACTTTGCTTTTTTCCAGCCCACACATCCAGAAGCTCTTGTTGTCATTGGACATCACTCCTGCAGGACGTGCTGAACATGGCAAACTACAAACACAATTTTATAATAATGTTATTTTGCTATTATCCTTGTACGCTGTATTTAAAATTCACACGTTGATCTGCTTGAAATTGTTTGTGATGCGAGTTTGTGTACCAATGAGTTTCTTTGGGGCACTCGTTTACAGTGGAGAATACATCGACGGCTACCCCATTTCCACACACTCCAAAGAGAGTGGAACAGTAGTGTAAAAAGCACACAGGATGAGTTAATGTGTATGAAGACACCTCTTCCAACCTGGATTAAAAACAACAAAACAAGATTACATGCTGCTCTTCATATCAAGCCAAACACAACTTTATGACAAAACATAAACAAGTTACTTGGTACCCAAAATTTTATGATTTTGTTTTGTTTGCATAATAAAGAAAAAAAGTAAAGCTGTGAGGAAACTAAATACATCATTATCTTATAAGCGAATCTATAAAAGTTAAGAAGTTGAAGGACGATACCCAACAGTGCATTTCTCAGAGTCCCAGTTCAGTTTCCAAACACATACTGAGCAGTCATTGCAACCCACAGCCAGCTGACCATCCGGTATCCTGGTGACAGCACACACAGTGCTATCACTGACCTAAGTTAAAACACACACACGCATGCACACACACGTACAAAAATGTACAATGTTAGTGTTACTGACACATATACATGATCCTGTTCAGGATTAAATGCCTCTCATTAAGTCCATAAAGTTATAGGAATAGCGAAGTCCACACTGCAGCCTGTAAACATTGCATTGAATGTAAAGGAATACTGCATTTATAATGTAAAACTGCAGTGTGTGAGCTTGATTATATAAAAAACATAATTTACTCTTCTTGTACTGTTGAAATTCGAGTCCAGTGTTGAATTTAACAATAACAAACCTAAGGAATGACAGTTACCCAACAGCTATATAAAAGATTAAGAATGTTGAAAATGTAAAGACACCTAACAATTGTAAAAATATGATTAATGAGCTAAAATACATTTAATGTAAAGGGTTTTTTGATGTAATGTAAAAAAGGAAAAAGTGTATTCACAGTATTATCTATCAGCAATTTATATTGTTGTAGCACTTGTTAACCTATTGTTGTATCGGCTATTTACCACTTCATTGTCTCCTCGACTGTTGTAAGTCGCTTTGTATAAAAGCGTCTGCTAAATGACTAAATGTAAATGTAAATGTATATGAATGTAAAAGGTAATCAACAAACTTTTACAGTTATTAGGTGTTTTATGACCATTTGACCTACACACATGCCCACAAATAACACATTAAGAAGAACTGGTCGGTCCCACAGTTAGACACAACTGAACAGAGGTCAGTTTCTGATTCATAAATTACCTTCTTCCAGTAGATCATTGAATTCTGGTGCCACACCTCCAATCTGCCTGATTCATAACCACAAACCAGCAGTTCATCTGTATCCAAGAAGCATATTACTCTGACACTGTCAATCTGTGACGGTGGGGAATCTGTTCGGTTTATAAAAAAGAAAATTCTGTTATTATGTTATCATGTTATTCATTTCATGTTATTAATTTGTTTGGATGTCTAGCTGTATTGACTATTACTATAGAAAAACTCATAAGATATTTTTAAAGAATTAAGAAAAACAAACAGTTCATGGGGAATATTTACTACTATTGTTTTGAGAACCCCGGACAGTTTAGTTTCCAACATTCATCTAAATTTAAGTTCCTTTTGTTTAACTGAACAATAAAACGTATATGGGTGTATAAAACCTTGAAGATGAGTTAATCATGACTTATTTTTAATTTAGTCATTTCCGTACTGCATTTCTTTCCTGAAGATATATGAAAAAATACTCTCAACAGAAAACATTTTCATCCTAATAGACTTGAATTGGTTTTGTTCCCATGAAATATAAGTGAACCAATGTTTTTGTTTACCAACATTTGAAAAATAAAATTTTCTGTTTTGCAGAAAAAAGCCTGTCATTTTTATATGATAATATACTTTTCTTTTTTGTGAATTATCACTTTAACACAGATTGTGCGTTTATTTCAACAAATATGATTGGAGGGCACAGTGTTTATAATTAACAATAAATATCATCAAAATATCCTTTTCTAGTTTCGGCAGTGATATTGAAGCAGTGATATGAGAGTTTAGTGGGCTTAGGGCTGTCTGTGATGGTAGTCAGTACCCATTGCTGTGTTGACACTCCAAGATCTGAGGGATCGATCCCTAGAGACGGTGAGAAACTCTGGCTGTGCAGCCTGTTTGCATACAACAGCCTTGACCTCAGCACTATGGCCATGCAGACTGCTGTAATGCTGAACCTATAAAAACAGACATTTCCTGAACTTCCCATCAAAACGAAGCATAATAAATAATGATATCATGTCTGCTTAGATGATGTCACGATTGAGCACCTGCAGTGGGTGCCAGAGTTTACAGGTTCCATCTTCTGATGCTGTGGCCACAAATAAGTCCTCTTCTTTTAGTATCTCTTCTGTATCTGTTGGTAGCCAAACCAGAACTGCCTTGATTTTTCAGTGCAAGACAAAGTTGCAATCTGTGTGTGCTTGTATCTTGGTGTGCGTTTACCTGGCTGAATGACAACAGAGCAGTGATGGACCCGTGACCTGTGAGCCTGTATCCTGGTGACCTCTAGTCCTGAATCCCACTTCCAGACCATCAGCAGTCCATCCGCAGACCCGGCCATCACATAATCCTCCTACAGATATTCAAAGTTCACTTTAAGCTCTCCGTCTGAAGGGCGACTCTTTTTAAATACAGATTCTCGTAACTCACTCCTTCATAATGACTCACCCAGCAGCACAGTGTGCTAAGAGGAGAACTACACAAGATGTTTCTTATCAAACTTCCCGTCGAAATATCCCAAACACACAGCTTGCAGTCACTGGAGCAGCTTATCTGACATACGAGAGGAGGACACTTAATGCTTTTTGTAAACTAAAGATTGTTTTGGAATATGTTTTTTGATCTTTTTCATCCTCACCATAGCTTGTGATGTCCAGGCACATCCTGTAATCCAGTCTCCATGGCAATTGGGCATAGAGCGTTTGAGATCCGGCGATGAGGAGTTCACCTTCCATATCATCAAAGCCTACACAGACACATGATAACATTGTCATGAAATTTTGTAGATTTCAAGAAGTTTAGTTGACTTTTAAAAACTGTGGGGTCAAGACTATTCTTACAGTTGGAAGGTGATTTTAATTGTAAGGTGGTACTTTTACCTGTACAGCCAGTATATTGAGCAATGTATTTCACATTAACTGAATATACATGTGTTTTTACTCAACACCTTTCCACCAGAGCTAATTTTTGGATTTGTAAGTACCTGATCTTTCCCTCCTGAGAGAAGCTCCGCTCCATCAGGTTTAAAAGAGAGGCAGGTGACCCCTCCATTGTGTCCTCTCAGAATACACACAACAGCAGGGTCAGCCCAGGGTTTAGATGTCAATTCACACTTCAACCACAAAGCAATCGTGAAGTCATCTGAAATTGAATTTTCAAAAATGATTTTAACATCCAACTCAGATAAACCAATGGCTACAGTAAAATGACATAAACCAGCAGATAATTTTAATCTTAAATAAAAATACTGCTTCTCAGATTCCAACTTTAAGGACAAAGTATTTTATTACCAAGTAAGAATAAACAGATTCATAATACCCAAATGAACACAAACCTAGAGCTGTTCAACAATAAAATGACGATTAATCATATTCAGAATAAATGTTTGTTTTTACATAATATTTGTGTGTACTATTATTAATAAATAAAAAAACCCAAATATATATATATTTAACAATATTTATTTTAATATATAATTTTATGTTAACAATTTTTTATATTTGTGTTAATAAATCCAAAATTACAAATATTATGTAAACACAAACTATTATTCTAGATGCGGAAATATGATCACTCATTAAACAGCCCTACACAGCACACTTGTGAGGTGTGTCCACTGACCTGATGCAGTCGCAACATGTGTTGTGTTTTGAGCAAGGGCAAGGATAGGTCCCTTCTGTACACCAAAAGATCCCATTAGCACAAGGCTTTCTGGATTTTCTTTTTGCGTTTCCCAGACTCTGAGATGGTTGTCTGAACCTCCAGACAGCAGCATTTCTCCAACATCAGCATTCATCCACATCAGACAGAGCGTAGACACCTGAAGCCTCTCACTGCTCCACACATTCATGCCTACAACACATACAGCAGAATCCTCAAACAACTTTTACGAACTTAATATGTTCTCCAGAAAACTTTGTAAAGTGTGTATACCTGATTCAGAGTTGTAGAGTTTGATGCCCTCTCCGTGATAACCCACAGCTGTGTATTCACTGCTCACAGCCACACAAAGAGCATTGGCTTCCACCTCATTTCTATGTCTTGAGTGCTTTTGCTGTTGTAAAGTTAGTTTCTAAAAATATAAATAAATACCTGTATTCTTAAAGGGCATAACTCAGATTATAATTTCGGTTTTCATTTGAAAACATTAGATACCTTCTCCTCTCCCAGTACAACGACACAACGTCCAAAACCCCCTGACCATACCTTAACCTGTAAAAAATGAAAATAGACTGAATTAATATTCATACAGATGTCTATGATTGAGAATGAGGTGATATACCTTTTTGAACAAACAAAGCAGAGCAGTGGTTCTTAAACTTTTGGATCAAGTACCTGATCAAATTTGTTTTCACCTTCACAACAAAAAGTCACATGCATTCTACAATACAATACCATACAATACAATACAATACCGGTTATTAATATTTTTTCAACCAACGGTTGTAATGAGAACAGTTTAGTCATGTGGTTTTTGACATATAGTCTATTATAATGAATGGATATTTTTTATATCAAATATTAACATAGCTTTAGTGCTCTTGCAATATAACAGACATGCAATATAAAAAAAAAAAAAACAATTTATTTTTAAACCATTAAAAATTTAGCAGAAGATGATGGCTGATGGTCAACCACAGGAGAATTTTGTGCTCTGTGTATAAAAATGTTATGAAACTTCACCAATTTGATGTTCAATATTAATACAATAAATAAAAAAATATATTATATGAAATAATAACATAAAAAAAAAAATGTTAATTAAACCTTCGGAATATACTTAATGCAAGTTTATTTAACCGCCAAACTATAGGTATTAATATCAGTATATCACTTATTAAAATTGAACATATTAGGATTAATTATGTCTATATATATATTAATTAATGTTTTTGCATTTGTAATATCCAAGGTATAAAAAAAAGTTTAAACTGAGTATTTTTCCATCCTGAATGCTAAAACTAGCTTGTACCCTGCTAGAAACCACATATACCAGCAACTCAAGGTTGTGGTTTATAGTATAATATATAAGATTGTATTCCTCACCATAGGGTCATATCCAGCACTAAGCAGTAGTGTTCCTCCCTGTAGAAAGTTTAGGGATTGGATGGAGCCGCGGTGAGCTGTATAACTACCCAAGCATGTAGCTGCTGTCACCGACCAGAGGCGCACTTCTCCAAGAATACATCCTGAACACAGCATAGAGGAGCAGGGAGAGAACGATAGGCTGCGAACAGAACTCTCATGACCTAACAAAGTCTGAGAAACAGAAAGAGATGACATACAAAGTTAAAAAAGTCAATAAAATACTTAACAGTATAGGCTTGATAAAATATGTTTGCCCTACCACAGTGTTGTGATTTTCTAGCCAGCGCCACACAGACACAGATCCATCCCAAGATCCCACAGCCAAAAGAAGACCCTCAGGGTCAAAGTTCACACAGTTCAGAGGTGTGGGATTCACGAGAGACGCCACCTCTTTACTTTTCTGCGCTGACCACACCTGAGTATGACCATATCAGTAATGAATATCACAATAACAATACACTTTAACATGGAGTTCTTTTTTAAAGAATCATTCTTATAGTTTCACCTTGATGTTTAAATCTATTGAAACGGTAACAAAATGTTTTCTGTCTGGGCTGACATCACATCCTGTGATCCTGTTGGAGTGGGCACTCATGCGTGCGGTTCTATTAACAGAACAGAGTGCAGTTAGTCATATCCCATTTAACATTTCGATTAAGGTGGAAAACATCTTTACCTGCAACCACTCTCAACATCCCAAACCTCCACCTGTCCATCAAATGAGGTTGTTCCCAGAAGCCTCTCATTGAGAAAAATGCACCCTGAGATGCCATCACAACTGCTTACCAATGACTTCACTTCCTGTTCACGAAAACATAAATCAATCGTTAAATAGGCACATGAAAGATTTTATTCCCTTTATTTAGGGCTCATGTGTTACCTGTCCAGTCTCTGTATCTATAAAGTGAAGCGTCCCTTCTTCTGTACCCACTGCCACAAGCTTTCCGTCCAGACTCATCACCACGCAGCTGGGCTCAGACCGGAAGGTGGAAACCAGTTCACTGAACAGAAGAAAAACCACCAGATCAACAACGTTTGCACATACAGCTGCTGAAATGTGTTGTGATCTTTTTGATTTCATTCTGTGATATACTATAGGAGGAATTGATTGATTTTATGCTATTGCTCTCTCAAATGTACAGTATATCTTATACAGTCAGATCAGTTAAAGGGATAGTTGAGTCAAAAGGAAGAAAATTATGTCATAAGAGAGCAACTCTCTTTTAAATGAATGTACTTGTCTGTTTAAACACATAGGAAGATACTTGGAAAAATGCTTGTTACAGTTTTTCATACACTTTGACTACTATCTTAGGACAAATAAAAATGGTAGTCAGAAGTAAACCATAACTTTTTGTTGTCTAGTTTTGTGTTCAACAGAACAAAGTAATTAGTACAAATAGTAATTATTCCCACTACGGTAGTCAATAGGGTACAAGAACTGATTACAACCATTGTTCCAAATTTCTTTCTGTGTTTATCTGAACAAAGAAATATATACAATGAAACAACACAAAGGTGAGTAAATGATGACAGACGTTTTTTGGGGGGAACTGTCCCTTTAAAGTAAATTGAGTAAATAAAATCTACTATTAAACAGGCTTAGTATATTAATACCTGGCTTCTGGTCCTTGTTCTGTGTTGTTAAGCCACTCAACCGCATGCACGCCTCTCTTTCTAGTCATATTTTTAGCCCATGAATGAGCAGAGCTGTCACGTGGTTCATTGAGAGCTGTCTGTACAAACAGAGCTGGCCAATGTGAGAGGAGAGGACTGTGACGCTTCAGAAAACTGAGACAGTCTTCAAGATCCTTCATATTATCTTAAAAAAAAAACATGACTTAGGTAAAGCTTTACCATACGCAATAAAGTAAAATATTTAATACAAAATATAATTTCAGTATATTATAAACACCAAATATATTATCATACAGGATCAAATCATCTTTAAACAACGATAAAACAAAATACCTGCTTCGCTCGTGGATTGAAGCTGATGGGCCGCAACATTGTTTGCTAGGGTTGAGGAAAAATAAACAATGTGAGGATCTCTGAAAACCTAAAACACAAACAAAGCGACTAAAAATTTCTTACCGAACATAATGTAGGTCTCCAAAAGCTTATGAAGTAGTCCGTGTCGCACATTAGCGTACAGGAAGTAGAAACTGGACAGCAGGAAACGTAAAGGCTCCCATTGATGACAACTCATCTGAGCAATGAGAAAAAATAAACATTGAGCTATATTAACTTCACACTGAGGTGAAATAGTTGAAAATGACTCTGACCAGATGAGCAGGTAGACAGGACAGAGTATCAGGATCAGTGTGTAGAAATCTGTCCTTCCCCTCAGGGTTAGACTTCACCCAGAAGTAAGCTGGAAAAATTAAAGTATGCATATTATATATTTATTTATATATTTATCAAGAAGCTACAATGCCCAAGTATGTTATTTTACCGGCAATTATTAGGTGTGTTCTTGATTTGTCCTCCTCGGTTGTAAGATAAAGTTGTTCAAAGGCTGACCTCACCTCCGGATGAGTCAAAGTCAAAATATCATCTGACCCCTGACCATGGGAAGGTCCGATCAGGCTGCAAAGTAATCAAATTGACCATTGATAGTTCTTTAAACACGCATAATATCATTTAGTCAGGAAATTTGATAATGTGCTGTACCTGTGCAAAGTTCGTGCAATTTGAGAAAATGTTGCCATAGGAACACGGCTTTCTGGAAGTTTAGCCAAACATAAGGTGTCTATCCATGACACCTTCCTGCCCCTGGAGTTTAAAACATTGCACATGTTCAGTATAGAGTAAAGATCCGTCTCTCGCAACCCTGCCAAAAGAGAGAAATAGATCAGTGTTGAGAGCCATCTTCATCAGTTGTAGATTTTATTTTCATTTTATTACAGTGAAGGTACAGGACATACTACAGTATTACTCATTTTGTACACACTGCACCATAGTTTGGAGACATATTGAAAGCCACATTAATACACAAAGATACCAGTACATTACAAAGCATCACTTTTAAAGGTAAGGTGTTTTAAACGTTAACAGCTATAGGGCTGTTCATGACATACCGATGGAGCTGATGGCCATTGTAGCTAAAGCCCAAGCCAACCCTGTTGCTCCATACTGACTTTCCATCCTCACAAGAGCCCTCTGTACCAACTCACACAAAGACTGAGGAAGAGACTGCAGACTGGACTTCATCTAGACAAGAAATACCATCATAGTTGATTAGTATTACAATGTAGAGCACTGAACAAATAGTTCTGTCATCATTTATTCACTCTTTTGTCATTCCAGACCTCTACTTCTGTAGAACACAGATATTTTGAAGAATATAGGGAATAAAAAGTTTTTGGCCTCTGTTAACTTTCATTGGATTTGCTGCCAATTGAAAATTGTTCGATTGAAAGAAAATGGACCCAATGATTTTTGATAACAAACATTCTTTAAAAGTATTTTTTTGTGAATGTCAAGAGGGTGAATAAAATGACAAAATTTCTGTGTGAATCATGCCTTTAAGTTCTTTCTCTTATGCCAATATGTGCAATTAAAACTATAGCGAACCATCTCAAAGGAGGCGTAGTTCCGAAGCTCCTCACAGGCCAGATGGAGGTACAGTGGACTCACAGAACCTTTCTTCATCAGCAATGTCTGAAGCTACAGTACAGGTACACACAACAACAAATCTTTATGCAATAACTACATAAATAAAATATTTCATATTTCATATAACTAGTATACCTGGTTATTGAAAGCAGAATCACTCAGCTTCTTTCCATACATCACCAGTTGCTTCTGCACAATCTCCTTCCTGTCTGGTAAAGATAACTGTCCCAGTTGAAATGATACAGCATCTTTTCTTTTACAAATCATGCTCTGAAGGGATGATTCTGATCTCACACTAAGAACCAAACTGACACCCTGTCAAGATAATAAAGAATCAAAGTTAAATAACCTTATATCTCTGTGAAGGCAAGTTTGTCCTCTCTGTTACCTTTGGGAGATGTTGTGGGATCCATTCTGATACCTTCTGACCTTGACTATCTATTATGCGGTCAGCACCGTCAACAATTAAGGCTACTGGCTTTCCTTTCCCTAAGTCATTCAACTGCATCTGGAGCTCTGAGAGCAATTCCCTGTAATGGATTAAAAATTATCCTCAAATGTCAACTATTTGATTGTGATATTACAGAGACTTGTGAAATCATGTCTTTCATACTTGTAAGAAGTGTTTTGAGTCAACTCTGGCTCATTTTTCCTTATTCTCAGCCGCTGCACGAGACATCGAAGGAGCTGCTCAACACTGCATGCTGATTGGCTCGCGTCTGTAGAGTAGGAAATTACATCACAGACGGGACCTTTCTTGTTTTTGCCTGAGGATTTTAGCATGTGGGCCAAGGCAGCCTAAATATAAAGAGATCCATTGAAATGCAATGTAAACACAAAGATCATATAAATAATGACACAAAAGTTGTTTATATGATCTGTGTTGGAAAAACAGCTTACCATGAACACAGTTTTGCCCTCTCCAGGATTTCCTTCGACCAACAGAATTCCTCCTTTTTGTTGTCTTTCTTGAACTTTCTCTATTGCCAAAGAAATATGTTTTGCTCTGCCGTGAAACTGACGCTGTTGGGAATCCTGATGCACTTCCTGTTCTTTAATTTCAGAGTTGAAATCTTCATCTGTTTCCTACAACAATAAAGATATCATTCCTACAAAAGCTTGATTCTAAAAATATTTGTATCAGAGTGTTTTTTGGAAGCAAACTCATGTTGTCTCTAACAATCTAACCTCAACAAAGAGACTCTGTAAAGCCTCCCAGATATCCTCCATCGCTGCTTTTGCAAACTCCCCCAGACCATTGACATAAGGCTTTCCATCCACCACTCCACCCCACTCACAGGGATAACTGATATAAGAACAGATACACTACCTTAGTAAACAGAAAAAGTCCTTACATTTTTGCAACAAAAATTCAGACCTTTTTGGAAGAAAAAAATACTTGTGACGATTGGGTGTTGTGGTAAAACATCTTCCTAATTACATCACTTAATTTTTGGTGATGTAATTTTGGTAAAAAAAAGAAAAGAAAACGCTGTTGATTGTGTGAACAGCACATTTGTGAATTTACCATTTAAGTAATTCTTTTCATTTGATATAATTTAGCAGTTATAATGTTTTTGTTTAAATGGTTGCCTGTTGTATTTCTTGCGGCATCCTCCCACTTTAAAGGACATAAACACGCAAGTTAATGTATCTTAACTCCTTAAATAATCTGTAGAAAACCCCAGCATACAGAACATACTTTTCTGTGATTTTGAATTCGTTGTCCCTGATCCATGTTTTCAGGGTGTTCATCTTAGCTTCCGCGTCTTTGGATTCAGCTACAAAGTCTGTCTTCCATGCCACCGGCACTGACCTAAACATACACACACAGAACATAGATGATAATCCACCTATTCTTATGTACAGTACCGCGTAAATACACTGCTGTGTACATCCATGGTGTCTGAAACAAACAAACTTTTAAAAGTCAGTCAGTGGACAAGTGATACGTAAATATACATTACCTGATGAGATGTGGTGATCTGAAATAGAAGAACATACGGCTTTTTGCGGATTCTGGAAACATTGCTTCGAACTGTCGAATCTCCATTTCAGTGATAGATAACGCTGAGGGGGCTGAGCCCAGCTGACAAAACACATAAAAGGAAATGAGCCAATGGCATATATATATATATATATATATATATATATATATGAGTTTGAACCTGTGAACACCTTATTTTGACTTCACATCGTAATTAGAAGAAGCATAGCTCTGCGTTATTCAATTGACACTTTTTACACCACTACCTACTTGTTCTGTGTCAGACCTTACTTGAAACTCAATCTGAAGAAAACCACCTGTCAGATGGATGAATACATTTTAAGTGTCAGTCTTACCCAGTTATACTGAGGCAGTTCAGGAAGGTTAGGATGAGATGGTATCAGGCCGTATCTCTCGCCCAGTATTCCCAGCAGCATCTGACTACGACAGACTTCAGAAAGACAGAGCTCCACAGTGCGACTAGACTCTTCTTCTGTAACGCCCCAACGCAGCTCCACCTCCTGCAGATAGAGGCCGTGTGGTGCCGAACGTCTCCTGAGCTCTGGAAACACGCTACGAATGAGAACGTCTCTCTCGGCGTGCATGTCTCTAAATGTAGATGAGATGAACACTCGCACACCTCTCCACCTATGAACAGGGAGAGAAGAGAAGCATTAGCAAAAAGAATGCAACAAGAAGCTTAGTTTCATAGACCAAAAGAAACAAGAATGCAGATTCAGACACCTATTTGAAAAAACAAATTCAAGATTAAACCTCCTTTAAACCCAGTGATCTGTACCGTCCGTACCTGAGCTTTGGTGTGGCGGGCAGTGGGACGAGATCAGCGGATCCCTGTGGTTCAGACTTGTTTCCCTGTGGTGGCGGGATGTTATGCACTTTGTCAATGTTTTCCACATGCTGCAAAAGTCTTGAGGAGCCTCTCTCTGTGACAAACCTACAATCACAAAACACAATATCTCAGACAGCTCTACTCAGAGACAGTCGTAATAGTTTTTGTTTTGTTGCTGAGAGCCCAACAGAATTTCTTACTTTAGGATCTGCTCGCTAAACCCATAAAGCACTATAGTGTTGGGATCATGTTCTTTATCTTCTTGTGGAGTCCTAATAAAAATAAACAACATAACGTGAGAAAGAGCTGTTATTAGGAAGATTTCTGCTCATTTCATACCCATAAACTCCAGGATTTACATTCACAACACATCTGATTATGGGCAATCCCTGGCATTTCTAGCACCATGCTCGAGCTACAGGAAACCAACAAAATCTGTAAAACTTACTTTTGGCCAAGCAGTATATCAATCAAGACAGATTCACTGCAGGTGTCTTGCCGATAGTAATTGATATTTCTCATCAAATCTGTATCGGTCCAGACATTTTCAATCACAATTACACGATCCACCTTGAAAATGGAGAACTTTTTTAGTGATGTTATCTTTTTGGACGCCTGAAATTCAAAAGATTCAAAATATTCGCACCTTTGTCTTTTCTTCAGTTAGTTTGGAAAAGAACTTATTGTGTGTAATAGTTTCACATTCGTTGCTGGCACCTTTTATTTCCTAAAATAAAGTTCAAAACACTTAAGAACAACAAATGTAGAGATCGGCTGCCGATATTCATCGGCTTATACAGGATCAATGTTGGTGTCAACATAAAAAATGTAAAGTGACAACACTTAACAACGAGGAGCTATTTGTTAACCTTAGTCAACATAACTTACATAAGCTAACATTGCACATTTTAATTTTTCAACATTTACTAATGTTTGTTACTGATAGTTCGCATCAATACCATTATTCATGTTAGGTTAAGGTGAGATATTCAATGTTAACTTTTGATTTCAATATTGTATTAGTAAATGTTAAAAGGAGAAGTATCATTGCTGTTACATATATTTTAAGGGATTTGGACTGTTAAAAATGCTGAGTTGTCATGTTCATCGTGGTCCATTTGTTAAAAACAGAGGACATAGTCTTAATGTGCTAAATACACTACACCTATACAGCCAAACTCTTCGTAAAGAGGTCAAGTTCTTTTAAATATTCAACCTATCACTGTCATTGGATCACAAGTTACTATTTGGTAATTCGCCCGGAAAAACCCATCCACGCACCAATAAGAGAACTCGGAAAGAGCTCGGGAATCAGCAAGTACATTCCAGCAGAGGTCCTTGAGAGGAGATTGGTCACCATGTGCTGCCTGCGTGAGCTTTGCTTTTTTAGAAGCTACATCTGTCTTTTGTTAATATGAGTAAACCAAATACTTTCCAGAGATATGAACAACCCGATTCTACCCTACAGATACTCAAGACTAACATAAGATTGGCGGGAACTGCCAGTGATACTTCTCCGTTAAAATTAACATAAACTAACATTAAGAAATGCTGCATGATAGCAATTTTTTTGTTAGCGAATTATATTAATAGCGCCTTATTATAAAGTGTTAGAGAATTAGAGAATGAAAAAATTAGCCAATCAAGAAAAATTCTCACCTCTGCTTGTTTCAATGCCTGTCTCACATTATCCAGTAGGCTATCAGAATTCAGTTTTATCTCGTTGAAGTCTTCCGCATACAGCATAACCTGAGCGTATTCACTGCAATGGTTTATCATCATAGTCAAGAGTAAAGCTGCCTCCAGGTTCTATTGAAGCAAGAGAGACAAAGTAATAAGGTTAGACATTATAGACTTTACTAAATAAATAACATGTATCAGGAAGCTGATAAACGATGTTCATGTCTGACCGAAGCGGAGTGTTTTGTCTCCTCCGTTGTGTTTGTGTCCTCTGGTGGGATGCAGAAGTCGAAAGAGTCACGGGTGTCATCTTGATAATGTGACATGTAAATACTACAGATGATAAGAGTGTGCCCGGGGAGAGGAGGCATATTGAACGTGCAGGAGATCTGAATGGCCTTCTCAAGGGCAGAGCGGTACTGGTCCAAAATCTTCTGAGTGTACAGGCGCTGACTAAAAAATGACAATTTAAATAAAACCAAACCTCTTAGACACAAAGACTTTATATCTTGTATTCTTTGCAGTATTTGAGGTCTTTAAAACTATTGAGAATCTTTTATGTTATTTTGATCTGTTTCACAAGTCTTATTTTTCCTCTCATAAATGCAAACAGACTTTGGAAAAACATTGTTGCAGTTCACCAAATTAAACAAGAATGTCCCTTTACCCTTTAAAGAGTAAAATCAGAAAAACTATTTGGCTATTATATGTTCTATAAATATAATCCAAACATTTACAAAGCTGTTTTTATCTGACAATCATTTAAAAATGACATATTCTTCTGTACACACTTTGCCTTTTTAAGAAGATTGCGTTTAGCGTTGAACAAGCGATAGACAAAAGGTACACCCATCGTGACCCTCAGTCTCTTGCGCTCTGTCGTGTCCCAGTCGTGGCGGCGGAAGCGCTTGCTTGTGGGCAGTTTCTTCAGAATACCCCGCATAATCTCAGAAGAGGTTGGAACCTTTTTTGATCCACACGCTTTAAAGAGAAACACATCTCTTAAACAATCTCAAACACAATTGAATGGAATTAACAATTTGTGAATTATAGAAATTCATTTCAGCTAAGTAAAGCAAATTGTTGCAAATTGCATGTTGTCTATCCATAATGTCAATTGATAACAGATGATACACTGATAGGAATGTTTTTACCCAAACCTAAATTCCACATTTATATAAACAGGTTGGTAGTAATAAAGCTCCAGCACAAGCAAAAACAAATTTGTCCATTATTTTGTGATTTAGTCATGCTAAAGTTACTTACTAAATTTACTGAGCTCCATTATGACTTTATAAGCAGACAGGAACCGGAAGGGAAACTGCCTGCTCTGGATAACAGCTTCCTGTGACATCAAATAATTCCATCAAATAATGATCTACAGTATACGTGTGGGATCTAAGGTTAATTTCACTCATACCTTGGAGGCAAGTCTGTTGAGAATCTTAATGTGATGTTTTTCACTGATGCCCACAGTGATCATGTTCCTCAGGTTTCTCAACATTGCCATGAAAGGAAGAGATCTGCTGTCTGCAATCACAACAAGCATTGTACTTTAACATTGAAGCAGAAGAGGATGATGCTTGTCTTGTGGTGTACAGAGAAAATTTTGTAAAATGGTATAAAAAGCATGAGTTCTGAGCTCAGACCTTTAACTGTAATGCAAAACATTTTGTACATTTTAAAAATGTAAGTTTAAAAGGTTAAATACTGCAGATTTTTTTGTTATATTTACATGGGGTTAAATGATTTTAATCTCAACTTTATATAATATGTGCATGTAACTTATCCACACCGATAAGTTTTTCCCATGTGGCAGCTTTGTTTCCCTCTTGACTCAGTCTGCGCTCCCATGTGTCGGGCTGCTTGAGTTTCATAGGTTTTCCAGCTCTCTCTCTGTCCCAGACCCCGCTGAGACCACTGCGAGAAAAAGTGTGTGCATCACTGGGATACCTGCAGGTTACAAAAAGACAACAGTTACTTACCATACAATTCAATAACCTGCTCTTCGGTTTAAACTTACCAAGAAACACATACATGCATTAAGATTAACCACTGAAGAAAACAGAAAAAAATTCATTCTTATTACCCAAACCATTGCAAAGATTAAAATATGAAAATATTTAAGGAACACTGCTTCGTGAAATGCACATCAAGTTAGTTTGAAGGACTCACTTCTTTCCCAGTATAGCCATGACAAATTCTGCAGGATCTTTAATATGAAGTTGCTTTATCATCTTCTTGAGACTAAACATATTCTGTTTTTTATCCACTGCGACACGCTCCTCACCCCGTAACTGCATCACAACATACATATCATGTATAGAATTTATTGGATTCAATGGCTGTTTTCAGGGCAATCAATCTTAAGTGGCTTACCAAAGTAAAACTACATATAAGTGATTAACAGATATATTGCCATGGCTGATATATAAGCGATATTTAAAATTTTGGAAGAAATAATGGCAGTGGTAGTTTAATACATTGACATAAACATAGAGATGTAATAATAAACAATGAAATCAAATGAAACTCTTCAAGGCATTTGAAACAAATTCTTACATATTTTTGAAGAAAGGATGGATCCATTTTTAGGAGGTTGCTCCACATTTTCCACTGTGCAGCAGTTGGTTGCTGCGAGAAAATTTTGTAAAACATGAAAGCACAAACAACGATAGTTCACATTTGTAAGACCCTGTACAGTGAAAAAAAAAAAAGAAGAAATCTATAAAACCAAATCAATATGTCTTGGGCACCATCACAAAATAATTGGTCGCAATTTCTATATTCATTTGATCTAATGATCTGATTTTTCTTATAAACTTCTCTTGAGAATCTTTTTAAGTGCTGGGATAGACAGGCCCATCATTTTCTATAACCTTATTAAGTTAGAAATATAATAATATTACCTTTCCCTTCTTTTTCTTTTTGTTATGTTTGCAGCGATGCCTCCTTGTATTGTATTTAGCCAGCTGATATTCACTGAACTGCTTGAATTTATCCGCCAGGCCTTTTTTCAGACAGGTGGGCAAACATTGACTAAAACACTGAACGAGAGAAAGACACTTGACAAAGATCTTTGAATAACACATTACGTCAAATACAAACTAAAAAAAACACTTTCATTTCGCAAATAATCCGTATATGCTGTGTCTTTATTGGTGTGACATAGTAAGAGTCTATTAAGAATATTTATATGTAAACAAAATAGCCTAATAGAGAATAATAACATCTCATAAAACTTTCATTACTGAATCACAAAACTCCCGAAGCAACTTTTGTAAGGGCCTGATATAAATTAATAGATTATTCAATGTACCGTGTTGTAGATTCTTATCACTTCCAGCCAATCAGATGGAAGCAGCAGGGAGGCACAAAAGTATCGTCTCACATGTGGCTTGGAAGTGGGCAAATGGGCAGCCAATGCTAGTAGGAAGTTAGCAGTAACACGAATGTTCAGTTCCTGCCTCGTATAGACAGCAACCTAAAAGGAATGAAGGATGCATTAAAAAAATTGTTAGCACCAGACAATTGGTCACAAACACACTCCTGTGTGGAAAAAAACACAAACCTTGAGAAGGAACTCAGGGTCACTGGAGGTAATCTCCGTTGCTAGTTTTTTCATACGAATCCACACACTCTTTTCATCATCCCAGTCTTTCTGGCCTGGAGTACAGCTTTTATCCACCAAAGAACAGCATACCATATTCAGAAAGTTGTACTGTGAGACAAACACATACTAAGTGTCAAATGAACAAAACTATGAGGTGATCAATTACAAAGCTTCTTTTTGAACACAGATCTGTGCTGCTGTAAGCCCTCCACCAACCTTTTTCTCTTTCAGTTTCTCAAGCTCTTCATCTTTGCCAGGCTCAAGCACTCCAAACTCCTCCTGAAGAGCTGCTGTGCTTTCCTCTTCATCCTCTCCTAAATCCACATCCAACATGGGCATCTCAGAGGATGGCTCCTGGTCCATGTTATCACAACCTTCACATCTGCCATCCTTTTAATAATATCAAACAGATCTAAGTGGTTTAAAGGAACGTTGACCCAAAATCTGAGACATCGGTCATCAATAGTTTATATTGTTTCAAAGTGTCCAGATGTTAACGGTTATCAATGTCAAAACAACTAATTAAAAAAGTCACACTTGCAATATCATCATTATGAGAAAAAAATAAATGCATTCGTTGATTTAACTATTTCTAAAAATTATTTTTGTAGTGGGGTTAAAAATATATGTGCTTTACAATTTTGTTCTATAAACCCTTTGTCATGCATGCATATTCCTAGGAAATATATTCTTAGATACTTATTTGTAATAATTTTGCTACGTCATACCAATGGACAAATGTATGGAATAATCTTGCACAAAATGATTTAGTTGATAATAAGAAAACCATTTCACAACCATTTTACAACCAAGCATCCAATATGCTATTTGGCATTAGTTTGGCCTAATTTTTGCTCAAGCCCCTACACCTCCTATAGTTCCGTGTTAGTGTGCATGTGTTTGTCACTACTTTTACGTTTTATAAAGCAACTTTACCTGACTGTTCTCTTCATCATATTCCGACGGGCCTCCAGGTGAACACAGTGTGTCATGTTCCTTATCCCTCTGGTCAAACAAGCCCTTTACATTCCCGTCGGATGAGGTCAGAGAGAGACCCAGGGGTGGAACAGCAGACACGTGGGAGGACGTGAGTATAGGATTGACGGAACGGGTTGAGGTGAGAGAAGAATAGAGTGAAGGATGTAGTGTGTCATTCAGCAAGAGCGTGTTCTTAGTGTTTAGCAGAGAGGAGGAAGAGGATGCTGATGACAGAAGACTGAAGCTGGTCTGGGTGGACGACAAGCTCGAAGGCTGGAGGGCCTGGCATGGTGAAGATGTGGACGACTGGATCAGTGAAGCGCAGAGATTCTGAGACAGAGCTGATGGTGCTTGAGCCAGAATGCGGTTTTCAAGGCTGGGTCCGGCGTAGTTCGACTGTAGTCTGGCATCTGTATTCAACTTCGGATCCGTCTGAAGGAGAGCAAGTCCCCTCATGTCCGCTTTGGCTAAAATGAAGAAACACAGATTAGGTGTTTGTGCGTTCGCTCACACGTTTTAACAGTCAATGCACAAGTGTTGTACAGCAGAGCCGATCCTCCCTATACGCTCACTACGCAAGCTGCGTAGGGCCCCGCAAATGACTTAAGGCCCCGCCTCCTCCTCGTGTCATAGCGCGTCACGTCACCGTCAATTAATGTTTACAACATCCATGACAAAATGAAGCGAAACTCTCCTTCTGGTCACGAAAAGAGGAAAAAACCATGAAAGTGAACTGCGGGAACAACAATCAGGTAAACTTGTCTTCTCTCCTCTCTAAGTTTGAGGTCAGCAAAGTCAAGTTTATGTGCATTTCTGTGGTGTTTTTTCCGTCTTGCTCACCTAACTGGGCAGGCAGGCAGTGCATCTCACGCGTCACTTTGTGCCTGACAAAAGTGAGAGTAAAATACAAATATTTATTACGTTTGTTTTTGATAAACGACAAAGTGCAACGGTGTTTGTTTACTGCAGCTCGGAGAAGATAACCGCGTCACGTGTGTTATCATGCGCTCATATGCGCGTGCACGAAATGACAGACTGTATAATATATGTGGAGACAGACAGACTGTATAATATATGTGTGGAGACAGACAGACTGTATAATATATGTGTGGAGACAGACAGACTGTACAATATATGTGGAGACAGACAGACTGTATAATATATGTGGAGACAGACAGACTGTATAATATATGTGGAGACAGACAGACTGTATAATATATGTGTGGAGACAGACAGACTGTATAATATATGTGTGGAGACAGACAGACTGTATAATATATGTGTGGAGACAGACAGACTGTATAATATATGTGTGGAGACAGACAGACTGTATAATATATGTGTGGAGACAGACAGACTGTACAATATATGTGGAGACAGACAGACTGTATAATATATGTGGAGACAGACAGACTGTATAATATATGTGTGGAGACAGACAGACTGTATAATATATGTGGAGACAGACAGACTGTACAATATGTGTGGAGACAGAAAGACTGTATAATATGTGTGGAGACAGACAGACTGTATAATATATGTGGAGACAGACAGACTGTACAATATATGTGGAGAGCAGACAGACTGTACAATATATGTGGAGAGCAGACAGACTGTACAATATATGTGTGGAGACAGACAGACTGTACAATATATGTGGAGACAGACAGACTGTATAATATATGTGGAGACAGACAGACTGTATAATATATGTGGAGACAGACAGACTGTATAATATGTGTGGAGACAGACAGACTGTATAATATATGTGTGGAGACAGAAAGACTGTATAATATGTGTGGAGACAGACAGACTGTATAATATATGTGGAGAGCAGACAGACTGTACAATATATGTGGAGACAGACAGACTGTACAATATATGTGTGGAGACAGACAGACTGTACAATATATGTGGAGACAGACAGACTGTATAATATATGTGGAGACAGACAGACTGTATAATATATGTGGAGACAGACAGACTGTATAATATATGTGGAGACAGACAGACTGCATAATATAAGTGGAGACAGACAGACTGTACAATATATGTGTGGAGACAGACAGACTGTACAATATATGTGTGGAGACAGACAGACTGTATAATATATATGGAGACCAGACAGACTGTATAATATATGTGGAGAGCAGACAGACTGTATAATATATATGGAGAGCAGACAGACTGTAG
Organism: Triplophysa yarkandensis; assembly: GCA_033220385.1. Classification (NCBI taxonomy): domain Eukaryota; kingdom Metazoa; phylum Chordata; class Actinopteri; order Cypriniformes; family Nemacheilidae; genus Triplophysa; species Triplophysa yarkandensis. The sequence goes on along the minus strand of CM065664.1, from coordinate 5,799,581 downwards.
AATATATATGGAGAGCAGACAGACTGTAGAATATATGTGGAGACAGACAGACTGTATAATATATGTGGAGACAGACAGACTGTATAATATATGTGGAGAGCAGACAGACTGTACAATATATTTGGAGACAGACAGACTGTATAATATATGTGGAGACAGACAGACTGTATAATATATGTGGAGAGCAGACAGACTGTACAATATGTGTGGAGACAGAAAGACTGTACAATATGTGTGGAGACAGACAGACTGTACAATATATGTGGAGAGCAGACAGACTGTACAATATATGTGGAGACAGTCAGACTGTATAATATATGTGGAGACAGACAGACTGTACAATATATGTGTGGAGACAGACAGACTGTACAATATATGTGGAGACAGACAGACTGTATAATATATGTGGAGACAGACAGACTGTATAATATATGTGGAGACAGACAGACTGTATAATATATGTGGGGACAGACAGACTGCATAATATAAGTGGAGACAGACAGACTGTACAATATATGTGTGGAGACAGACAGACTGTATAATATATATGGAGAGCAGACAGACTGTATAATATATGTGGACAGCAGACAGACTGTATAATATATATGGAGAGCAGACAGACTGTAGAATATATATGGAGAGCAGACAGACTGTATAATATATGTGGAGAGCAGACAGACTGTACAATATATGTGGAGAGCAGACAGACTGTATAATATATGTGGCAACAGACAGACTGTATAATATATGTGGAGAGCAGACAGACTGTATAATATATGTGGAGAGCAGACAGACTGTATAATATATGTGGAGAGCAGACAGACTGTACAATATATGTGGAGAGCAGACAGACTGTACAATATATGTGGAGAGCAGACAGACTGTATAATATATGTGGAGAGCAGACAGACTGTATAATATATGTGGAAACAGACAGACAGTATAATATATGTGGAGACAGACAGACTGTATAATATATGTGGAGACAGACAGACTGTACAATATATGTGGAGAGCAGACAGACTGTATAATATATGTGGAGAGCAGACAGACTGTATAATATATGTGGAGACAGACAGACTGTACAATATATGTGGAGAGCAGACAGACTGTATAATATATGTGGAAACAGACAGACAGTATAATATATGTGGAGAGCAGACAGACTGTACAATATATGTGGAGAGCAGACAGACTGTATAATATATGTGGAGACAGACAGACTGTATAATATATGTGGAGACAGACAGACTGTATAATATATGTGGAGACAGACAGACTATACAATATATGTGGAGACAGACAGACTGTACAATATATGTGGAGAGCAGACAGACTGTACAATATATGTGGAGAGCAGACAGACTGTATAATATATGTGGAGAGCAGACAGACTGTACAATATATGTGGAGAGCAGACAGACTGTACAATATATGTGGAGAGCAGACAGACTGTATAATATATGTGGAAACAGACAGACAGTATAATATATGTGGAGACAGACAGACTGTATAATATATGTGGAGACAGACAGACTGTACAATATATGTGGAGACAGACAGACTGTATAATATATGTGTGGAGACAGACAGACTGTATAATATATGTGTGGAGACAGACAGACTGTATAATATATGTGTGGAGACAGACAGACTGTACAATATATGTGGAGACAGACAGACTGTATAATATATGTGTGGAGACAGACAGACTGTATAATATATGTGGAGACAGACAGACTGTACAATATGTGTGGAGACAGAAAGACTGTATAATATGTGTGGAGACAGACAGACTGTATAATATATGTGGAGACAGACAGACTGTACAATATATGTGGAGAGCAGACAGACTGTACAATATATGTGGAGAGCAGACAGACTGTACAATATATGTGTGGAGACAGACAGACTGTACAATATATGTGGAGACAGACAGACTGTATAATATATGTGGAGACAGACAGACTGTATAATATATGTGGAGACAGACAGACTGTATAATATGTGTGGAGACAGACAGACTGTATAATATATGTGTGGAGACAGAAAGACTGTATAATATGTGTGGAGACAGACAGACTGTATAATATATGTGGAGAGCAGACAGACTGTACAATATATGTGGAGACAGACAGACTGTACAATATATGTGTGGAGACAGACAGACTGTACAATATATGTGGAGACAGACAGACTGTATAATATATGTGGAGACAGACAGACTGTATAATATATGTGGAGACAGACAGACTGTATAATATATGTGGAGACAGACAGACTGCATAATATAAGTGGAGACAGACAGACTGTACAATATATGTGTGGAGACAGACAGACTGTATAATATATATGGAGACCAGACAGACTGTATAATATATGTGGAGACAGACAGACTGCATAATATAAGTGGAGACAGACAGACTGTACAATATATGTGTGGAGACAGACAGACTGTATAATATATATGGAGACCAGACAGACTGTATAATATATGTGGAGAGCAGACAGACTGTATAATATATATGGAGAGCAGACAGACTGTAGAATATATATGGAGAGCAGACAGACTGTAGAATATATGTGGAGACAGACAGACTGTATAATATATGTGGAGACAGACAGACTGTATAATATATGTGGAGAGCAGACAGACTGTACAATATATTTGGAGACAGACAGACTGTATAATATATGTGGAGACAGACAGACTGTATAATATATGTGGAGAGCAGACAGACTGTACAATATGTGTGGAGACAGAAAGACTGTACAATATGTGTGGAGACAGACAGACTGTACAATATATGTGGAGAGCAGACAGACTGTACAATATATGTGGAGACAGTCAGACTGTATAATATATGTGGAGACAGACAGACTGTACAATATATGTGTGGAGACAGACAGACTGTACAATATATGTGGAGACAGACAGACTGTATAATATATGTGGAGACAGACAGACTGTATAATATATGTGGAGACAGACAGACTGCATAATATATGTGGAGACAGACAGACTGCATAATATAAGTGGAGACAGACAGACTGTACAATATATGTGTGGAGACAGACAGACTGTATAATATATATGGAGAGCAGACAGACTGTATAATATATGTGGACAGCAGACAGACTGTATAATATATATGGAGAGCAGACAGACTGTAGAATATATATGGAGAGCAGACAGACTGTATAATATATGTGGAGAGCAGACAGACTGTACAATATATGTGGAGAGCAGACAGACTGTATAATATATGTGGCAACAGACAGACTGTATAATATATGTGGAGAGCAGACAGACTGTATAATATATGTGGAGAGCAGACAGACTGTATAATATATGTGGAGAGCAGACAGACTGTACAATATATGTGGAGAGCAGACAGACTGTACAATATATGTGGAGAGCAGACAGACTGTATAATATATGTGGAGAGCAGACAGACTGTATAATATATGTGGAAACAGACAGACAGTATAATATATGTGGAGACAGACAGACTGTATAATATATGTGGAGACAGACAGACTGTACAATATATGTGGAGAGCAGACAGACTGTATAATATATGTGGAGAGCAGACAGACTGTACAATATATGTGGAGAGCAGACAGACTGTACAATATATGTGGAGAGCAGACAGACTGTATAATATATGTGGAAACAGACAGACAGTATAATATATGTGGAGACAGACAGACTGTATAATATATGTGGAGACAGACAGACTGTACAATATATGTGGAGACAGACAGACTGCACAATATATGTGGAGAGCAGACAGACTGTATAATATATGTGGAGAGCAGACAGACTGTACAATATATGTGGAGACAGACAGACTGTATAATATATGTGGAGACAGACAGACTGTACAATATATGTGGAGACAGACAGACTGCACAATATATGTGGAGAGCAGACAGACTGTATAATATATGTGGAGAGCAGACAGACTGTACAATATATGTGGAGACAGACAGACTGTACAATATATGTGGAGACAGACAGACTGTATAATATATGTGGAGACAGACAGACTGTACAATATATGTGGAGAGCAGACAGACTGTACAATATATGTGGAGACAGACAGACTGTATAATATATGTGGAGACAGACAGACTGTATAATATATGTGGAGACAGACAGACTGTATAATATATGTGTGGAGACAGACAGACTGTATAATATATGTGTGGAGACAGACAGACTGTATAATATATGTGTGGAGACAGACAGACTGTATAATATATGTGTGGAGACAGACAGACTGTATAATATATTTGTGGAGACAGACAGACTGTACAATATATGTGGAGACAGACAGACTGTATAATATATGTGGAGACAGACAGACTGTATAATATATGTGGAGACAGACAGACTGTATAATATATGTGTGGAGACAGACAGACTGTATAATATATGTGGAGACAGACAGACTGTACAATATGTGTGGAGACAGAAAGACTGTATAATATGTGTGGAGACAGACAGACTGTATAATATATGTGGAGACAGACAGACTGTACAATATATGTGGAGAGCAGACAGACTGTACAATATATGTGGAGACAGACAGACTGTACAATATATGTGTGGAGACAGACAGACTGTACAATATATGTGGAGACAGACAGACTGTATAATATATGTGGAGACAGACAGACTGTATAATATATGTGGAGACAGACAGACTGTATAATATGTGTGGAGACAGACAGACTGTATAATATATGTGTGGAGACAGAAAGACTGTATAATATGTGTGGAGACAGACAGACTGTATAATATATGTGGAGAGCAGACAGACTGTACAATATATGTGGAGACAGACAGACTGTACAATATATGTGTGGAGACAGACAGACTGTACAATATATGTGGAGACAGACAGACTGTATAATATATGTGGAGACAGACAGACTGTATAATATATGTGGAGACAGACAGACTGTATAATATATGTGGAGACAGACAGACTGCATAATATAAGTGGAGACAGACAGACTGTACAATATATGTGTGGAGACAGACAGACTGTACAATATATGTGTGGAGACAGACAGACTGTATAATATATATGGAGAGCAGACAGACTGTATAATATATGTGGAGAGCAGACAGACTGTATAATATATATGGAGAGCAGACAGACTGTAGAATATATATGGAGAGCAGACAGACTGTAGAATATATGTGGAGACAGACAGACTGTATAATATATGTGGAGACAGACAGACTGTATAATATATGTGGAGAGCAGACAGACTGTACAATATATTTGGAGACAGACAGACTGTATAATATATGTGGAGACAGACAGACTGTATAATATATGTGGAGAGCAGACAGACTGTACAATATGTGTGGAGACAGAAAGACTGTACAATATGTGTGGAGACAGACAGACTGTACAATATATGTGGAGAGCAGACAGACTGTACAATATATGTGGAGACAGTCAGACTGTATAATATATGTGGAGACAGACAGACTGTACAATATATGTGTGGAGACAGACAGACTGTACAATATATGTGGAGACAGACAGACTGTACAATATATGTGGAGACAGACAGACTGTATAATATATGTGGAGACAGACAGACTGTATAATATATGTGGAGACAGACAGACTGCATAATATAAGTGGAGACAGACAGACTGTACAATATATGTGTGGAGACAGACAGACTGTACAATATATGTGTGGAGACAGACAGACTGTATAATATATATGGAGAGCAGACAGACTGTATAATATATGTGGAGAGCAGACAGACTGTATAATATATATGGAGAGCAGACAGACTGTAGAATATATATGGAGAGCAGACAGACTGTATAATATATGTGGAGAGCAGACAGACTGTACAATATATGTGGAGAGCAGACAGACTGTATAATATATGTGGCAACAGACAGACTGTATAATATATGTGGAGAGCAGACAGACTGTATAATATATGTGGAGAGCAGACAGACTGTATAATATATGTGGAGAGCAGACAGACTGTACAATATATGTGGAGAGCAGACAGACTGTACAATATATGTGGAGAGCAGACAGACTGTATAATATATGTGGAGAGCAGACAGACTGTATAATATATGTGGAAACAGACAGACAGTATAATATATGTGGAGACAGACAGACTGTATAATATATGTGGAGACAGACAGACTGTACAATATATGTGGAGAGCAGACAGACTGTATAATATATGTGGAGAGCAGACAGACTGTATAATATATGTGGAGAGCAGACAGACTGTACAATATATGTGGAGAGCAGACAGACTGTATAATATATGTGGAAACAGACAGACAGTATAATATATGTGGAGAGCAGACAGACTGTACAATATATGTGGAGAGCAGACAGACTGTATAATATATGTGGAGACAGACAGACTGTATAATATATGTGGAGACAGACAGACTGTATAATATATGTGGAGACAGACAGACTGTACAATATATGTGGAGACAGACAGACTGTACAATATATGTGGAGAGCAGACAGACTGTACAATATATGTGGAGAGCAGACAGACTGTATAATATATGTGGAGAGCAGACAGACTGTACAATATATGTGGAGAGCAGACAGACTGTATAATATATGTGGAAACAGACAGACTGTATAATATATGTGGAGACAGACAGACTGTACAATATATGTGGAGACAGACAGACTGTACAATATATGTGGAGAGCAGACAGACTGTATAATATATGTGGAGAGCAGACAGACTGTACAATATATGTGGAGACAGACAGACTGTACAATATATGTGGAGACAGACAGACTGTATAATATATGTGGAGACAGACAGACTGTACAATATATGTGGAGAGCAGACAGACTGTACAATATATGTGTAGACAGACAGACTGTATAATATATGTGGAGAGCAGACAGACTGTACAATATATGTGGAGACAGACAGACTGTACAATATATGTGGAGACAGAAAGACTGTACAATATGTGTGGAGACAGACAGACTGTACAATATATGTGGAGAGCAGACAGACTGTACAATATATGTGGAGACAGTCAGACTGTATAATATATGTGGAGACAGACAGACTGTACAATATATGTGTGGAGACAGACAGACTGTACAATATATGTGGAGACAGACAGACTGTATAATATATGTGGAGACAGACAGACTGTATAATATATGTGGAGACAGACAGACTGTATAATATATGTGGAGACAGACAGACTGCATAATATAAGTGGAGACAGACAGACTGTACAATATATGTGTGGAGACAGACAGACTGTACAATATATGTGTGGAGACAGACAGACTGTATAATATATGTGGAGAGCAGACAGACTGTATAATATATGTGGAGAGCAGACAGACTGTATAATATATATGGAGAGCAGACAGACTGTAGAATATATATGGAGAGCAGACAGACTGTATAATATATGTGGAGAGCAGACAGACTGTACAATATATGTGGAGAGCAGACAGACTGTATAATATATGTGGCAACAGACAGACTGTATAATATATGTGGAGAGCAGACAGACTGTATAATATATGTGGAGAGCAGACAGACTGTATAATATATGTGGAGAGCAGAAAGACTGTACAATATATGTGGAGAGCAGACAGACTGTACAATATATGTGGAGAGCAGACAGACTGTATAATATATGTGGAGAGCAGACAGACTGTATAATATATGTGGAAACAGACAGACAGTATAATATATGTGGAGACAGACAGACTGTATAATATACGTGGAGACAGACAGACTGTACAATATATGTGGAGAGCAGACAGACTGTACAATATATGTGGAGAGCAGACAGACTGTATAATATATGTGGAGAGCAGACAGACTGTACAATATATGTGGAGAGCAGACAGACTGTATAATATATGTGGAAACAGACAGACAGTATAATATATGTGGAGAGCAGACAGACTGTACAATATATGTGGAGAGCAGACAGACTGTATAATATATGTGGAGACAGACAGACTGTATAATATATGTGGAGACAGACAGACTGTATAATATATGTGGAGACAGACAGACTGTACAATATATGTGGAGACAGACAGACTGTACAATATATGTGGAGAGCAGACAGACTTTACAATATATGTGGAGAGCAGACAGACTGTATAATATATGTGGAGAGCAGACAGACTGTACAATATATGTGGAGAGCAGACAGACTGTATAATATATGTGGAAACAGACAGACAGTATAATATATGTGGAGACAGACAGACTGTATAATATATGTGGAGACAGACAGACTGTACAATATATGTGGAGACAGACAGACTGTACAATATATGTGGAGAGCAGACAGACTGTATAATATATGTGGAGAGCAGACAGACTGTACAATATATGTGGAGACAGACAGACTGTACAATATATGTGGAGACAGACAGACTGTATAATATATGTGGAGACAGACAGACTGTACAATATATGTGGAGAGCAGACAGACTGTACAATATATGTGTAGACAGACAGACTGTATAATATATGTGGAGAGCAGACAGACTGTACAATATATGTGGAGACAGACAGACTGTACAATATATGTGGAGACAGACAGACTGTATAATATATGTGGAGACAGACAGACTGTATAATATATGTGGAGACAGACAGACTGTATAATATATGTGGGGAGCAGACAGACAGTACAATATATGTGGAGACAGACAAACAGTACAATATATGTGGAGAGCAGACAGACTGTACAATATATGTGGAGAGCAGACAGACTGTATAATATATGTGGAGACAGACAGACTGTATAATATATGTGGAGAGCAGACAGACTGTACAATATATGTGGAGACAGACAGACTCTACAATATATGTGGAGAGCAGACAGACTGTAGAATATATATGGAGAGCAGACAGACTGTAGAATATATATGGAGAGCAGACAGACTGTATAATATATGTGGAGAGCAGACAGACTGTACAATATATGTGGAGAGCAGACAGACTGTACAATATATGTGGAGAGCAGACAGACTGTACAATATATGTGGAGAGCAGACAGACTCTACAATATATGTGGAGAGCAGACAGACTGTACAATATATGTGGAGAGCAGACAGACTGTACAATATATGTGAAGAGCAGACAGACTTTACAATATATGTGGAGAGCAGACAGACTGTACTATATATGTGGAGAGCAGACAGACTGTAGAATATATGTGGAGAGCAGACAGACTGTACAATATATGTGGAGACAGACAGAATGTATAATATATGTGGAGACAGACAGACTGTACAATATATGTGGAGAGCAGACAGACTGTACTATATATGTGGAGAGCAGACAGACTGTACAATATATGTGGAGAGCAGAAAGAATGTATAATATATGTGGAGACAGACAGACTGTACAATATATGTGGAGAGCAGACAGACTGTACAATATATGTGGAGAGCAGTCAGACTGTAGAATATATGTGGAGAGCAGACAGAATGTATAATATATGTGGAGAGCAGACAGACTGTACAATATATGTGGAGAGCAGACAGACTGTACAATATATGTGGAGAGCAGACAGACTGTACAATATATGTGGAGAGCAGACAGACTGTACAATATATGTGGAGAGCAGACAGACTGTACAATATATGTGGAGACAGACAGACTGTATAATATATGTGGAGACAGACAGACTGTACAATATATGTGGAGAGCAGACAGACTGTACAATATATGTGTAGACAGACAGACTGTATAATATATGTGGAGAGCAGACAGACTGTACAATATATGTGGATAATATATGTGGAGAGCAGACAGACTCTACAATATATGTGGAGAGCAGACAGACTCTACAATATATGTGGAGAGCAGACAGACTGTAGAATATATATGGAGAGCAGACAGACTGTAGAATATATATGGAGAGCAGACAGACTGTATAATATATGTGGAGAGCAGACAGACTGTACAATATATGTGGAGAGCAGACAGACTGTACAAAATATGTGGAGAGCAGACAGACTGTACAATATATGTGGAGAGCAGACAGACTGTACAATATATGTGGAGAGCAGAAAGAATGTATAATATATGTGGAGACAGACAGACTGTACAATATATGTGGAGAGCAGACAGACAGTACAATATATGTGGAGAGCAGTCAGACTGTAGAATATATGTGGAGAGCAGACAGACTGTATAATATATGTGGAGAGCAGACAGACTGTACAATATATGTGGAGAGCAGACAGACTGTACAATATATGTGGAGAGCAGACAGACTGTACAATATATTTGGAGAGCAGACAGACTGTACAATATATGTGGAGAGCAGACAGACTGTACAATATATGTGGAGAGCAGACAGAATGTACAATATATGTGGAGAGCAGACAGACTGTACAATATATGTGGAGAGCAGACAGACTGTACAATATATGTGGAGAGCAGACAGACTGTAGAATATATGTGGAGAGCAGACAGACTGTATAATATATGTGGAGAGCAGACAGACTGTACTATATATGTGGAGAGCAGACAGACTGTACAATATATGTGGAGAGCAGACAGACTGCACAATATATGTGGAGAGCAGACAGACTGCACAATATATGTAGAGAGCAGACAGACTGTACAATATATGTGGAGAGCAGACAGACTGTACAATATATGTGGAGAGCAGACAGACTGTACAATATATATATGGAGAGCAGACAGACTACAATATATATGGAGAGCAGACAGACTGTAGAATATATATGGAGAGCAGACAGACTGTACAATATATATATGGAGAGCAGACAGACTGTACAATATATATGGAGAGCAGACAGACTGTACAATATATATGGAGAGCAGACAGACTGTAGAATATATATGGAGAGCAGACAGACTGTAGAATATATGTGGAGAGCAGACAGACTGTATAATATATGTGGAGAGCAGACAGACTGTACTATATATGTGGAGAGCAGACAGACTGTACAATATATATGGAGAGCAGACAGACTGCACAATATATGTGGAGAGCAGACAGACTGCACAATATATGTAGAGAGCAGACAGACTGTACAATATATGTGGAGAGCAGACAGACTGTACAATATATGTGGAGAGCAGACAGACTGTACAATATATATATGGAGAGCAGACAGACTGTACAATATATATGGAGAGCAGACAGACTGTAGAATATATATGGAGAGCAGACAGACTGTACAATATATATATGGAGAGCAGACAGACTGTACAATATATATGGAGAGCAGACAGACTGTACAATATATATGGAGAGCAGACAGACTGTAGAATATATATGGAGAGCAGACAGACTGTAGAATATATGTGGAGAGCAGACAGACTGTAGAATATATATGGAGAGCAGACAGACTGTAGAATATATATATGGAGAGTAGACAAACTGTACAATATATGTGGAGAGCAGACAGACTGTAGAATATATATGGAGAGCAGACAGACTGTAGAATATATATGGAGAGCAGACAGACTGTAGAATATATATGGAGAGCAGACAGACTGTACAATATATATGTGGAGAGCAGACAGACTGTACAATATATATGGAGAGCAGACAGACTGTAGAATATATATGGAGAGCAGACAGACTGTACAATATATATATGGAGAGCAGACAGACTGTACAATATATATGGAGAGCAGACAGACTGTAGAATATATATGGAGAGCAGACAGACTGTACAATATATATGGAGAGCAGACAGACTGTAGAATATATATGGAGAGCAGACAGACTGTAGAATATATGTGGAGAGCAGACAGACTGTAGAATATATATGGAGAGCAGACAGACTGTAGAATATATATATGGAGAGCAGACAGACTGTACAAAATATGTGGAGAGCAGACAGACTGTAGAATATATATGGAGAGCAGACAGACTGTAGAATATATATGGAGAGCAGACAGACTGTAGAATATATATGGAGAGCAGACAGACTGTACAATATATATGTGGAGAGCAGACAGACTGTACAATATATGTGGAGAGCAGACAGACTGTAGAATATATGGAGAGCAGACAGACTGTAGAATATATATGGAGAGCAGACAGACTGTAGAATATATATGGAGAGCAGACAGACTGTAGAATATATATGGAGAGCAGACAGACTGTACAATATATATGTGGAGAGCAGACAGACTGTACAATATATATATGGAGAGCAGACAGACTGTACAATATATGTGGAGAGCAGACAGACTGTACAATATATATGGAGAGCAGACAGACTCTACAATATATGTGGAGAGCAGACAGACTGTAGAATATATATGGAGAGCAGACAGACTGTACAATATATGTGGAGAGCAGACAGACTGTACAATATATATGGAGAGCAGACAGACTGTACAATATATATGGAGAGCAGACAGACTGTAGAATATATATGTGGAGAGCAGACAGACTGTAGAATATATGTGGAGAGCAGACAGACTGTAGAATATATATGTGGAGAGCAGACAGACTGTACAATATATGTGGAGAGCAGACAGACTGTAGAATATATATGGAGAGCAGACAGACTGTACAATATCTATGGAGAGCAGACAGACTGTACAATATATGTGGAGAGCAGACAGACTGTAGAATATATATGGAGAGCAGACAGACTGTAGAATATATATGGAGAGAAGACAGACTGTAGAATATATATGGAGAGCAGACAGACTGTACAATATATATGGAGAGCAGACAGACTGTACAATATATGTGGAGAGCAGACAGACTGTACAATATATGTGGAGAGCAGACAGACTGTACAATATATATGGAGAGCAGTCAGACACTACAATATATGTGGAGAGCAGACAGACTCTACAATATATGGGCGTGAATCCTGGCACTCCTCATCAAAAGTGCACATTATACATAGCCTACATACTTTTAAAACAAGACACTGATTATCTACTCTCAGTCAATGTGTAGTTAAAAACTCTATAGGCCTACAACTGCACTGCACTAATTATGCAAAATGGAAAGCAATGTATTGATAATTTGACAGTGATTGACTTGATTTATAGGCTATATTGAATTTAAAATGTTAATTAGCTGGATATACTGGTCAATGTGTGAATGCAAATCCCTCAGTTAATATAACCATAAATCAAGAATCGCTTCACCATATATATTACAAAAATAAAAAAAACCTTTAACATGCTATGGCAGGCCATTTTAGCTTTTATTCATTCACAGTTTATGCAGTTTTGATATCAAGCATTAAATTATTTTACTATTTGCAATGTGAATTCTTGATTATTTTTTACTAATAGTTAGTCAATAATAGTTAATACTAATAATATTAATACTAATAGCTAATAGTAATACTTAGTTACATTTTTATCTACCAATGTCTATTTTTGATATCAGGAATTACATGTTAACTTGTACAAAAGTTAATTCTTGATATCAATGATGTCATCACTCACAGGGATTATTGATATCTGCATAACTAGTTCACTAGTTGAATATTACAAGTGCCAAGCCATAGTATAAATAGTATTTTATATTTGAAAATGTATAAAAGAAAATTGGGAGCCAGTTTGAATGGGTCTGATGCAGCTGTTAAAACGAGTTATCTATAATTTGCAGGTGCTATGCTTAAGTTTGTCAGTAGAGGAGATGCTGGACCATCAGCCAATACAAGCACAGACTCAGTTGATACACATCCAGCCTTAGCCAGTACAAGCACAAACCCAATACAGCCAGCTTCAGCAAATAGAGTACAGACGTAACATGTAACGATTAACATGTAAGATTGTGTAAATGACTGTTTAACTAACTATGTGATATTCTTCTCAGTTTCTTCTAGACGGTCAAAATCGACTGGTGTTGCCCATACTGATGCCGAAATGCCCAGGCTGTAAAGGGAACCCTAAGTTAATCCCAAAAGCCAAAGCTCAGAGTTATAATCTATTTTCTATTTTTTAGTTTTATTTTATTTATTATTTTCTTCTTATTTATGTTTACGTTAATATTCACTTACTTAATAGTATTCACTTGTTATCTTAATATTCTATAAGAAATACTCTATTCAATAAATATTGTTTGTTTGAACCTCATTCTGTTCTAAATTTTTGTTCTATATTGTCGACTGTTTTGTTTAAAGGAGGGAGGATTGTATTGGGATCACTAAAGTGTCAGGTGTGACTGTGGCAATGGCAAATGGTTTACATAGCTCACGGCGTCACGGGTTCAGTTAGAGGGCCCCTTAGCAGAATTTTGCTTAGGGCCCCAGGGAGGTCAGGATTGGCACTGTTGTACAGAATGGGTGTGGTGTATGCAACATGCAAACAACCTTTATAATGCAGACACACCTGACAAAACAAACAATCAATGAGGGACAAAGTTCTCAGTCCTTGCAGATAATAAAAAACACAGATCCATTCGCAATCTCAAGGAAAATACATGACAAACAAGATCAACCTTCATTCGGTTCATAAACATGCAATAAAAATCTGACAAAGACAAAGTTTGAGTAGGGTGTATGTTTGGCAGCAGTTTTAATACAAATGGTTAAACAGGGAGAAATTATTTTACATGCTAATGCAAACATGATAGTTAACTCAAGTAAATCAATGCTAAATGTTCAACATGTACACATCCATTGAGTATTGAGTGAAGTTATGACAATAGCACTGATGTGTATGAACTCACACAATATTATTATTAATAGTGAAGAAAACATAAAGAAAACGTACCTTTAATAAGCAGTTTTCAGTGCAAACTGTCTGTTTGATTGCGTTGACAACAGTGACAGCTTGACAGCTTCCTTGCCTGTCACGTGTTCTCTTCTTACCGTAGTGGACGGAATAAAAGTGCACTCCAACTATCGCGAGAGAGAGAGAGAGAGAGAGAGAGAGAGAGAGAGAGAGAGAGAGAGAGAGAGTATTTAACAGTACAGTAAACCTGAACTCAATGGAGGAAGGCGAGATATTTTACAGTTTCTCCCCTCTTAGCAAGCTGATATTAAATATGTTTTAAATGTACACATTTCTCATTAGTTTAGAATGTTTGCTAGCAATGGAAATGATCTCATGAATCTTTTTAGGCTTAGCTTATTATCATTGGTATCTATTGCACTCTCCATCCCATCATGAGGTGTTTTACCTCGGCTTGTCTTCCTGGGTGATAGCCTCGGCAATGCTTTCGTACAACGTCAATGAGATCGAAAAATAAACGCTTGTAATGTTACACTACAATTATAATTTAACTCAGGACCGATTAACCCCAAAGCCACATTTTAGAAACAGGTAAATCTTCAGCTGGCATCATCGCGTGGTTTGTGTTGGAAGTTTAAATAGATCGACGATGAATCAATTTTCTTTGGCACAAATGTTGATTAAGTTGAAAATAGGACAGGATGTTGTTTTTTGATACATTTCGTTGATCTATACTTCATTATTATACTGCATTGTTAGTCACAGTTCACCAAAAAAGGACCATTTCAAATGTATATGTGTTTCTTCCGCAGGAAGCAAAAGAAGATATTATGAAGAATGTTTGTAACTTCCACCCGTTCACATGGTTTTGTGTTCATCTACAATTTAAAATCATGCATTTACATTTAGGCATGAAGCAGATGCCCTTATCCATAGCGACTAACAAATAATGGAAGAGACAGTACAGGAGAGTTAACAATCTGTGAAAAAGTACAACACCGAGTTTACCAAGCTACACAAGGCAAGATAAAACCTGTAGGAGGGAAGAAAAGGTTTTATAAAATGTACTAGGTGTGAGTAGGTAAGTAAAGAGTTTTTGGTGGCTTAGGAGATGGAAAAAAATTGTTTTTAGGTGTTTTTAAAAATCAGAGTCTGCCATTCAAAAATTTCCTGACTCCTAGCTATCACTATACAAAAAGGCTTTTGAGTGTTCCATGTTTTACTAAGATGCTAAAGGCACACAAGTGACCTTTTAAACCCTTGTCAAGTGTCCTTGTTAGCAAGATATATAAAATAACTATTCCTAAAGAAAAAAGAAAAAAGGAAATAAAAAAACATCTAATTGGTACGTAACCAATTTTACATGTCCGTGAAAACAAACATTCCATTTGCATCTAAAGTAACCTCTTTACCCTCTATTTTATTTCCAGGATTATGTGTGTGTCCCTGTTTAAATAAGGTATAATATAAACCCAAAAAATATTTTTGTAAACATTTGATTGTCTGAAGTAACATCATCTTTACTTTGCATGTACTGGCAAGGTCCGACTCTCCTTTACATTGTTTGTTTGTTGTTGTTTCATGTAAGGCAGGGTCCTACAATCATGAACCAATCACTGTTACACAAAATAGTGGTGGAAAACGTTTTTATCATAATTAATCTTGTTTCATTGCATTTATACTAGCTGAATAACTTGACTTACAAGTTACAAGGCTACAAGGATTTTCTGAAGATGCCCTTCTATTTTTTTTAAGCAAGCATTCAAAGTGAAGACATCTTTTCATCCAACAAAAATCTTGCTAATATATTCCCTGTTTCTTCCAAGTCTTCACATGAGACAACAGTGGGATAACAACTGGATGTTATCAAGCAATTGCAAGAAAACATGTAAAAAAGCACAGAATATTTCTGGCTGAAACAATGAGAAATCTTGATAAAAAATTCTTGCTGAAAACACAGTCCCGCCTCTCAGAACAAACCACATGTTGCAAGACACATCCTCTGGATGGGATCCGGCAGGCCTTTTTTTTCAGAAATAATCAAACAGTTTGCTTGCTTCTTGTGTGCCAGCATCCAAAGTTGAGGCTCTGTCTGTCATCATTTGTTTTTTAAATACTAATATTATAACAAAAGAGATAGATATTGAAGATATTGAAAAGAGAATATCTGGAGAAATAGTATCAAATGCAATAAGAGGACTATTAGGAAATCACGGAAGATCATGAGGGACTCCAGCCACCCATCTCACAGACTGCTCTCTATGCTACCCTCAGGAAGACGTCTCTGCAGCAACCGCTCCTGCACGAGTCGACTGAGGGATAGCTTTTTCCCTCAGGCTAACCGACTCAGAACTGATACACCCGCAGCAAACTCCTATATACGACATGCCACACACTGCACTTTAACTCCAAAGTTTAACAAAGGACTATACATACTCACTGCACTTTATACAACAGTCTACCCATTACCACTGTACATCATCTTATGCACAACTTCTTTACTTTATTCAGATCACTTTTACTCTGCTGCACCTTAGCATATTTTCATCCACATATAGTGTTTACATTATGCAGAACGGGTACACTCTGTGTTTAGTGTGTAATGTGTAGTGCTTAATGTATGTATGTACATACTGCATTGAATGTTTTGACTGTAAGTTTACACTATGTGTACTGATTATATGTATGTGCATATTGCACACTGTTTTATGTTGAAGTCTGTACTATATGTTATATGTTATATGTTAACTGTAGCGCAATTTTTCTGCAGCAAGCTCCCAAGAATTTCACTCACCAGGGCACATGTGCTGTGGTGATGTGACAATAAAAGTGACTTTGACTTTGAGATAATCTAACTAAATGAGAAAAGCATTGATTGTGTGAAAAAACTTTTTTTAAAAGGTTACGCCAAAGACTTTCAGGAATGAATACTCTTTATTTGTGTTTTTTAAACCCAGTGTACATAAGGCCAGTTGCAGAATCATTTTGAAAAAAGATCTTTGTGAATCTTGACGAGGAGGGAATCTGGAAAAATAGTGGTTATATTTAGACACAAAACATGAATATGTAAGGTATGTGAACTAGAAAATGAAAGTAATATTCACTAAAACTACTTTAATAAACTATGCTAATTCAAATTAATAAGCTTTGTGTATAAGCATCACCTTATACAAATTCTAGCTTGTTTTCTTATTGCCCACAGTGTTATCCGATAAGTAATGTGGCCGGTGTGATTTTTTTTCGTACAACATGAGACACAAAGTAGTACGTCTCTGTGTCGCAAATCGTTGAAGAAATACTTTGTAAGTATACTTTTTGGCGTAATGGATAGCGCATTGGACTTCTAGATTGGCACCTGAGGGATCTGGCCCTAACTAAGTAGTTAAGGTTTCAATATATTGCCATGCCATTTACTCTTTCTTAATAGATATCAGAGTAAGAGAGTCAGAGTCAGCTTTATTGTTGATTTTCTTCTCATGCTCCAGACATACAAAGTAATCGAAATTACGTTTCCCTCTATCCCAGGGTGAAGACAAGACATTAAGTTAAAACTAGACTACAATTTAAGACTAAACATATCAATAGAGCTACATAGGAAATCAAATTTAATTAAAAAACCAGACATAGCTAAAAATGTAAGTGGACATGTCACTATATATAGGCAACAATAAATAGTCAAAGAGGCATCAGAAGTAAGTTATACAACTGGCCGGATGAGGTAGGTCGTACAAATAGCATGAAGGTGCAAGACAGAACAGTCATAATAGCATCAGAACTGTGCAACTAGAAAAGGCATGGTGGTTAAGTTCTGCAGCATGGGAAGCAGAAGTAACAGTCATGGGTTGGGGGTCATCTCCTTGACAGCCCTGTGACTGAGGGGAGCGAGTTCAGCATCCTAACAGCCTGGTGGATGAAGCTGTTGCTGAGTCTGTTTGTGCGGGAGTGGAGGCTCCTGTACCTCTTCCCAGATGGCAGGAGGCTAAACAGAGTGTTAGCTGGATGAATTGCATTGCTCACAATTGTAGTTGCCATGTAGCAGAGGCGGGTGATGTATATGTCCTTCAGGGAGGGTTGTGGGGCACCAATGATATCTCCGGCTGTGTTTACTATGCGCTGCAGAGCTTTTCTGTTGTGTTCAGTGCAGTTCCCCCCCCACACAGTGATGCAGCATGAAAGGATGCTCTCAATTGTGCCTCTGTAGAAGATGTTCATGATGGGTGGTGGAGAATTTGCCTGCCTCAGTCTACGTAGGAAGTAGAGACGCCGCTGGGCCTTCTTCCTCTTCCTCTTATTTTTTTTTTAATAGGGGGAACCTTTATTCTTAACATATAAACTATATAACATATAACTATAAAACAAATCATGTGCCAACAGTTTATCACATTCAATCAAGTCAATAAGGAAATTTAAACATAAAATAATATTTGAAATATTGTTACATTTTGCTTTGTAAAATTATGCTTGTATTAAAGGCAGAGACAGAAAAATAATGAAAGGTATCTCTGAGCAAGTCTGGTAGACTACTCATTCCCTAGGGCCTTTATGAATATTAATATTTTTTTTGTATATCATTTTTATTGAGGTTTTCAAACATCAAAAACAAACAAACAACAACAAAAAATAACAGACATAAAAATCTTCAACAAACAAATCCGTGCAATGTGTAGAATGAATCAAAAGTGCTATAAAAAGGAGGACGTACATAAAGCCAACCTCTATTACAGAGTGTAATCACAATAATTACAGAAAGTGAATGTCACAGAACAGAAAAACATAAATAAGTGGTTTAATCCTTCTGTTTTGACAAAAAAGTAAAGACTGGTTCCCACATCTTATTAAATTTTGCAGGGTTCCCGGATAAAGACTATCTAACTCTTTCAAGATCTAATGTAAAAGTGAGTTCAGTTAGCCAGTCAGAAAAAAGGGGTCTGGTGTTTTTCTTCCACAAAAGCAAGATAACTTTCTAAGCAACAATCACACCGCATTGAATGGGTAACCGTACCTTTGGCCTATGACCCTGCAATAAGTCTGACCAACCAAGAATTGCTATGAGTGGGTCAGGAAGTACAGCACAATTGTAGACTTTGGCAGCCTGAAAAATTTCTATCCAAAAACTCTGAATTTGTGCAAAGAACCAAAAAAGATGTGCCCAAGGTTCCCTCAGTAGCTTTACACTTAGCGCATATAAGAGAGACAGAAGAATAGAATTTACTAAGCTTTGTATTAGAGTAGTGAAGTCTATGTAATACCTTGTACTGAATAAGTTGGTGTCTTGAATTTATCAAACAAGAATAAATAGATGGCAGACATTTGTCCCAGATAGTCTCAGAAACCTGAACCCCCAAATCTTCTTCCCAAGCTATTTTCAAATGAAGAGAAGAAAAGTTTGTATTATCCTTAAACACATTAACAAAAAGGGATATTATGCCCTAAGAATCAGGGGATTGACTTGAAGATATCCGAAAAAGTGAAAAGAGGGAAGGTCAAATCTTTCACTGAACTGAGAAAAGAAAAGAAATGTATTATCAATATACAAATCTTTCATAATGAGAATTCCTTAAATTCCCTTAAAACATTATCTGAAAGGAAGGGTTTGAAAGAATGATTATAACAGATAGGAGAAAACAGAGAAGTATTTGGTAGCTTAATTAACTTTCGGAGGGTGGTGGGGCACCAATGATCTCTCCGGCTGTGTTTACTATGCGCTGCAGAGCTTTTCTGTTGTGTTCAGTGCAGTTCCCGCCCCACACAGTGATGCAGCATGAAAGCATGCTCTCAATTGTGCCTCTGTAGAAGGTGTTCATGATGGGTGGTGGAGAATTTGCCTGCCTCAGTCTACGTAGGAAGTAGAGACTCTGATACCATATTTTGATTGAGTTTTTAAGGATTAAATTTGTTTTAGGAACTTCTTTACTAGACAAAGGTGCCGAAAAAAGCAGAGCAGAGAGAGATGAGTGCATGGCATTTTGTTCTATCGCTAGATATATCGGCCGGTCTTTGAAATGTCCTTCTTTAGGTTATCTAGAAAAGCGAAAAAATTAATTGAACTAAATCCTTTGGATTCTTAGGGACTACCACACCGAGATATTTTATCTTGTCTAAAGTAATTTTAAATGGCAGATTCTTCATAAAAACTGGATCTATATTATCACTGATAGGCATAAGTTCACTTTTTTGCCAATTTACAGAATATCCAGAAAAGCTACTAAATGAGTTTAATAAACGCAACAGAGGTGGGACACAGCGCTCAGGGTCTGAAAGGTACACAAGAACATCGTCAGCATAAAGAGAAATGATATGATTAACCTGACCCATATTTAAGGGCGGAATAAGTGGGTGAAACCTAATGGCTATTGCCAAAGGTTCTATGGCTATGGCAAACAACAGGGGTGAAAATGGACACCCCTGTCGAGTACCCCTATGCAACTCAAATTGCGATGATCTTTTGAGATTGGTTAATACTGATGCGCAGGGATGATGAAACAACTTGCTGACCCAGGAAGAAAACCTATCGCTTAATTTAAATTCTTTAATAGTGGTTAAGATGTAATTCCATTCAACCTGGTCAAGAGCTTTTTCTGCATCTAATGCAATAATTGACAATTTAGAGTGGGAATTTAGCTTAGAATAGATTATATTTAGGAAACGTCTAACTTTAAAAAAGGAGAATCTATTTGAGATAAAGGCAACTTGATCAGGATGAATAATAGTTAAAATACATTTGTTTAATCTTGTTGCCAACATTTTTGTGAACACTTTTAAATCGGAATTAAGAAGAGAAATTGGACAAAAAAGAAGAGACATCAGTCTCATCTTTGCCCCTCTTGAGAAGTAAAGAAATATTGGCGCAGTATAGAGAAGAGGGAAATTCCTGCTTAATGAAGGAGTGATTGAACATCCGTAACATAAGGGGCACAATTTTATCTGGATATTTCTTATAAAATTCGAACATTGGAAAAGAATGAGTACTCCCTATCGGCCTGATGTTGAACCCTCCAGATATCAACAATATCCAGTGACTCGGAAATATGTTTAATGACTGAAGTAGAATTGAGCGAAGAATCTGAATGGACAGGAAATTTGTCCAGAACAGGGTCCAATATTCAGTTAAAATCACCACCAACTATAAAGTGAGTATCGGTTTGAGAAGGTAGAAGATTATATACTTTACGAAAGAAAGCCGGATCATCATAATTAGGGGCATAGAGATTTAATAAAGTAAAATGTTGAGAAGCAATTATGCCAGTGACAAGAACATAGCGGCCGTTAGGGTCTGTAAACGTAGATATATGTTTAAATGTAAGTGAGTTATGAAATTATATTGAAACCCCTCTAGCTCTGCACGTAAAAGTGGATTGAAATACCTAGGAAATCCAGTTAAACTTCAAGCGATTCCATTTTTAATGTGTCTCTTATTAAAAAAAATAATGTCAGCCGAAATGGAACGTAAATATGAAAAGAATTTTGGTTGCTTCACCTGACTATTCAAGCCACCCACATTCCAGCTGGCCAGTTTGATATCACCTCCCTGTGATGAAATCATACTAGACGCCATTTAACAGCAAACAATATTAACTGAACTGAAAAAGTTGAATAGCACAGATGAAATGAAGGTTGAACATAAACAAACAACAGTAAACCCAGAGTACAACCCCCCACCCCGTCCCAACTGCTTCCCCAAACCAAGCAGTTTAAAAAACCCATAATTACTATAGAGCCGAAAGGCAACACAAAGAGTAGCAGCGTTGCAAAAAAGAAAGCGAAAAAGAGTAGTCTAAAAAAGAAAAAGAGTAGTCTGAGGTTAAACTACACCTCAAATCCCATTAAATGTTGCAACAATAACAGAAAGAAAAATTGGACATCAGAGAAATAAACACTTAAAAAGTACTGTCACACTTTTGTGCTCTTACCTGAATAAAGAAAAGAAAATCAACAAGCATGCAGCTCAACTGACTAATTATACAACATAGTTATGGAGACTGCACCGCCCTGACCTCACCGGGGATAGAGTCAGCAAAGTCAAACACATGTTTGGATGAGTTGTGAATCGAGAAGGGAAGAGCAACTCATGTCGAATATTCGCCTCCTTGAGACTTTTCCTCACAGCTTTGAAAGTCTGACGCTGCTTCAGAACCTCGGCGGTGAAGTCCGGTAAGATGAGTATGCGGGCTCCATTGTACATCAGGGGCGATGACAGCCGTGCAAGACGCAGAATCTTCACCTTATCCCGATAGTGAGAAAATCTGGCCACCATGGACCGAGGACGAGAATGTGCATTTCCAATCGGGCCCGTGCGATTGGGCATGGTCAATGTTCAGAGACTTTTGGAAATTACTGGCGCCGAGGATTTTCATGGACCGAGTTGGGCGGCCCTTCTCAACCTTTTCAGGTAGACCAATGATCTTAATATTTTGCCGCCGCGAACGCCGTTCAAGGTCATCTAATTTGGATGACAGAGTTTTACATGTTTCGAACCAGTCCCGGCAGTGAGCCTCGAGTTCAGAGATTCGACCTTCGTAGTCCGCACTAGCCTTTCCGAGATCTGTCACTCGTGAAGTAACTTCTGATAGAGAGACTGATGTGCCTGAGTGTTGGGCCATAAACTAGAAATACATACATTTAAACTTTTGATGTTCCGTTGTGGATATTCAGAGAAGCATGTTGCAGAACTCTGGGTTAATTCTCTGAAACACATCAAGCCGTAATTTAGAAGCTTTACGAAATAGTTGAACAGTGTTGACTTTCAACAAACTTGTAAAGATTCTAAGTGTAGGCCAGCTGTGTTTTTTAAAAGGAGAGTTCTGAAACTTGCAATGTCCACAAAAAAAACTTGAAAAAACCTGCCTTTAAATTTCAGGCCGTCCCAATAATCTGTAGAAGGAGCCCCAGTGGCCTAATGGATAAGGCACTGGCCTCCTAAGCCAGGGATTTTGGGTTCGAGTCCCATCTGGGGTGTAATTCAGCAGAGTGGTGCAGCGGAATCGTGCTGGGCCCATAACCCAGAGGTCGATGGATCAAAACCATCCTCTGCTAGCTCTTTTTGAATGAAACCCTAACTGCAAAATGAATGGCACCTGAGGCCTCTGGCCCTAATTAAATAGTTAAGGTATCAAAACATTGGCAAGAGTTTTAATCTTGCGGAAAAGATTTCCCTAAATTAAATATCTCTAAGATCATGGTAAGTTTCTATACTAATTTAAACTGAGAAGCTTTGAGAATAAGCAGATTTGTTGATTTGTTTTGTACATGTTACTCAGACAAGTACATCTCTATGGGTTGGAAATTCTTGGAGAAATACTCTTCTACTAAGGCTCAGTGGCGCAATGGATAGCGCATTGGACTTCTAGATTCGTGAATTGTGGTCATTCAAAGGTTGTGGGTTCGAGTCACACTGGAGTCGTTGATGCTTACATTTTTACAACAGGAGCGGAATTTAATGGTCTTATTGCAAATAAAATGTGCCTGGGTGTTGGGCCATAAACTAGAAATACATACATTTAAACTTTTGATGTTCTGTTGTGGATATTCAGAGAAGCATGTTGCAGAACTCTGGGTTAATTCTCTGAAACACATCAAGCCGTAATTTAGAAGCTTCATGAAATAGTTGTACAGTGTTGACTTTCAACAAACTTGTATAGATTCTAAGTGTAGGCCAGCTGTGTTTTTTAAAAGGAGAGTTCTGAAACTTGCAATGTCCACAAAAAACTTGAAAAGACATGCATTTCAATTTCAGTCGGCCCCGAAAATCTGTAGAAGGAGCCCCAGTGGCCTAATGGATAAGGCACTGGCCTCCTAAGCCAGGGATTGTGGGTTCGAGTCCCATCTGCGGTCTAATTCAGCAGAGTGGCGCAGCGGAAGCGTGCTGGGCCCATCACCCAGAGGTCGATGGATCGAAACTATCATCTGGTAGCTCTTTTTGAATGAAACCCTAACTGCAAAATGAATGGCACCTGAGGGCTCTGGCTCTAATTAAATAGTTAAGGTATCAAAACATTGGCAAGAACTTTAATGTTGCGGAAAAGATTTCCCTAAATTAAATATCTCTAAGATCATGGTGAGTTTCTATACTAAGTTAAACTGAGAAGCTTTGAGAATAAGCAGATTCGTTGATTTGTTTTTGTACATGTAACTCAGACAAGTACATCTCTATGGGTTGGAAATTGTTGGAGAAATATTGTTCTACTAAGGCTCTGTGGCGCAATGTATAGCGCATTGGACTTCTAGATTCGTGAATTGTGGTCATTCAAAGGTTGTGGGTCCGAGTCCCACCAGAGTTGTTGATGCTTACATTTTTACAACAGGAGCGGAATTTAATGGTCTTATTGCAAATTAAATGTGCCTGAGTGTTTGGCCATAAACTAGAAATACTTACATTTAAACTTTTGATGTTCTGTTGTAGATATTCAGAGAAGCATGTTGCAGAACTCTGGGTTAATTCTCTGAAACACATCAAGCCGTAATTTAGAAGCTTCAAGAAATAGTTGTACAGTATTGACTTTCAACAAACTTGTATAGATTCTAAGTGTAGGCCAGCTGTGTTTTTTAAAAGGAGAGTTCTGAAACTTGCAATGTACACAAAAAACTTGAAAAGACATGCATTTCAATTTCAGTCGGCCCCGAAAATCTGTAGAAGGAGCTCCATTGGCCTAATGGATAAGGCACTGGCCTCCTAAGCCAGGGATTATGGGTTCGAGTCCCATCTGGGGTCTAATTCAGCAGAGTGGCGCAGCGGAAGCGTGCTGGGCCCATAACCCAGAGGTCAATGGATCGAAACCATCCTCTGGTAGCTCTTTTTGATTGAAACCTGTTGGACTTTCCAAGGGTCCTTCGTGTTCAAAAATTGGAGAGAGACAATCTCTAATAATAATGAGGTTTATTAATCAGATATAAAAATAAATACAGCTCTGGGTTGTCAGTCCACGACTTCCACACTGACCAACAACAACTCCGACTTCCTAACAAAAAATCACACAATATTTTTATAGTATGTATCGTCGTTCTATCTTCTGAGTGGCTGGAGGTTTTCCCTGGTTTCCACCAATGGCTGATCAGTCCTTTGTCTCCTTTGGTCAATGGCAGACTTCCCCTTTAGTTTCTGCAAAACAACTAAGTTTCTCTGTTTTCCCGGAAGCAATATATCATCATCTTTTTTTGTCTTATATGGTATGGAATGTGTGTGTGTATGTCTCCGATCAGTACATCCTCAGTATAAGTGCATCTTAAATCTTGTTGTTTAGTTCTTAAGGTCAGCTTAAGGTCAGTTTAAGGTCAGCTTGAGACATTACAGGCCTTAGCTTTCTTCCCGTTTACACTCACACACACACATTCCTGTTGTAGCACATCCTTATTTGCACGTAGTTTTGAGAAATTCATAGCAGGAGACATATGGTTATATTTTAATGCACTTATTGCTAGTGAATGGTTAATAAAACATCAATTAATAAAACATAAGAGCATAATATTGTATTAAAAAGATGATTAATACAGCATTGGTTAATAAAACATAAAATCATAAAAGCTGTTTAATGCAACATAAGATTGTATCATTTTCCACAAACCCTAACTGCAAAATGAATGGCACCTGAGGGCTCTGGCTCTAATTAAATAGTTAAGGTATCAAAACATTGGCAAGAACTTTAATGTTGCGGAAAAGATTTCCCTAAATTAAATATCTCTAAGATCATGGTGAGTTTCTATACTAAGTTAAACTGAGAAGCTTTGAGATTAAGCAGATTCGTTGATTTGTTTTTGTACATGTAACTAAGACAAGTACATCTCTATGGGTCGGAAATTGTTGGAGAAATATTCTTCCACTAAGGCTCTGTGGCGCAATGGATAGCGCATTGGACTTCTAGATTCGTGACTTGTGGTCATTCAAAGGTTGTGGGTTCGAGTCCCACCAGAGTTGTTGATGCTTACCTTTTTACAACAGGAGCGGAATTTAATGGTCTAATTGCAAATTAAATGTGCCTGAGTGTTGGGCCATAAACTAGAAATACATACATTTAAACTTTTGATGTTCTGTTGTGGATATTCAGAGAAGCATGTTGCAGAACTCTGGGTTAATTCTCTGAAACACATCAAGCCGTAATTTAGAAGCTGTATGAAATAGTTGTACAGTGTTGACTTTCCACAAACTTGTATAGATTCTAAGTGTAGGCCAGTTGTGTTTTTTAAAAGGAGAGTTCTGAAACTTGCAATGTCCACAAAAAAAACTTGAAAAGACATGCATTTCAATTTCAGTCGTCCCAAAAATCTGTAGAAGGAGCCCCAGTGGCCTAATGGATAAGGCACTGGCCTCCTAAGCCAGGGATTGTGGGTTCGAGTCCCATCTGGGGTGTAATTCAGCAGAGTGGCGCAGCGGAAGCGTGCTGGGCCCATAACCCAGAGGTCGATGGATCGAAACCATCCTCTGCTAGCTCTTTTTGAATGAAACCCTAACTGCAAAATTAATGGCACCCGAGGGCTCTAATTAAATAGTTAAGGTATCAAAACATTGGCAAGAACTTTAATGTTGCGGAAAAGATTTCCCTAAATTAAATATCTCTAAGATCATGGTAAGTTTCTATATTAAGTTAAACTGAGAAGCTTTGAGAATAAGCAGATTCGTTGATTTTTTGTACATGTAACTCAGACAAGTACATCTCTATGGGTCTGAAATTGTTGGATAAATACTCTTCTACAAAGGCTCTGTGGCGCAATGGATAGCGCATTGGACTTCTAGATTCGTGAATTGTGGTCATTCAAAGGTTGTGGGTCCGAGTCCCACCAGAGTCGTTGATGTTTACCTTTTTACAACAGGAGCGGAATTTAATGGTCTAATTGCAAATTAAATGTGCCTGAGTGTTGGGCCATAAACTAGAAATACATACATTTAAACTTTTGATGTTCCGTTGTGGATATTCAGAGAAGCATGTTGCAGAACTCTGGGTTAATTCTCTGAAACACATCAAGCCGTAATTTAGAAGCTTTATGAAATAGTTGTACAGTGTTGACTTTCCACAAACTCGTATAGTTTCTAAGTGTAGGCCAGTTGTGTTTTTTTAAAAGGAGAGTTCTGAAACTTGCAATGTCCACAAAAAAAACTTGAAAAGACATGCATTTCAATTTCAGTCGGTCCCAAAAATCTGTAGAAGGAGCCCCAGTGGCCTAATGGATAAGGCACTGGCCTCCTAAGCCAGGGATTGTGGGTTCGAGTCCCATCTGGGGTGTAATTCAGCAGAGTGGCGCAGCGGAAGCGTGCTGGGCCCATAACCCAGTGGTCGATGGATCGAAACAATCCTCTGCTAGCTCTTTTTGAATGAAACCCTAACTGCAAAATGAATGGCACCTGAGGGCTCTAATTAAATAGTTAAGGTATCAAAACATTGGCAAGAACTTTAATGTTGCGGAAAAGATTTCCCTAAATTAAATATCTCTAAGATCATGGTAAGTTTCTATATTAAGTTAAACTGAGAAGCTTTGAGAATAAGCAGATTCGTTCATTTGTTTTTGTACATGTAACTCAGACAAGAACATCTCTATGGGTCGCAAATGTTGAAGAAATACTCTTCAATTAAGGCTCTGTGGCGCAATGGATAGCGCATTGGACTTCTAGATTCGTAAATTGTGGTCATTCAAAGGTTGTGGGTTCGAGTCCCACCAGAGTTGTTGATTCTTACATTTTTACAACAGGAGCAGAATTTAATGGTCTAATTGCAAATTAAATGTGCCTGATTGTTGGGCCATAAACTAGAAATACATACATTTAAACTTTTGATGTTCCGTTGTGGATATTCAGAGAAGCATGTTGCAGAACTCTGGGTTAATTCTCTGAAACACATCAAGCCGTAATTTAGAAGCTTTATGAAATAGTTGTAAATGTGCCTGAGTGTTGGGCCATAAACTAGAAATACATACATTTAAACTTTTGATGTTCCGTTGTGGATATTCAGAGAAGCATGTTGCAGAACTCTGGGTTAATTCTCTGAAACACATCAAGCCGTAATTTAGAAGCTTCATGAAATAGTTGTACAGTGTTGTATTTCCACAAACTTGTAAATATTCTAGGTGTAGGCCAGCTGTGTTTTTTAAAAGGAGAGTTCTGAAACTTGCAATGTCCACAAAAAAACTTGAAAAGACCTGCATTTCAATTTCAGGCCGTCCCAAAAATCTGTAGAAGGAGCCCCAGTGGCCTAATGGATAAGGCACTGGCCTCCTAAGCCAGGGATTGTGGGATCGAGTCCCATCTGGGGTGTAATTCAGCAGAGTGGCGCAGCGGAAGCGTGCTGGGCCCATAACCCAGAGGTCGATGGATCGAAACCATCCTCTGCTAGCTCTTTTTGAATGAAACCCTAACTGCAAAATGAATGGCACCTGAGGGCTCTAATTAAATAGTTAAGGTATCAAAACATTGGCAAGAACTTTAATGTCGCGGAAAAGATTTCCCCAAATTAAATATCTCTAAGATCATGGTAAGTTTCTATACTAAGTTAAACTGAGAAGCTTTGAGAATAAGTAGATTCGTTCATTTGTTTTTGTACATGTAACTCAGACAAGAACATCTCTATGGGTCGCAAATGTTGAAGAAATACTCTTCAATTAATTTAATGGTCTAATTGCAAATTAAATGTGCCTGAGTGTTGGGCCATAAACTAGAAATACATACATTTAAACTTTTGATGTTCCGTTGTGGATATTCAGAGAAGCATGTTGCACAACTCTGGGTTAATTTTCTGAAACACATCAAGCCGTAATTTAGAAGCTTTATAAAATAGTTGTACAGTGTTGACTTTCCACAAACTTGTATAGATTCTAAGTGTAGAGCAGTTGTGTTTTTTAAAAGGAGAGTTCTGAAACTTGCAATGTCCACAAAAAAAACTTGAAAAGACATGCATTTCAATTTCAGTCGGTCCCAAAAATCTGTAGAAGGAGCCCCAGGGGCCTAATGGATAAGGCACTGGCCTCCTAAGCCAGGGATTGTGGGTTCGAGTCCCATCTGGGGTGTAATTCAGCAGAGTGGCGCAGCGGAAGCGTGCTGGGCCCATAACCCAGAGGTGGATGGATCGAAACCATCCTTTGCTAGCTCTTTTTGAATGAAACCCTAACTGCAAAATGAATGGCACCTGAGGGCTCTGGCTCTAATTAAATAGTTAAGGTATCAAAACATTGGCAAGAACTTTAATGTTGCGGAAAAGATTTCCCTAAATTAAATATCTCTAAGATCATGGTGAGTTTCTATACTAAGTTAAACTGAGAAGCTTTGAGAATAAGCAGATTCGTTGATTTGTTTTTGTACATGTAACTCAGACAAGTACATCTCTATGGGTTGGAAATTGTTGGAGAAATATTGTTCTACTAAGGCTCTGTGGCGCAATGGATAGCACATTGGACTTCTAGATTGGTGAATTGTGGTCATTCAAAGGTTGTGGGTCCGAGTCCCACCAGAGTCGTTGATGCTTACCTTTTTACAACAGGAGCGGAATTTAATGGTCTAATTGCAAATTAAATGTGCCTGAGTGTTGGGCCATAAACTAGAAATACATACATTTAAACTTTTGATGTTCCGTTGTGGATATTCAGAGAAGCATGTTGCAGAACTCTGGGTTAATTCTCTGAAACACATCAAGCTGTAATTTAGAAGCTTTATGAAATAGTTGTACAGTGTTGACTTTCAACAAACTTGTATAGATTCTAAGTGTAGAACAGTTGTGTTTTTTAAAAGGAGAGTTCTGAAACTTGCTATGTTCACAAAAAAACTTGAAAAGACCTGCATTTCAATTTCAGTCGGTCCCAAAAATCTGTAGAAGGAGCCCCAGTGGCCTAATGGATAAGGCACTGGCCTCCTAAGCCAGGGATTGTGGGATCGAATCCCATCTGGGGTGTAATTCAGCAGAGTGGCGCAGCGGAAGCGTGCTGGGCCCATAACCCAGAGGTCGATGGATCGAAACCATCCTCTGCTAGCTCTTTTTGAATGAAACCCTAACTGCAAAATGAATGGCACCTGAGGGCTCTAATTAAATAGTTAAGGTATCAAAACATTGGCAAGAACTTTAATGTTGCGGAAAAGATTTCCCTAAATTAAATATCTCTAAGATCATGGTAAGTTTCTATATTAAGTTAAACTGAGAAGCTTTGAGAATAAGTAGATTCGTTCATTTGTTTTTGTACATGTAACTCAGACAAGAACATCTCTATGGGTCGCAAATGTTGAAGAAATACTCTTCAATTAATTTAATGGTCTAATTGCAAATTAAATGTGCCTGAGTGTTGGGCCATAAACTAGAAATACATACATTTAAACTTTTGATGTTCCGTTGTGGATATTCAGAGAAGCATGTTGCACAACTCTGGGTTAATTCTCTGAAACACATCAAGCCGTAATTTAGAAGCTTTATGAAATAGTTGTACAGTGTTGACTTTCCACAAATTTGTATAGATTCTAAGTGTAAGCCAGTAGTGTTATTTAAAAGGAGAGTTCTGAAACTTGCGATGTCCACAAAAAAAAACTTGAAAAGACATGCATTTCAATTTAAGTCGGTCCCAAGAATCTGTAGAAGGAGCCCCAGTGGCCTAATGGATAAGGCACTGGCCACCTAAGCCAGCGATTGTGGGTTCGAGTCCCATCTGGGGTGTAATTCAGCAGAGTGGCGCAGCGGAAGCGTGCTGGGCCCATAACCCAGAGGTCGATGGATCGAAACCATCCTCTGCTAGCTCTTTTTGAATGAAACCCTAACTGCAAAATGAATGGCACCTGAGGGCTCTTATTAAATAGTTAAGGTATCAAAACATTGGCAAGAACTTTAATGTTGCGGAAAAGATTTCCCTAAATTAAATATCTCTAAGATCATGGTAAGTTTCTATACTAAGTTAAACTGAGAAGCTTTGAGAATAAGCAGATTCGTTGATTTGTTTGTACATGCAACTCAGACAAGTACATCTCTATGAGTGGGAAATTGTTGAAGAAATACTCTTTAACTAAGGCTCTGTGGCGCAATGGATAGCGCATTGGACTTCTAGATTCGTGAATTGTGGTCATTCAAAGGTTGTGGGTTCGTGTCCCACCAGAGTCGTTGATGCTAATCTTTTTACAACAGGAGCGGAATTTAATGGTCGAATTGCAAATTAAATGTGCCTGAGTGTTGGGCCATAAACTAGAAAT
Organism: Triplophysa yarkandensis; assembly: GCA_033220385.1. Classification (NCBI taxonomy): domain Eukaryota; kingdom Metazoa; phylum Chordata; class Actinopteri; order Cypriniformes; family Nemacheilidae; genus Triplophysa; species Triplophysa yarkandensis. Next base: position 5,767,708 of record CM065664.1, on the reverse strand, counting down.
ACATACATTTAAACTTTTGATGTTCCGTTGTGGATATTCAGAGAAGCATGTTGCAGAACTCTGGGTTAATTCTCTGAAACACATCAAGCCGTAATTTAGAAGCTTTATGAAATAGTTGTACAGTGTTGACTTTCCACAAACTTGTATAGATTCTAAGTGATTAGATTCAAGCCAACACAGAGCAGGCACTCAAGGATCTGTACAGGAATATCAGTCAGCAGGAGACCGTGCACCCAGAGGCAACGTTTATTGTCATGGGGGATTTTAACAGAGCTAATTTCAGGACAATAGCACCAAAATACTGTCAACACATCACCATTAACACTCGTGGTGATCGAGTACTGGACCATTGTTATTCTCCCTTCCGGCACGCCTACAAGTCTCTGCCCCGCCCACCGTTCGGCAAATCAGATCACTGCTCCATTCTGCTGCTGCCCGCTTATAGGCAGAAACTGAAGCGGGAAGCCCCCGCCCTCCGGACAATTCAGTGCTGGTCGGACCAATCAGACGCTACACTTCAGGACTGTTTTGATCACGTGGACTGGGACATGTTCCGGGCAGCGTCTGATGACGACATCGAGCTGTACTCAGACTCTGTCACGTGTTTCATCAGGAAGTGTATAGATGATGTGGTGTCGACTAAAACAATCCGTATCTCATCCCCGCTGACCCTCAACACTGGTGCTCCTCAGGGCTGCGTTCTCAGTCCACTCCTGTACTCCCTGTACACGCACGACTGCACAGCCATGCACAGCTCCAATGTCATTGTCAAGTTCGCTGACGACACAACCGTCATAGGCCTGATCACCGACAACGATGAGACGGCCTACAGAGAGGAGGTGAGCACCCTGACTAAATGGTGTCAGGAGAACCACCTCTCACTCAACACTGACAAGACCAAGGAGCTGGTGGTAGATTTCAGGAGACAGAGCAGAGAACACAGACCCATCACTATCGGCGAGACACCTGTGGAGCGGGTGAGCAGTTTCAAGTTCCTCGGCGTCAACATCAGCGAGGATCTCACCTGGTCCATTCACACCGACGCGGTGCTGAAGAAAGCACAACAGCGCCTCTTCTTCCTGAGAAGGCTGAGGAAGTTTGGCATGAGCCCCAGCATCCTCAGAACCTTCTACACTTGCACCATAGAGAGCATCCTGACGAGCTGCATCACTGCCTGGTTTGGAAACAGCACTGCTGGCAACCGCAAAGCTCTGAAAAGGGTCGTGCGAACTGCCAGCCACATCGTCGGAGGTGAGCTTCCTTCCCTCCAGGACATCTACACCAGGCGGTGCATAAAGAAATCCCGGAAGATCATCAGGGACTCCAGCCACCCATCTCACAGACTGCTCTCTATGCTGCCCTCAGGAAGACGTCTACGCAGCATCCGCTCCCGCACGAGTTGACTGAGGGGTAGCTTTTTCCCTCAGGCTATACGACTCATGAAC